>VDFB02271358.1:158132921-158189322 GCA_007258455.2 Sequoia sempervirens
CTAGTAGTTTAGAAACTACATTCAATTTGCCACAGATTCTATTCTTACATATTTTTGAAATAATATAGATAACCTATTCAAATTTTTACGTCAAGTTGCATAACTCTGATTTTTCTGAATTTTCATTGCCACTTAAGGGCCTGTTTTTTCCATGATGATCCTGCTCATACCCATAGCTTTTGTACCGAGTGTTGCTATGAAAGATATTTTCACTGAACAGCCTGAGACTACAGACAAAAGGTGTAGATGGATCAACATGATCCAAGAATTTAACATTGATGTCCATATTACCAAATTAGTAAGAGGAAAATGCCTAGCTAAATTGATGGCATAAACTAATTTGGAGGCTAACTATATTAATCAGGTAGAAATGGTTGATGTTGCACCTATCTGTGATATGCAAACATGTAGATGGTATAGAAGAATTGTCCAATATTTGCAAATTTTTCAGTATCTTGCAGGTATGGCTGGAAATGACAAGAGGACATTGAAATTACATGCCATCAAGTATGTGATCATTGACAATGAGCTATGGTGGATAAACCTAGATGGTATATTGCTTAAATGTGTGGAAGGGAAGCAAGCATTAGAAATTTTGCAGGAAATGCATAATGGAGTGTGTGGTGGTCATTACATGGCAAAGAACACTGCTCAAAAGATCTTGAGAGCAGGATTTTGGTGGCCTGCTATCTTTAAAGATGCTCATAATTTTGTTAAGACTTGTGATGCTTGTCAAAGGTTTGTAGGAAAATTTAAGTTTTTAGGGAATCTACCACTCAGGCCTATGACTGTTCAAGCCCCATTCCAATAATGAGGAATTGATTTTATTGGAGAGATACCAGAAAATTCTAGTGGAGGGCATTCGTGGATCCTTGTTGCCATTGATTATTTCACAAAATGTGTAGAAGAAACACCCACAAGAAAGGAAACAAGCAAGGTGGTGGTGGATTTCCTATTAAATAATATTCTCATTAGGTTTGGAGTCTTGGAAAATATCATCTTAGATAATGCTATGTGTTTTAGATATGAGGAATTCAAATACTTTTGTGATGAACATGGCATACAAGTCTCTTATTCTTCACCTTACCATCCTCAAGGAAATGGTTAGGCTGAGTCTAGCAATAAGAGCTTAATAAAAATCATCAAAAGGGTGATGGAGAAGAACAAAAAAGCTTGGGACTCATAGCTAAAATTGGCACTCTAGATAGAGTGACTTTGAAAAAGGCTACTGGTTATTCACCATTTGTCTTGGTATATGGTCTAGATGCTAGGTTGCCACAAAATAACTTGTTGAATATGTATAAGTTTGTGCAAGAGTATGATGAGGAGATATTTGATGATATGGAACACAAAATTAATAATCTGGTGCAATTGGATGAGACTAGAAGAGAAGCTCATCCTAAAAATATGAAGTTATAGCTGCAAGTCAAGCATTTGCATGATAAGAGAGCTTCTCACAGAAAGTTTGAGGTGAATAGTATGGTGTTAGCTTGGAATGAAAGGGATCAAGATAAGGGTAAACATGGAAAGTTTGAAGCATTATCGTTAGGCCCTTATCTAATAGCTAGTACACATGGTGAGGATTCATATTTCCTCTAAAGCTTGACAAGCGAACTTTTTAAACTAAAGCCATACTTCTCCTAAGTATGTTATAATTCCATGTACACTGTAGGTTTTGTACATTTTGTGTATAGGTGTGTTTGCTTTAGTTATGTCTGGTTCAATCTTGCTACCTAGTCCGAGGACAAGTAGTTCCTTGGTTTTTGGTTCACTATGTTTTGACTGGTCTGCTTCAACCAAAAATTCTAGGATCTTGCCATTCCTGTGAGAGACATGTGTCCCTAGTTGGAGCCAATAATGGAACCCCTAAAATTTTCATGCTCCATCTCCAAATCTTGTTTAATGTTGGATTGAATTGTATCTGAGGGCTTGAGGTTTTGTCTCCCATCATTATTTAAGGGTTTTTAGTTTACCTAAAACCCTATTTGAAAAAAAACCTTTTAGTTTGTATCCTCACCAAGGTTTCAATTCTCCATTGACCCCTTGCTGCCAGTTCTCAGTCTTGTAAGTCATATATTGTGCCATCAAAACCCATGGAATAACTAGACCTTTGGTCTTTCTTTACTAGTTGTCATATGTTGGGCTATTATCTTAATTATTCCTAGGTTAGGCTAGATATTTCCCACTAAAATTGTTTGAGCCTTAAGTCATTTATCTCATGGGTGTGGTTTCATCGACCTAGTCAAGTCCTTATTTCAAGATTAACAGTTTTGGCATGTGCAGATAGGAGGATCCCTAACTACCATTCGATTGATGTAAATGAATTGCCATCGTTCCTCGTTCACCCATTCCATTTCATTACCCATTATTTTATTCTCACAAGCTCATAGGTGCAAGCCATGTGTCTTGTTCATTGGTGGGCCCAACGTCTTTGTTAAGACATACAAATGGTTTTAAGAGGAAATCAACAGTGATCGTTGAGATGCGGCCACATTTGGACCATTCCCCATGCACCTGTTTATTGTTCTTTCCCATTAAAATAATAACATAGGCTGACCAATAGTTTCTGCATGTCTTCTCTGATAGTAGGCCTAGTGGTTTTAAATGGTCAACATCACAGATCTTTCAAGTGAATCAATTGTTGATAGTGGGTGACGTAGATAAATCTTGACTGCTCCCTACTATCTCGTATGGGTCTCTCCTTCATTGATGGAATCCTAATGGGGAGGTGGGAAATTGCCACATGGAGTAACCCAAAGGGCGTGGAAGCATTGGAGCAAGGGAAAATATTAATTAAATATTTCAATACGGTGCATGGAAAATAAAGTGTGTATAACTAAAGTAAATATTTGCATGTGTTTGAAGATCTTTTAATCTAGGTCATGGATGGTGTAAGAAGAATAAAGCTGCAAGCAATGGTTTTGAATTAACAGGTGTGTATGTTGAAGCCAAAAGATTTAATCTCAACCTTACCTTGCCTCCCTACTTATGAAAATTTCTCATGAGTTACGACTCACGGGGGCAAGGGGAAGAAGACACGTGGATCTTGGTTGCAGTGACAAAGAAATGGTAGAGCCCGCATACCACTAGCAAGTTGTTCCATCTGGCTTTCTGTCATTTGATGAATATTGTGACTGTGTATAGTTAGATTTTTCAAATCAAGCTAGCTAAATCTGGGTCATCCATTAGTTAACACACCCACGTGATCAACGACTGGAATTCAAAACTTAGTTTGAGGGCAAGTGAGTCATTCTGGTTTGCACAAGTGAGCTGTAATAACCAAAAGGACATCAAACTACCAATGTAGGAAGTTGCATAATTATTAATACATGTCTTGAAGGCATATTTCAACATTGTGAAGGGTACTCTACACACTCAAGGAGCTCATGCTGTGGTTTTTCAATATTTTTCAATGTCGAAGCTAGGATTGTCAACCTACGAAGAAAACCAATAAGTGAATTATTTCCCTCCCATCAGCATTGTTGATAAATTGTGGTTTCTCAAACCTTTGAGTCTGTTAGGGTTTTCTTGGTTTAGCTTTTTAAGGTTTCACGTTCATAAAAGAGAATTTGTAATTCTGCATTGTCATAATTCATGTCAAACCTTTATATAAGTCGTAAGTCTTGTTCCAAGGAACTAGAAACCCTCCCTTATAATACCTCCTGTATCATGGCTCCTAAAGCACAATCAAAAGCGTTTTTGTTTAAAGGAGAAGCTTCTTCTTCCAAAAGACCTTTGAATAAAGACCATATTGACTAGTTACCACCCTCAACCAATGAAAAACCTAAGGTTTGGCTACTTCTCAGAGGTCTGCAGGTAGTAGAGGCTTTGATTGGAAAGAACAATTCTATTAAGAATTTTAAACTACCTTATACTAGATGGGAATTGTTCTATAGCTAGTTCAAGAATAGAAACATGGGTATCCTAGTAGGTAACCCTTGGAATTGTGACTTGGGAAAGTTGATTGTACCTAATGTATACATGGATGTTGACTTTCTTAAAGCAGTGGCCACTAATTATGACCCAACCACAAGAACTATAAGAACATATGATGGGAAGGAAACAGTGAAAATTACCAAGGAGGAATTGGCTCATGTTTTCAAACTTACTAGGTGGAGTGATGAAATGCCTAAGATAAATGAGAAAACTCTTAAGGAGGAGTATGATAAAACTATGATTGCATTCAGAGTCCACATCTAGCTAAGATATCTACCAAAAATTGTAGGCTGAAAGATTATAATAGGGAAACATGATAAGGAGCCTTTTCCTGTTAGTTATTTTGTTCCCTACTTCCAAAAAACCTTTTACTCCATTTGCCAAATAATCAGTTACAATCCTATCATGAGAATGCCAAAGGCATGGATGTATATGGATTCCCACATTCAACACCCCCAATATGACACAATGTATGATTATGAAAGGTTTCTTTCAGAAAGAATTCATGAAGGTTTGTTAGGGTTGAAGAAAGGTGAGTTGGGAGTAAGGTTTAGCTAGTATTCATTGTTGATGCACATGTTTCTATTCAAAGGTGCACTTTACTTTGGACATAATATGACTTTGGATATGAGAGAGGTTAACTTGGAGTTGACCATGCAATGTTGGACTACTGTTTTATACATGGATGATAGGACATATGATTATTTGACATTTCAGAACTTGTTTGCTTCAAAACTAAAGAGATCCTTGATTGTGAGTGTACCTAGAATTCCCATAGCTCTGTATGACTTCTTGAGACCCAAGGAAAGGAGGCCTAAGCTAGGAATTGACCATAATTGGGGAGATGCTATCCCATACCCTGATTACACTGTTTAAAGAGTGTATGGTTCCATGGCTGCACCTCACCTACTGCCAAGATTTGTGCAAGAGAGAATCGATTTCCTTGAGGTGATGTGGCAGTTGGGAAGTGTATAAAATGAACACCTGTTGAAACAAGGAAAAGGAACATTCTTTCCTTTGTACACATGCTTTTCTTATTTTGTGATGACCAAGGGTGGTTGGAATAAAATTCTTGATATACTCAAAACCTACTGCATGCATAGATTAGTTTAGAGGATCAGATATGATCCCAAAGGTTTTATGGCCTAGTTGAAAGAAAGGACCAAGAGCTACAAATTTGTGCACATTTTCTAGTATCTAGAGGATGTGATAAGAAATGTGTCTAACCTTCTGGAGCAGGAAAAAAGAAAATCAAGGTGGATTTCCTTCAATAAGCTACAAAGAAAGATAAAGGAAGAGGAACCTGTCTGCAAGGTTATCCCAGAGACTGAAAATATAATACAAAAGGTGGAACATGTATCCCAAAATTTTGACTCAATAGTGGGTCACCTTGAAACTAAAGGGGTGATATGTAAGGATAGGGGAAAAGCCCTCATTGTAGAAGAAAAGAGTGGAGGAGAAATCCCTACGATGGAAGAAAAATATGCATCTCAAGTTCCTAATGAACCAAGAATAAAGTTCTTTGTAAGGAGAAAGAGTAAGGAAAATAAAATTGATGCAACTCCTGATCCCTCTTAGCAAGAGGAGCACAATCCTCCTTCTCCTATGCCACAAGTACCACCACCATCTCCCCTAAGGCCAATAGAGCCTAAAATTGTGGATATTGATTTTTCACCACCTAGTGCATTACCACCAAAAGAGCCATCGTTGAAAAAGAAAAGGGTTGAGGTGATTGGTCTTGTGGACTATGTTGATGAAGACTCTGATGATGACATTTGGGTATTAGAGTAGGAAATGAAAGGAGTGCCTACTACATCAATAGTGAGGGTCACATAGCAATTGGGTATGAGATTGAGTAAAGTTGATCTCACTAGGCTTATCGGTAGAGATGATATACGAGTTGAAGCATATATAATTTTTTTAAATGATGACTCCTCTGTAAAGTCTAATGCTTTTATGGAATTTGCTTATAGAGCTAAAAGATATGACTATGTCAACATCTTGGCTATAGAAAGAAGCCTCCATCCAGAATTACCTAATGTTGCCATCCAAACAAAGGTCTTGAATGAAATGAAAGCTAAATTCCAAAATATGATTGCAAAAGAGGGTCGAGAATTGGTGAGAAATAGTAGTATTTTGTTGCTTCTAGAATGGGATTTATCATCTTCCATAGCTTTTGATAGGCCTCTCTATGATATAGAAGAAGTTGCAATTGCACTACAAAGGTCTGCTTTCAGTGAGCAATGGGATGCCTTGGCTAATTTGGTCTCTAGCCACAACCACAATAAATCTTGATATTGTTGACCCTACACCTAATTATAGTGGAGGCCTAATGATAAAGAGAGTGTCAGAAACATCAGCTCTTGAGGCAGCAAATATGTTAGTTCATGTTGCACAATTCACAAGAGCCACTGTACAATCTGTAATTATAGAAAAGGATAAGCTCAGTACGGAATACAATAATTTTCTAGTAAAATATGGAAAGCTTGAACAATTTACTATGTAGTTGCAAAAAAAGGTAGCATTATTGGAGGATAAGTTGCAAAGTTTGCAACCTAGAAAGCCCAAGCACACCGATGTTGACTTCCCTACCACTTCACAAGAAGCTGTGCCCCCGGAATTTACTATAGAAGTAAGTTCTTCATGGGAAATTGTGCCATACAACATGGGAGGTGTGCCCATTTCAATAGTGGATCCTAGCACATTAGAAGGGCCACAAGTTGAAGAAGATATCAGCAAGGAGGAGTTGCTTAGGTAGCTAACTAAATATAAAGAGAAATGTGACAATCATTATAAGGAGATTTTCAATAGCAATATGGAGATTGTCACTACAGTATTGGAGCATTTGAATAGAAGAGTGAATAATAGATTGAATAGAATTCATTATAGCTATTCATCCATGGTGACTACTATAAATAATTTTGAAAATGATAGGGAAATAGTTATCCCACTTATGGAAATATGGATCCCTAAGATGAAGGATTTGAGATTGATGTCCATAGGAGTTAGGTAGGATTCTAACCCACCTGAGAAGTTTAAACCCATTGTTACTTTTTTAGGTAAGATGTACTGGTACAAGGGAAATATTGAATCATTGGAGAAAAAAATAAGGGAGCTGGTGAAATCTTTTCATGAATCACATCATGGCCTCCTTCCATCCATTATGAGGGATGATGATAGCATAAAAACCCTACAAGATTAGAAAAATGAAAAAAATAAAGTCATTTCAGATTAGGCAGTTTTAATTTGTCAAAAATATGATATGGACACATTGAAGATCAGTATGGATATGTCAGCTCATGATGAGACTATCTTGTTGGAATTTGACAAGGAGGCTAATCAAATTGTCACCAAGTATGCAACTTATAGAGAAAAGGCTGATGAAGTCATGAATTTCAACTGGCCTACTGAAAATGAATTCCAAGCATGGATAGGCAGATATTTGGAGGGGATGGTTTGAAATGGCAGGGTGGTGATTTGAATTTTTGAAAATTTGAAGTTTGCAACCATGATGAAAAACAAATAAGTGGGAATTGCACTGCATAGCCTGGATTTAGTACAGATTAGGCTTTTGCTAAAGTATGAAAAATATAGTGCATCTTCTTCAATTTATATTGATGACAAGGCTACAGACATGGACTTATCCTTTGTCTTTTCTTTTTTGTTTCTTTCATGCTTTCATTATTTCACTTTGTGTGCTTGGGCACAATTTTTGAGGTAATTGTTTGAAGATACCTTTTTTTGAAAATTGGACCGGATCTCCAATGATGAATGAAGACCACTTTTATTTTCACACATGTTTTCCCACCTCTTAGGAATGCAGAGTAATTGAAAAGGGAAATTTTTGTTATAGTAGTCCAATAGGGTATTGACATGTGTACTTTTTGGCTTGAGGCTTATTTTTATCCTTCATTTATATAAGAAGGAATTCAAGGCAAAAAAGTAGGGGTTCATTGTTTTGCAATCAGCACTATGAATTGTAAAAGCATGTTTTAAAGTTTTGTCTTAAGTTCAAAATTTATTGTTATGTATGTAATTTTGATAGCAATATAGAAAATATAATACAGAGTGATACCAATTTCATGGCTATTGTCTCTCCTTTGTACTCGTTTTATGAGTTATGAATGAAAGAAATCAAGGATTCTTTTGTTTGTCTTTGTTGTTTCTTAGTGGATTTTTAATTTCATTCCTGCTTATTAGTTCAATGAATTAATGTAAATGCTCGGATGAGATTGTTAGCTCATAAGAATTAGGTGCTAGGATATTTGTAAGTAGTGATGATCATGAATATGATAGGGGAATGTTGTAATGCAGTGTTTCTTGAGATTGTATGTTGCTACTGTTGAGTTTTTGTCTCGTTATATAGGTTGATATTGACTTTGTGCTTGGGATAAAGGCACTGGTTCATGCAAAGTATTCATCATTCAATTTCTGGGTTGATTCATCAACTAATCACTTTTTTTTACAAACTTTCAAATGGATATCAATGTAGTTGTTTTGTGTTGAGTTTCGTCTTCTCATGCTCCAAGTATAGGACATCGATAAATGAGCTGCCAACTTATTTGATGTACTACATTGTTGAGTAATTTAATGAGAAATATTTGTTGTTGACAATGTATTTGAATAGTGGTCTTATAAATTCCCGAGTATACATTGTGGGATCACCCTCCCGGGTTTCACAGAGCCCAAAGTGTAGGAGTAGAAGTTTTGCAACTTTGACTTGTTCATTGGCCAATCCCTTTGGAGTACTAAGTATTGGAAATGGAAAAGTCCATAGGAATTTCTGAAGATCAATTTGGTTCTTAAAAAATAATTGACATAAATCTTGATTTTTATTAGATTATTTATAGATAATAGATTTATTTAAATATTTAAGAAAAAATTTGTTATTTAAATTAATTAAATAATAGATATTATTTATTTAATTGGTTTTGATAAAGTGGATTAATTAAGGTAAGATGAATTGTTTGAATGAGTTGATGAGTGATTACATTATTATGTTTCAAGATGTGGTGGTGGTATAGATATGAGAATATGTCAGATTTCAGTGTCTACATTTTGTCCCTCTTTGAAATGGCATTGTGATTAGATGTCAAAGTAATGTTGTTTCAAATAATATTCAAATATAATGGTTGTGGAAGAGCTAGGACTAGTGGCAATATACCCTAGTCATTAGGAGGATGGGAGTGATCATAAGGAAGGATGTAGGTATACCTCATAGAGAGGATAGGAAGGTTTGAAGACCATGTGTGTGCTCTTAAGATGAATGAAGGGCTTAGAGGATCATATACATATATGAAATGATGGATAGATTAGGGTAAGAATGATGTAGGGGAGGAAGAAGTGAATTGATGGTGGGAGATAATCATGTTGATTCAGTTTGAGAAACTATTATTACATTTAACACTAGATATTATGCATGAAGGTATAAGGACTAAGGTGATATTGTACTAAGTGCATAAAGGATTGGCTTAAAATAAAAAAAAACACAAGAAAGATTATGGAATATTCCATTATCATATGGAATACCATGATGTTGTTGTGGTGATATGTGGTAAGGACTATGTTAGATGTAAGAAAAAATATAACATAGCCAAGAAAACAAGAAAGGATGCACAACTGATACAAAGAAAAATAAGATGTTGCCCCTAGTCAAGCTAAAAAAAAATTGATTGATTGCTGATGGTTATGATAGTGTATTGACTATGAGAATAATGAAAGGAATGGGGTTAAAATATCTTGATGATGATGATTTGAGTTAAGTGGATCAAATTTTTCCTAGTAAGGTTGGGAACATAATTGATAAATACTCTTGATGATGCACTGGATTTCTTAACAATATTATATTGATTAACATTGTGGGAATTTGGATGGAATATTCTAGGAATATTTGTATTATATGGGAGGGGGTACTTGGAACTAATGACAATAAATATCCAAGACTAGAGAGAAGGATGGAATGATAAAGGGATTTATACGATAGAGGGTGAGAGGTGCTTGAAGGAAGCATGATTATATAGAGACTATTAGAGGAGGTTTATTTTTGTGACATGGAAGGTAAGTTGGGAGGGATTGGGGTTAGTTAGAGGGGTTTCAAGATACAATCTACAAGGACTATGTCTGATAGGAATTACATGCTTTACTTTGGATATATTGTAATAGATATGTTGAAACTATTATGGGAAAATCTACTAATATTCATGCAAGATATTAGGGTGAGGTTTGTGTGATGGAGAGGATAGCTTGATAGTTTGCTAAATTGATTGAATAAAAAAATGGAAGGCTACACTAGGGGTTAATTGTAGAGAAATTAAGTCTCATATTAACCAAAGCATGATTTGAGAATATGCATTTCTCCTTATCAACATTGAAATTTGGAAGGTAGAAAGGATTGGATATATTGGGATAGGTTCACTAATATAATAGATAGCTGGAGAGGATGGGAGAATATTGCCCCCAAGTGTAGGGTTCTTTTAGATACTAGATTTATGCATGATGCCTATTTTTTTGGTTTTCATCATGGTACTTGTCCATGGTGCCATAGGAATGGTGTTCACTATTGGACATTTTTTTTTCTTTTTTGATTTTTTATTGCAATATTTGGAAACAGATGGGTGAGAGAGGGATTTAATTTTAGGTTGTTCATATGGGATGTGTTGTATGGGGGATAGGGAGTAGAGGGATTCAAATTAGACTCAAGCATATATTTCTAGAGTGAGGTGATGGTATCTTATGTTTCTACAAAATTATAGTGTCAAATATCATTATGCATATAGATGTTAGTACAAAAACCTTGTTGATTGTTAAGGTGGATTCTCAAAAATGTGAATTTAGTATAATAACTTTGATATATTATGGGATGCTACTAAGGGGAGGGGAGGTGTAGTGGATGGAGAGTTATGAGGATTAAATTAGAACTAAAATTAAGGGGATTGATATGTACAATAATTAATTATATTATGGAAAACATGTGGATAAAAGGATGGGATGGTAAGGGCGTGAAAAAATATCATGGGACTAATGAAGACTAAGACCAATAGTTTCACATACCATGATGAACATTGAAGCTTCCAATTAGGATGTGGGATGTTGGGTGTATGGGATTTTGGATGGGTACGAAGTGGTGGTGGTAATTTCCTTGTGAATGAGAGGTTATGGGATTGTGGAAGGGATTGGTTTAGATGCTTGGATCATGATTTATGTGGGAATATGTTTGGGTATTCTTTGGAATAAGATCTTGACATATCTATATTGTTTTGAATGATATGAGGGAGGAATGCAATTTTTTGTTAGTAATTAGTACACATGGATATCTACTCTTTGAGTTGTGTACATAGATGGGTGAAGCATCTTCAATGTTTATTAATATAGGGTTTAATGGATGGTATAGAGTGATCAATGTTATAAGATTCCTCAACTTGGATTATGCTTTATGGGATGTTATTTGTGAATAGACCTTGGATAAAATTTATAAAGAAGATGATGATTGATTATTAGTTAGATTGAGATGGGTTGGATTGTGAATATTTTGAGGATGAATAATTGACATAGGAGGTGTATGCTATAAGGCACTCATGTCAGAGGGGTATTTGAGATATGGATGGGAAATCAAGGATTAGGATTAAAGATGTGTTTCCATTGTCAAATGTATGGTAAGTAGACTAATGGATAAGTGTTTAAAATTTGCAAGATAGCTTGTGCTAGCTAGATTTTTGTCTATGCATTTTGGCTGGGTTATGTTTGTATAAGTAGGGCTTGTAGCAATTTTTTTCAAGGAAATATAATTATCTAAGGGTTCGTGAATGAATTCATCTTGGTTCACAAGGTTCATTATTTTCATAGGGATTATTCATCTTGATTGAAATAACTAGCATCATCATCATTAAAGAAGCAATTTTTAGTTAGGTGATGAGGGGATTCATCAAAACATAATGGAGTCATGATTTGGATTTGGATTTGGATGGGTGAGGAAATGATTTGGGTTTTGAATTTTAAGTGGATAATCAAGGGATCTAGATGTTAGGATGATTTGATTGGATTTAAATTTTCTATACTTAGGATAGTCTTAGTTTATAAGCAATATTTTAGTTTGATTACTATACTTAGGATAGAAAAAGTTCCTAAGAAAGGATTGGGTTTGATTAGATTTAAGGCTTTGATCTTGATTATGGATTTTTATTTGGATAGGTACAAATGATGATTGATTTTCTTTGATTGGTACTTATGATTAGGATGAGGGTTTGATCAATTTTTTTGGATTAGATGGTTTGGATTAGGATGAGTGGATGTAAGTTGATTAAGCTTACCAAGGATTTTGCAATTTTCTTGGATTGCATAGTGTTAAGGATTTGGTTTAGGATTATGAGTTGTGATTTTGATGAGTGGATTGGAAGGATAGATTTGGATTTTGATTGGATGAAGGGGTGAGGATGTCACCTTTTAGTTTGTAATAGGAAAAATTGAGATTTAATTTTTGTTACTTCAAATGTTGGTTTTGATTTTAACATTTGATGATTGGTGGATTTGAAAGTGGTTTGAGGAGGTTGGATTATAAAGTATATTTTGGTTAAATGATGGTTGTGAATTTTTTTCTTTAGGGATTTCAACCTTTGGTTTATGATTTGATTTGATGAATTGTAAATTTGATTCAAAGGTTGAAGGTCATTTTTTTATGGTTTATGTTTGATGTTTTGGATAAGGGTGAACATGGGTTTTAAAATGAAAACATGCCAAGAACAAGAATGAGTTACATCATTCAACTAAGAGTGTGAGTGATTGTAAGCTCACCAATATTTCTTCTATAGGCATGGAGTGTAGGGCCCATGATGAGGGGATAACCATTTTTTATCACCCAAGATCACTTGATGGAAAGAGGGGAAAGTGTACACAACTTATAAAAATATTTCTAGGGGAAAACGATGAGTAACTTCTTGGGGATATCTACTTATTTATATATTACAACCAAACATGATTAATAGGTACCTATCTAGGATGTAAAAGGTTGCTAGGAAATGTTATCGATATACCTAAAGGTATGCATGAGGCCTAACTCTATTTCTCCTCTTTGTAAGGTATACATTTATTGCAAGCTTGTCTTAATAACAAATGTCCTCCCAATGGTAGGGTCATTCAATTCTCTCCAAAAAGTTGCATACCTCACTAGAACATAAGGGTTTGTAGGTAAACGCACAAACCTATGTCACACTTTATAAAGGAATCAATCAACAACAAAAAAAAAAGAACTTCGACCCATAAAAGTGGTCTTTATGTTTTGAATTTCAAAATTCAATGTAAACTAATGAAATGTAGAAATATTGATGGAGTTTATTCTTGTAATTTTTTATATTTTTAAAAAATTGTTTTGATTACTTTTTATCAATGTAAGAGGAGATTTTGAAATGCTGAAAATTTTAAGAAAAAGTGACATTCACTTGACATCAAGAAACAAATAGAAAAAGGCTTCATTTTCCCCTAATTTTTTTTCTCCGAATAGGTAACTTCAATATCTAGTGTATAGAAAAACAAATGAAATTTTGATGGATATTTTTCTCTTAATAACATTTTAAAGTCAAACTTGTCAGAATTTGACAGCTTTCATTTGATGTCAACTATTATTTACTTTTTAATCAGTTTCAAAAAAAATTATACCCTTTTGAAGAGGATTCTCTCCTCTAGTGCACCATATATTTTTCAAAAAAATTTAATATGTTTCACTATTTTTCAATTAATTTCTAATCAACCTCTTTTTTAACTTAAACAACCTACTTATATTATTTTAAAAATAAAATATAATAAAACTAATCAAAATATTTAAAAAGTTACAAATTTGGATTCACCACTCCAAGCTCTACAAAAGGGTTTTTTTTTTTTTTGTAAAGTCATTATGACTGAAGAAATACATAGTTGAAGTTGAAAGTTTTTAAAAATTCTGAAAAAGTTGAGTTGGCTGCCAACTAGGATGCCACATAGACAATTTTAGTAGAAAGGGTTTTGGTAGAAGGGGTTTCGACTGAAACCCTGCACATAAAATAAGCCACATTTCAATGCGACAAAGGAAAAAAATCAGATTTTATGATTTTGGTCGAAAGGGTTTCACTCAAAACTGTATGTGCCACGTATAGGCCGCATGGTTTTGACTGAAACTGGTTCGATTGAAACTATTTAGGTCAAAATAGTTCCGCTTGGAACTATTTAGTTTGCTGAAAGTGTGACACAACTTTGTGCTTTTACCCTTCTGTCATTCCCTCAATGATGAAACCCAATGTGGGCTCACTAAATGAAATAAAGACCAAGAACTTTTGATCTCTAAGATCACCTTGTGGCATAAGGAGAGAGCATATGTAACTTGATATTTTTGGGATTAAAAATGATAAAAGATAAAATAAATGGTGTTTTTGATCTCCAAGATCACCTTTGGTGTGAGGAGAAAGTATACATACCATGGTGTTCTCATAAAAATAGAGCATATGTAATGATCATTCACCCTTAGAAAACTAACTCTGCAACAAGATTTAGTGAGAATGATGGGTCCTTCAACAAGTGAACCTATCACAAAAGTTTTAGTAGTTTGCCAAAGGAGTCTTGGATATGTGGAGAGTTGCACAAATAAGGGGATAGGCTACAAAAGAATTTTATTCAAATATTCAAACCCTAAGGAGATGATGAAACTCTATTTACAAAGCATAAACATTGAAATATAGGCAAAAATGTTGAAACATAAAGTAAATATGCTGCAATAGAAGAAGCAATGCCAAAGGATGAATTTTGCACTTACCAAAGCTTACTTGTTGAAACACCACTCTATAGTAGATATGTGATACTATGAAGTAGTTCAACTCCATTATATAGCATAAATGACAATCTATGACTTGTCTATTAAAAATATGCTTAGAAAATTAAAAACTTGCAATTGGTTAGTCAAGGAAACAGGTGGGAAGGAAGGTTAGGATGCTTAGGAGATAGAAAAGCTATGAGAGATGAGGAAATGCGGCTCATGTTATCAAAATTTAAGTTGTTAAGGATGGGATGCAAAGGTGGTAAACTATGAAGTAGAAACATCACTCTACAATAAAAAATGCCAATCATTGATGCATACAGGTTAAACCATAGAGGATGTTGGGAATCACAATGGAATTTATAAAATAAAGATTATATTTATAATAAAATGATTAGAGGAACATGAGGAATAGGTTAGGAATAGAAAAAACTACATAAATAGGTCAAAACAATGTCAAAATCTGAAGAAATCAAAGAAAATTGAAGTTAGGTCCATCAAAGAAGAGTACTACTAGAAGACCTACAAAAATGCCAAGTTGAGATGCAAAAATGTCAACTACATGTAGAAATGCCTAAGTATAGTAGGAATGATAATCTATGTTTCCTACACAAACAAATGTCACTCTCCAAGAGAATACATCAATCTATGATACACATATGTCAATTTCGAGTAGAGACTCTAAACTACAATGGAAGCATCAATGTGCAACAAATGCATTGAAAGCAAGGGAATACATGTCAAATAGACAACCTACAACATAAAACTTCACAAAATCTCAAAAAAGGTTATATTAGTGAAATGGGCCCCATACAACATGGGAAAAATGTGAACAATAAAGATGTAGAAGAGAAAATAAAGATTCAAAACATGCATTCAAATCCTATTCTACACCTAATTGTTGCCATCATTAAGCAAAGGAATTTAACAAAATATGAAAGAAAACAAGAATTTTCTCATCCACAACTCCATGCTGTAAACATAAGATGTATGTGGGTGTGCTCCAACAGATTTGTGCTTGAGAGATGATTGTATGTGGATATTGACAACATGAGTTTGCATTTTAGTATTGTTTGAAAATAGTCTACATCTTGAGGCACTATTTATAGATTTTTGGGTTGGATGATCAATGACTAGAAGTAGAATCAAAACAAAATAACATCAAATTTTGTAAATGATTAAATTTATTTAAATTGTATCCTCTTGATTTCTGCTCTATGAACAACCTCTTCTCTCTTTAATTTGAAATCTAAAAATATATTACATATTATAATGTGTTATTTGAAATCTAAAAATATATTACATATTATAATGTGTTTTATATTTAAATTCTAAATTAAAGAAATGAAGTAAAAAAGAATAAATACATTTGGTATCTTTTGAGGTGCAAACAAGTGATGAAACAACACATTAGAGGTGGTAGCCTGAATATAAGTTCGAACTCCCCAAGGTGCAAATTTTCTTACCCCTAACATGCCACCAGCTTAACATCAAATCTTTTAGTTTGATTTTCAAATTTCTGAAGTTGAGCCTTTTTAAGATTTATGACAAAAAGGCCGGCTAAAGTAGTAACTAAAGCTGTGAGGGGAGCTCTACAACGAGCCCCATAAAACACAACCCCCAAAAAAGAGATGGTTTATCTTTTTTGAAAATTTGGTTATGATGCCCACCAGAAGGAGTAGGTCTAAGTTTAGCATAAATTCCCAGAAGTTCTGCATTTGCACAATGGAGCTGCAGCAACAGAATAATAATAATAACAATAACAGTCATGTTGGACATGTGGACAAAATTGGAATAGAAAATTTGCATGCATAGCCCTATATATCCACCCTCCATATTCATGGAATACTCAAATCATTTTCAGTTAGTTTATTGATGAAGCATGTGTATCGGAGACTGCTTCTCCTTGATTTTGAATTTATTTATAGAAGAGCGGGGGTTGTAGTTGTATGTGGTGGGATCATGTCTTTAATTAGATCATCAGAACTGCATTGAATTTGCACAAATGCAACTCTGGTGATCTAATTAAGACATGCTTTCACCATATACATAAAAGGAAGAAGTCTTTGATAAACATAGCAGACTTCCAGACAATAGGAAAGATCTTGAACGGTATTCTGTTTTCATAGTATAGTTTGGTACATATGATTATCAGAAATAAAATACATACAATTCTATTTTACAATTTGACTTTGATACTAGCAAATAAATTGTATGCTAACTTCTGTTTTTTCAGATTATAGCTTTGATATCGCTTAAAGGTTGTCCTTATAGGCCATGTCTCTTACCAATACTAGTATTCTCTAAATATTTTTTTATATTGTAGGGAAAACTCAACAAGCTATCTAGAATATTCAAATCTATATGTTTAAACTGTATAAAGTATTAACATCTTCATGCTTTAATGAATGCTTCTAAGCTGCTGATAACAAATTATGCCTTACCCTGAATTGACAAATTATGCCTTGAGATTTTCTCTTGCAGTTCATCTCATCTAGTCATACTACAAAATCAAAAAGCATTCCTAAGAGTTCTTAATGCAAGTCTACCTCTTCCATTGTATTTGAATGATTTCAATCATTATATTTCAGGACTTGTAAAATGTTCGCTGTATTGTTATCGGTGAATTTTTTCCATAGGTGATTTGATTTTTCCTTCCTTACAATAGGTTTTGTTTTTAAAGTATTTCTAATTAATTATGGATAAGTATCATACCTATGGACGTGGCCTTCAGAGAAGCTCTTTTTAGTTTACTGTGATATCCTTAAGTTTCAACAATGATAAATAGTTTTAAAAATCATATTGTATGAGGTTGGAAAAAAAAAACCGTTTACTCCATCAAAAAGTTACATTCTGATAATTTGATATTTTGAAAGCTATATTTGAAATACTTTATAAAAACAATATTGCAACACAATCAAATAGAACTCTCAATAATATTATTATCGTTTAATATTTGATAATTAATTTGACCTAAGCTTCTTGGGTGGTTTATCTAGTTCCTAATGCTTGTTGGTGAATTCTCTCTTTCCTTAAATAGGTAAAGATGGTGTTGGGCGTAGGAATCCATCATCCTAATATGAACCTTCAGTAAAGTCCTCTTGATCCATGCTCTAGTATCCACCTAAATACCTCCCTTCATTATTGACGTTTCTAGTTGCCTCTGCTCACACCTTGTGTAAATTATCCTAGATGTTTTTAGGTTGCTTTTTAATTTCTTTTGGTGGCTATGATTCCTAGTTTACTACATTTCCATTATCTTCCCTTTTTATTTTTATTTTTTGTCATTTCTCCTTTGATCAGTTACCTCATTTCTTTCTTTTCTTGCATGCTTCCCTTGCCACTGCCTTCCAATGTCTCTTTGTTATCCTAATTTTTAGGCTCTTCTTTTATTGTGTTTGGGGTTCTGATTTTTTGACCAATTTCTAGCCAAATGTCTATGTTCAAAGTAAATTCTACATTAGAATGGTAATGTTCACATGGCTGTGAGTTGTCTTTTAGTGATCATGTGTAAACCATTTAAGTTGGCAGGCCCTTTTTACTCCAAAATTGATACATACTCTAGCATATTGTGTAATTTTCTCTTTCCTAGTGATTTTATGAGTTTAAATGTAGTCCTTAATTTTTCCTACGAGTTCAAAAGATCAAATTCCACAGAAAAATACTTCATTAAGATTCACTTCCCATAAATGACTAGGCTTCTTTGCAAATGAAATCTCTAGTGTATATGAGAAAAATAAAACCCTTGAAGTGATCTATTCACTTAAAACAGTTCCAATTCTTTTTGTCCCATTTTGATTTAGTCTAAGTTACAGATTGTAATCCCATAGACTTGCATGTAAGGGAATGATCCTTGGAATTCAATATTCCTTCTACCAAGGATCCAAGATTCTATGTGATGAAACAATCCCATTTTCAAGGGATCTAGCATCTATAGATTTATCTCTGTTTATTTTTTAGAAATGAGTTAAGGACTCCAATGGACAAGATTCGATAAGAATGGATGAACCCACTAACAAGTGGAAATTCCATGAATGGAAATAAGAACTGAGAGAGAACATAGATGATTACAAGGCCACATGAGTACCATGACCCAACATAGAGATGAGGATTCCCAAACAACAATAAATAACGAAATAGTTAAGAAGCGGGGATTATCCAACCTAATAAAAAAATAGGTTCAAAATTCTTATGCATGCGCAGATTGTTAGAAGAGACACATTCCTATAAAATTATCATGAACTTCTAATTATGATCATTGACCTCGCAATTATATGGATCCATAGTTTTTGATGTAGGAGCATCTTGACAACATCATGCTTCCTTGAAGAAATTTTGAAATTTGATGCAATTTTGGTGTCTCAACCTTGTAACAAGGTTCTAGGGGTCATTTTCATGTGATTAGGAGGTCAAGGTTTAGTGTTTATGTCAAATTTGAAATGAATAGAAAATTTGTCATATAAAGATGTAAATGTTGCAAAATTGCAAAACTTGCAAAATGGCAAAAAAATGCAACTATATGGAAGATGAAAGGTCGGGTCACTTGGAGGTAGTTGAAAATTAGGTAGAAACTGAAAGGTCATGTTGGAATTCCTTTAAAAAGTCCTTGTAAGTTGTACGGTTTGGGTGATTGGAGATAAGAATTTGAATGAATGAAATCACTTTTTTATTCATTTTTTCTCAAAAAATGTCTGTATTTATGTTGTGTACGACCCTGTATAGGCAAGAAATAGTTTCTAATTGATTGTAAGTGAAAGATCCTTCAATCACCTTCCTTTCAAACAATCTTTGTTTCATGCAGAGTGGTTCAATTTTGGGTTAGTTTTTGCAATTTTTCAAGAAATAGTCCAAACCCCTATTTAGGGTAACTAGCGACTAAGGATTTTGTGTTTCTCTTAATTTAACCATGATGAAATCTTAATTTTTGGTGGGAAGCATCCTCATAATATCTATTCTCTTATACTTAAAAGTTTCAAACAAAAGTCCGTTAAGATAAATGTGTAAGAGATTGAAGTTTTGACCGAAAATTTGTGTATAGTCTATAAAACAGAGTAGTCAAGTGGGTTATAGCTTAGGGTTTGATAGAGAACTTATTAAAAAGGAATTTTGGTGGATTATTTAGCATGTACATGTATAATAAAAATTGTTGGAGGTGTTTTTTTAATGAACTCGAGTTTGTAGATATCAAAATCAATAAGCCCTATTTGGAGCAAAGCCTATTAGGCCTAATTGATACATTGTCAGACCCGTCTTGAGCATCATTTCTAAAATTAACCTGTGTTAATATTTTGATATGTTTTGAAAACCCTTAAAAGGTATCTAAAAATCCAATTACAGTCTGAAGATAAGGTTTGTATTGAGAGGTTTCTCTGACAGTCCATATTTGGAGTGCTACTAGATTAAAGAAAGGTTTAAGAGAAAAGGTATTAAGACGATGAAAAAATGTCTTGATATTGGATGATTTGGGTGAGATTGAGTCTCTAATGAGTTTGAAGAAGATGATTAAGTTTTTTTGGGTCAGGGAAAGTGAAAGCTTAGATTTGTCCCTTGGTAGAAGTCATTATTTTGAGTAGTTTTCTTGTGAACTTGAAGGAATACAAGAGATTGAGTCCCTGATTGTAAAATTTGTAATCATGCGAGTGATGGTTCCTTCATTTTCATTGCATCAATTTTTTACATATACAAATTAACAAATTAAATAAAAATAATTTTATTAATGTTTAGTTACAAGATTTAAAAATAATTAGTTACAAGTGCCAATAATTGGCTGATTTATTTTCTTAAAATTTTGTCTACTTTGGATTTGATGACTAACTATTTAGTCATTTTTATTTTTGTGACTAGATAATTTTTTATTTAATGATCAAATAAGTCATTTATTTACTCATTTATAGTTGAGTTGCAAAAAATGAGTAGAATTTAGTCATTTTTAGTTGTTGTGACTAAAAGTTTTAGTCACCTAGTCATTTATTTGCCAAATTCTACAAGTTCTAGATCTCAACTCACTCACACTCCCTCTCTCCCTCCCTCTCTCTCTCTCTCTCAATTCTCTCCCACCCCCCCCTCTCTCTCTCTCAGGTCTCTCTCTCTCAAGTCTCTCTCTCTCTCTCTCTCTCTCTCTCTCTCTCTCTCTCTCTCTCTCTCTCTCTCTCTCTCTCTCTCTCTCTCTCTCCTCACTCTCCATCTCCCTCTTAGGTCTTTCTCTCTCTTTCTCCCTCCCTCCCTCTTTGGTCTCTCTCTCTCTCTCTCTCTCACACACACACACACACACACACCATCTCCCCCTCTCTCTTTCACCCTTTCAAGTCTCTCTCTCAAGTCTCTCCCACTCCCTCTCTCTCTCTCAAGTCTCTCCCACTCCCCCTCTCTCTCTCTCTCACACACACACACACACACACACACACACACACCCACCCTCTCTCTCTCTTGGGTCTCTTGTTCCCTCTATCCCTCTCACCCTACCTAGACAACTCTCTCTCAATCCCCCTCTCTCCCTCCCAAACCCCTCTCTTCTCAAGTGTCTCTCTCTATCTCTCTCTCCCTCTCTCTTCTCTCCCTCCCTCTATCCCTCCTACCCTCTCTCTCTTGGGTCTCTCACTCCCTCTATACCTCCCAGCCTAAACCATAAACTCTCTCTCAATCTCTCTCTATCTCCCTCTCAAGTCTCTCCCTCCCACCCACTCTCTCTCTTAGGTAAATTGTAGACACTTAAAAATGTCTCGATGGATCACATTGGCTAACTAACATCATCTCTTTCGATTTCATCCTAATTCCTCTATTTAATTGAATAATATCAATTATTTGATTAAACTCGCCTAAATCTCCTATTAATTGAATAACTCACATTATTTGATTAATTCATCATTTTAACATTGATCCTCCTATTTAATTAAATAATATCCAAATTATTTAATTAAATTCATCCAAATTCATCCTTTATTCACTCTTTGATTAAATAATCTTAATTGTTTAATTAAATCCTCAAGTCCCCTTTTCATTAAATAAACCAATAATTTAATGAATATCCTCACATTCCTCATCTTGCACATTTAAATTTAGTTCTAATTAACTAAATACTAATTAATCTAGTTCCCCCCCACTTGCAAGGGAATATTCCTCCTTTGCACATTCCTCCAATTTTGCACAATTAAACTTTGTTTTAATTTGCTAAAATATCATTTTCCCTCAGCCATAAGAATATTCCATAGAAGATTCTCTCTCCTCACTCATTTGAAAAAGGGAATATTCCTTTTTGCAACAAACTTACATGACTTCATGTGCAAGTTAACTTACAAGACTTCATGTGCAAGTTAAATATGTGTTTGTTTGAAAGAATGAGAGCCCCTGATTCTGTCCTTGATCCATGTGATCATTGATTCTCATCCATTGATGAGAATCCACTACCCATGTTTCATCCTTCCTCCATCCTTGACCATTGATTAACCTTTTTGATCTCAGTTCCTTCATTTCTCATTTGGTTTCCTATAAATGGATCACTATTTGGAGACAAATGGATCCATCTTTTAACATCAAACTTGTGCTGTTAAAATCAAACTCATATTTAGCACATATTTAGCATATTTTTAGTTTAATTGCTTGCATATTAGCTTTAGCTTCCATTAATGGCTTTCATGATCACATAATGCACCTATTTAGCTTATTTGTTAATTTGGGTTAGAATCTTTTAGTTTAGAATCCATTTAGATTAGCTTGGCATTTGCACATCTTAATCATTTTAGCATAAAATCATATTAAAATAACTTGCATCATGCTCATTTAGATTAAAATCATGTTTTCATACACATCTATCAATGGTTCCAATAGTTTTCTTCAATAAAATTGATTAGAACAAGCTCATTTATCCATGGGATTGGGAAAGGATCACCGTTCCACATCAATGCGACACCAGTCCCACAATAGGATAAGTTTCAAATGGACTAGAGTAAGCATTTTTAAAGTTTTTCTAGTTTACTATGCTTGGTTTTAATGGATGCTTGGTTTAATTTGCATTTGATTGATCCTATTGAGATTGACATTAGTGGCTTAATTATGCTTCGATTCTTCATGGATTAAGCGTAATTGACCCATACTAATCCATCAATCACATTTTGGTGCTAGAAGGAGGGCTTTACTAACTTTGTTTGACAATTTTTCTTAAAAACTTTGTGAGTTGCAGGTTTCTAGGCTAGAGTGACACTTTTGGAAGCTACAACGACATTATTTTTCACTAGAGCGATGTTATTATTCACCAGAGCAACGCTATTATTCACCAAAGCGATGCTTTTGCAAAAGCGTCGCCATAATTGAAAAAAGCGTCACAATTTACAAAAGCATTACTATATTTCTATAGTGACGCTATTGTTTTCTTGCTTTTATATTCTATTTTAAAATGGTCATATCATGGTCATACAAAGGTCTTTTTCAAAGATTTTGTTTTTTAAATGGGGTAGAATTTCATGCTTTATGCAATGGTATAGGTTTTTTTCAATTTTGGTGGAGTTAAATTTTCCAATTTTTCATCTAAATTCAAATCACATTATAACTCGGTCTAGGTTGTAGGGTTTTAATGGTTAATCATTTATCTAACCCTAACATCTTATTGTTTTCTTGATTTTATTTAAAATTTGGAACATGGATTGCAAGTTTGAAGAGGAGCATGGAGTACTTAATTGAAGAAAAAGGCATTTAAATCTTATAATTGTAACAAGTGTTTCAATACTTTTGGGGCAATTATAACCCATTTATCATCCTTTTCATTTTATGCTTTAGGACCACACTAGCTTTCAATTGGGTTTGAAAATGAACGCTCAAGTGGGATTAAAATTAAACCCTCACATCATTTTACTTTGGGTTTAAAATTGAACAATACAACTTAACACTTTATTTGGTGCTTAAAATAAACTCACCTTTGCTTTGAGAGTTAAAATTAACAAGTGTTTGCTATGTCTTTTGATTTACATTTGTGTCATTGAATGCGTATGCTCTTCTCTCGTGCCACTCGGCAATCTTGGGAATCAAAAACATTCCTTGACATTTTGTATAATCACCCACATATTTCAATTTGGATTAAAATAAACCCCATGCTAGTGTAGGGAAAAGGCGTCATGTGTGCTCTCTCCTTGCTTCATGCGATTGAGGAGATCAAACTACAAACGTACTTCCTTGCTTTTGTTTACCTTTAGAAGGTCTACCTCCCTGCTTCGAAAGGAGGGAACAACCCAAGTGGTAATGAGTTAAAGCCAAGCTCTTTCGAACCGCTATATAAAAATGTGTTTGTGAAGAAAGTCATAAACAACAGGTGTGGATGTGTCATACTGACAAGTGCCACCCATAGTGTCCATGTGACGTCAAAATCCTTTCTTAGGAAAGGATTGGGAGGCCTCTTGATTGAAATAATTTTGAGCTAATCTTGCCACGTGTATGGTCAACTTGAACAAAGGACCTTACTAAGAACCAATTGTTTAGAATCCAAAAAACCTTTATGCTTACTGGTGCAGGAATGGTCATTCCGAAGCCGCCCCACATTTTACTATTCATTGTCGAAATAGGAAAATCCTTAGGATCTTCAAAATTTGAGATTTGGTGGTCCCGAGAAGTGTGTATCATGGAGGGGAGCTAGTGTCGCCAAATCTCTAGATGTTCGCATTGTCTTAGTGTTTAGAGAAATCCAAGTAGGGATTCAACAAGTAGTATCTTCTAAACCTAAGGTGTTAAATGCTTGTGAGTCAATTCAACACTTTGTTTGATTCCAAAACATTGAAAACAAACATCAACAAAAGTCTTTTCAAAATTCAAATCCTTTGGTCTAAGTATGGATACCCATTGACAAAACCTTGATATTAATGCTTTTCCTAAGAATTTATTCTTAGAGACTTCTAGGTATTTAATAAACGAAAAGGGTTCATTGAAAAAATTGTCAGCTTTCCACCAATATAAGATATGCCTTATTTTGAATTTAATAAATGATTATTATTGATTTTCTATGTACATTACGACTAAAGTCCTAATTGATAGGCTAATTGAAAAACTTCTATAACTTTCAAACTATTTCACATTTTTCAAATCTAAAAGATGCATCACATTCTATGCATTGCATACTATAGGATAAAAAAAATGAATTTCATAAAATTTTGACCAAGTTATGGTGGCCAGACAAACAAGTTTTAATAATTTTGAAAATTTCTAATAAAAAAGTTATAACTAATTATTTACATGCAAAAAAATCACAAATGAAAAAATCTAGCACATCCGGGCATGTGTCCTCTACATATATTGAAAATTTCAAAAAAATAATATTTTTTCTTGTACTTAGGGTTGTCAGACATCCACCTACTTTTTATATTTTTCCTGAAAATTTAGTAATACTACATTGTTCAAAATTTTAAAATTTCACAAAATAGATTTACTTTTTTCTAAAAGAAAGACTAGTAGCCTAGAAACTATATTCAATTTGCTACAATTTTTGTTCTTACATATTTTTCAAATTATGTTAATAACCTATTCAAATTTTTATGTCAAGTTGCCTAACTCTGGTTTTTTGAAATTTCATTGCCACTTAGGGGCCTAGTTTGGACCCCCATGATCTTGCACTGACCCAGCTATAGGGAGATTGGTTTTGCATTGTCTAATTTTAAAAAAAATATACTTTGGTAGGGTTTCATAATATATTTCCTACAAACTTTGTTCATTTTTTCTCATCAGCATCATTGAAATCTTGAGGTAAGTCCCATGACATGGTTTCAATGAGTTTTTTTAGGGGGAATCCATTAAGGGTGGATATTTTTTGTCAATTAGGAACTCCATTTCTTTGTCCTACAATCATTTCTTTAGCAAATCATGCATAACACAATATATTTTAAGAGATGGAAGTCTTGGTTCCTCCATCGTAAGTGAAATTGGATCACAATTTGTGTAGAATCTTAAGGTAAGTCACTTGTCATTATTTCAATGAGTCTTTTCTTTTTGGGAATTTGTATGTGGAGGGTTCATTTTTTGATGTGTTTTATTTCATTCTAGAAAATTTATGTTGTTATTAGAGCATTTGGGGTTCAAGAGAAAATATTCCTAATTTTTTTGAAGGATTTTTGGGTTTTACTTCATTAGATTACAATTATCCAGCTCATATCACCTTACAATTGTTTTTGTAGTTGAATTCTTAGTTTTTAGCAAAGCAACAGATCATGAAACATGCTTTGGATGAAGCGGGGGCATTATTAGTTCTCAAGAAGGTGTCTTGTGTTTGCATTTATTTAGAAATTATTGTATTTGTTATGTTATACTAAGAATAGTATGCAAATATCTTCCTTTATTGCAAGCAATACCCACATAATAAGCTGAAACTTATTTTTAGCAATGCCCAAAGCAGGCCAGCCATGCAGGCTAGGTAGAGGTTGCTAAGAAAGCTCATTAAGTAATGTCTTGTATCTTTTTTTGAGGTATAACTAAATAAAAGGGAAACTGAAAAATAAAGAACTACTTTCTTGTATAGAAACTAGATAGATAGATCCAATTTGCATCATTGTGCAAAGAGAAAGTGTAGATTGGTCACTACCCAATAATCATTTTCATAATACAAGTCTCCATGTGAAACAATGAATATGCATTAAATTTGAATGTTAAATGAGAGCCAACAAATGTGTGCAGCAAAGATCCTAAGGTTGGAAAATTCATTGGCTCACAACAAAGTCATGTTGTAGTTGTAGTGTTTACCTCTTTCAACTGAGTCGACTGCAAATAAAAACATATGTCCACTTGAATACTAGAATCGACTTATCTTCATGGCCACATATGAAGTAGATTGCTTCTCTTAGTTGTTACTACAACTATATGCTTGAAGGCATGTACATCTTGTGATGGGCTGAGGGGTAATTCTCCAAAGATTGCAATCAAATTTTTTTTAATCTAACTTGACTTGTATGGGCATTATTTATATCACTCAAAACAATGATATCATTGGTCTTTGAAGGATCCACATCCAATTTCTAGCCACAATTTTTGTTGGTGATGGTAAACATTTCTTCCAAACAACTATTCTACCCACACTCTTCCATGACTAGGAAAAGGAGTTTAGGAGTCTCCCAACTTATTCAAGAAGACAAATCAATTCAAGAAAAAAAAATCCCTATGCTCTTCTTAGGGAAATTTTATTACAATCATTCCTACCACAGTGGAATTGTTGTATGTATGGATGCAAACAAACAAAAAACAATTGTGCTGCAATTATAGAGCTGGAAACACATTTTATTGAATTGGTAATTTAGCGCTATGCCATTTTCATCATATCCAATGAACACTATGTTCCATGTGTTTACATCTTTTTGAGTTGTTTTGTCAAATAGTTCACATGTCTTGTCTATATTTCCACACTTTGCATACATTGGTTTTCATCTTTTTGAGGCATTCTATTGAACCATTTGTGCGCCTTGTCTATGCTTCGTCATTTTGGAAGCATCTCAATCAAAGCACTTGTATTCTTTTATGCTTTGATGGCTATGGACATATTTTTAGGCTCCCATATTTACATAGATCTTCTGGAAAATTTGTGGAATTTTGATTTTAATGGTGTTTGCTTCAAAGATTCTAATTTGTTTCCAACAATCCATTTTTCTTGGGATGTCTTGAGACATTTTGAGTAGATCATGTGCCTTATCTATGTATCAACATTTAGCATACATGTCTACCAAGGTAATCATAACTGCAACATATACAAAAATCCTCTATCCTTTAAGCTCTTTTACATATCCATGTTTTCTATAACCTACAATCATTGCATATTTCATGAGGCATTTAACCAAATAGTTTGCATACCATATATGTGTCCCCTCATTTTATAGTGCAACGTAAGGGAAGTTTGGGATGTATTCAAATAATGATTCATTTTGAGTGACAAGCGAAAGAAAAATAATTGATAAAATTGGAAAGTTTGTTTGTCATAGTTGTAAAATGATTAGAAGTGAAGATCATAAAATGGAGGAGGCTAAGAAATATAAAATAGAAAATACAGTATATTTGGGGATACAAGTATAAAAGATATTAAAGGTTGAAAAAAAAAACAGATTTTTTTACAGATAAGAATAAATAGTAGAGGGCATAAATATAGATAAAAGTAGCAATAATATATATAAAATAGGTATAAATAGAAATTGAATATAGAACAAATATAAAAATGAAATATCTGAAATTGTCAAGGATATTGAGAAAAACATGTTTTCAATTGAACTTATATATATTGAATGCAAACATTTTTTTTAAATTTAATATCAATATCATTTAGTGATAAAATTATGTGAAGTTTTGAAGATTCTTATCAAGATAATATTCAAAATCATATAAAATATTTTATAGCGCCTCCTTTCGGTGCACGTGCTAATATTATTATATGAACGGACAAGAACGGGACGTCAGCAATGACTCTATATATGGGACGCCAGCAGTGACCAGCTGCCTCATTTGACCAAACCTGAGAAGTAATGGATACCTACTAAATTTTTGACCATAACATGTCGGCCATTTAGTGCCCATAAAACAAAATAAATACAGTATGTAACTAAACAATTACAACATACAAAGCATTTTTTTTCATTATACAGCTTAAGCATGGATAGCCTGAAAGAAGATAGAGAAGATGTTAAGCTTCTAACAGCTTGGCTCAGCCCCTATGGCATGCGAGCTTGGATTGGACTTGAAGAAAAGGGTATCAATTATGAGTATCTGGAGCAAAACCTGCGGAACAAGAGTCCCTTGTTGCTGCAAATGAATCCTCTACACAAGAAGGTTCCTGTTCTCGTCCATAATGGCAGGGCTCTTTCAGAATCTCTGATTATTCTTCAATACATGGACCAGGTCTGGAATTCTCCTCATACTGCCTTTCTTCCCTCTCATCCGTATGACCGAGCTATTGCGCTCTTCTGGGCAGATTTTGCAGACAAAAAGGTAAGTCTGACAAATCTGATTTAGTTTCAAGATTGTTTTTCACCATATTGGTTTGTTGCAAAGCTTCTATATAATTTCTCCAAGTCGTTGTTTATTTTTAGTCCGAGATTGCAGGTTTTTTTAAAAAAAAATTGGAAGATTTCACCATATTGGTTTGTCATAGACAAGTTTTCTTAACAGTTAACGGTTGAACCGGGGGAACAATGAAATCTTTTATGATAAATTCTCTGAATCCTGTTTATTTTTGGTGTAAGATTGTGGGTTTCATATCACTCTCATGTTTGGTTTGTTATTCATATAGAAGTATGAGTCTATGTTGATATCTCTTTGGTTAAGAGTCAAGGGTTGGGGAGTATTCATTCCGTCAAACTGTTTAGGGCATGATCTTGACCTAGTCTCTTATTTTTCGTCTCTCATCAATTGTACTCAACCAATTGAACTGCAACTCTTTAGTGTAGGTTTTTGTTTAACTGTAATATCATTGAGAAACCCATAATTTGTAAGATTGATTTTCTATTTACTTTATATATGTTATCCATAATCCTACTCTTTCAACAATTCAATCAAGTGATCTCTACTATGAAATATACATATTTTTATCATTAAATATTTAAAAACTTACATTTGATTATTGAATTATCCTCAACTTTATTTTTCCATGATTATTTTTAATAAGTAAACCAACAAATACATGTTTATAATCAAATCTTCAAACAACCTTAGCTCAAGCTTAATGTGCTACATAAATATATTATGTTCATGCTCATGCTGATGTGGTTGACAATGTTTTTATTTTAGGTTTGTTTTCCTGGACTGGAGATATTTAGAACCAAAGGAGAAGTACAAGAAGCAGCCAAAAGTGAATTCCTACATAATTTGGCAATATTAGAAGGAGAGTTGAAAGGGAAAGAATATTTTGGTGGAGATAGGTTTGGATTGGTGGATATAGCAATTGTTCCTTTTGTTTCATGGTTTCATGCAATTGAGAGCTTAGGAAGGTTTAAGATTTATTTGGAGGAGAAATTCCCAAATATTTGGGCATGGAAGAAGAGATGTTTGGAAAGGGAGAGTGTGAAAAAAGTACTTCCTCCCTGTGAAAAAGTGTTGGCTGCTGCAATTGAAATTAGAAAATTTAAATTAGGTGAGACTTAAAAATTTAATTTTACAAGTTATAATAATTAAAAAACTATTTTATCTTTTTATATTCATATTTGTACAAGTGGTATGCTTTGAATACAAATAAAGTGAATTTAGAGATCGCGGACTTATACTTATTAAGTGGTCGATTTTTCATAACATTAATATTATGTTTTATCATTGTATTATAAGTTAATGTTTAAACAATTTCAAGTAATTACAATGTTTTATTGTGTATTAATTCATATATTGAAAATTTGAAATATAATTCTACTTTAAAGAAATTGACATAATAATATACCAAGGTAATTATATGGCTTAATTTATTAATTATAATCTTATTTTAAAGAAAGATGATTCACATATTAAGCTTATTTTATATCACTTCTAATCATCCAATTTAAAATAATATCCTTAATGTTTTATTTGTATTTCTATAAAAAAAAATTATACCTTTATTTGTATATAATTCATATTAATTTTTTTATACTATAACATTGTTTATTAATCTTTAATGGAGAATATTATTCAAAAAGTTTAGGGTAATATTTAATGCCAATATATTGTCATTTTTTACTTCCTTTATATGTTTGATGGATAAAATAAATAATTATGTATAAGCTAAGCACCAAGAAATATAATAGTTCACTCATCTCATATCTACTCATCAAAACTTAAAAACTATTTACAATTTTTTAATTAATTAATTGGGGGATTCTATTAGGCCATTTTCCCTTAGATATAATAAAATTTAATAGTATAATAAACCTTAGTACAATAATGAACATAATGATCTTTCAAGAGAGAACACTAAAATACCATGTAAACATACCAAAAAACTAACACCTGCAATTGTAGAAACCTACTACCATGAATATAAGCCCATATGGCCATCATGAGCTAGAAACACCATAACCAGGGGTTCAAAAAATAATACAATGATTCATCTTGAATTATCCTTGTCTCAACTTATTTAGCATGAATGACACTTTCCTACTTTTCAACTTCATCCTAAGGGACACGTGAAATGCTCTTGTATGCGTTACCCTCTATAATGAATGTGTTTTCCATAGAAAATGAGGATGGAAAAGTAATTCACCACCTTGAGGTGGTCATTATGATGGGTGAACCTAAGGACAACTAAGACTTTTTCAGCATCCCCACATAAATCTTGAAGCAGATGTAATTCCCTTCAAACAATTGTGGGGTCTAATGCCATGCTTTCCCCATATGAATGTTAGGTCAAGTTTCTTAGGGGAGATTCTTCTTTCATCACTTTTACCACACAAACCTTGAATCCTAAGCCCTTCACTTCCATCACAACCAGCATATCACCAAATTTGTTTAGTAAAAATATATGTAAAATAAAAATCAAATCATTGCATTAGGAAAAACCCTTGTCAAATTCACCATGAATTCATTGTGGATAGTTTCCTTTGGACTTGAAGACCCAAATACCCATTCCCTATTTACTTGATATCTCCTTGATGAACCATAATATCATTGTATTGTTGTAGATAAAAATGCCTTTCAATATTTGGTTTGAGACTCTTCCCTTTCACATAGGGTCTTGATCTTCTTTATTATAATACCAACTAATTTCCATGAAAAATACAAAATACCTTAATATCCACAACCAAGAAACCTATATCACTCCCAATTACTAAAACTCAAACATGCGCTAGAACCTTTAACCAATACAATATAACTTCTTTATAAAAAAAATACAAAATACCTTAATATCCACAACCAAGAAACCTATATCACTCCCAATTACTAAAACTCAAACATGCGCTAGAACCTTTAACCAATACAATATAACTTCTTTATAAATTAAAAAAAATCCACCCCCATATGTTCTACCAAATAATCCTTGTATGCAATAAACACAAAACCCAAAGATAAGTAATATCAACAACAAAAGGATCCTAAAATTTTACATCATGAACACCTATCAACCTTTAGTATATAGACCAAATAGTCTAAATAAAGACATAATATTGTAATGTCCTCTTTTCTATTTACTTATATATGAGAGTGTTTGAGTCACTTTCCTACTTTGGATAGGATTTTGGGAATTAAGGTGTCTCAACATTTGTAAGTACCTAATTTAATAATTTAATAATTTAATTATTTGATATTTTCCTATAATTACATGTCATATTTTAATTGTATTTTATTTAATATTTATGTTGCATCTCAAATGGGGTATTGGAATTTGTGTAAAGCATCTAATACCATATGTTGGTACGTTGTTGATGAGTTGTAAGTTTTCATAAGGTGGATAATTATAGTGTATTTAGAGTGCTCCTCTTTTATAGGCTTCTTTTACAAGTTATGATGGAATCTTGTGATGTGTGGGAGTTAATAACATGGGGAGTTACTTTAGGATTTTGAATGACTTGTAGACATTGAAAAATGTCCTTAATGATATCATACACTTGAATCAAGTATACTAACATCATTTCCTTTTGAAACACATCCTCTTTTCGCTTAATTAATTGAATTATCCTAGCTAATTAATTAATTGCATCATTTGCATCTATTAACCTAACACATTTAAATGGTTTAATTCACCCCCTTTTACGTTAATGCTTCATCTCATTAAATTAAATAAATCAAATTATTTAATTTAATTTCCTAAGTCTACTTATTTAATTAAATAACCTTAAGTTATTTAATTAAATGTCATTTCATCTTTTCCCCATCATTAAATCATTTAAATTAATGAATATCACTTTATTCTTCTAACTCCCCTAATTGCATGATTAAACCCTTGTTAAATTAGCAATTATCTAACTAATCCAATTCCTCCCACTTGCAAAGGAATATTCCAAAAGAATATTCCTCCTTTGCACAATTTAATTTAGTTTTAATTGACTAAATAACCTTTTTCCTCACCCATGAGAATATTCCCAAGAATATTCTCTCTCCTCCAATCATTTGAAAAAGGGATATTCTCACAAAACTTCATGTGCAAGTTAGCTTGTGACTTCTTACTGCAAGTTAACTTTTGACCTCTTGTACAAGTAAAAAGTGTGCTTGTTTGGAATGAATGAGAACCCTTGATTAAATCTCATCTTGCATTCTCACCCGTTGATGAGAATCCATGATCCATGCCTCTTCTTTCTTTCATCCTTGACCGTTGATTGATCTTTTTGATCTCAACCCTTCATCTCTCATTTGTTTTCCAATAAATAGAACACTATTTGGAGACAAATGGATCCATCTTTCAATTGCAAACTTATTTTGTTGAATTCACTCACATTCAAACTCATACTTTACTCACATTTAGCATATATTTTAGTTCATTTTTAGTTGCATATTTATTTTAAGCTTCCATTAATGGTTCCATGCATCCATCTTAGCTTGTTTATAAATTAGGGTTTGAATCTTTTAGCTTAGAATCCACTTAGATTGGCTTAGCTTTTTCATACTTGGATCATTTTTAGCATAAAATCATGTTAATTTAGCTTGCATCATGTTTAATTTAGCATAAATCATGTTTTCATCCACATATCACAATAGTTTCATCGATTCTCTTCAATAGAATTGATTGAAACAAGCTCACTTATCACGGGATTGGGAAAGAGTCATTGTTTCACATCAACACGACACCAATTCCAAAATGGGATAAGTTTCAAATGGGTTAGAGTAGACATTTAAATGCTTTCACAGTTCATAATGTTTAATAGTTTCAATAAATGCTTAGTTTAACCTTCATTTGAATGATCTTGTTTAAGATTGAGTATTAGTGGCTCCATTGTGCTTCGATTCATCATGGATCAAGCGTAATCGACCCACACTGATAATCCTCGGTCGACATTCTAGTGCTAGAAGGAGGGAAAACCATCAATTTAATCAATTTCTATCTCGAATTCCATTCATTTTGACTTTTACAGGAAATAGTGATGCCTAACTCAATTTCAACGACGCACTTTGCAGGGCATCACCATATAGCGATACTATATCAATCTGAAACAACGACACCTATTAAATGCAACATTGATGCTGATTTTAAAAAAATGACACTAATACTATATAGAGGTACTGAAGATTTGAAAATGGCGACACTCAACCAAATTGCGATATTGTTTTGCTCATTGTTCTTTCTGTAGAGTGATGCCCTAGTTCATCAAAGCGATGTCTGAACAAATTGTGATGCTATCATGCTCTTTGTTCTTTTTGCTATGGAGCAACACTATTATTCACCAGAGTGATGCTATCAAAAATAACGATGCCCAACTTGGGTAATAAGTTTGATGATCATTTTTCAACATGTGCTTTAATTTTCTCGATTCGTCAGATTACTAATGCACTTCTAACATTGTTCTGGTTATTAGAATAACATGGTTTTGTAGGTTGGATGATACGAAGCTGAAGTTCAAAGAAAAGCATTATCTTCTTAAGATTTTATGATTGTAACAAGCGTTTGATGCTTTGGGGAAATTATAACCCAATTTCTTATGCTTTTTACTTTCTTATCTAGGACCTCACTAAATTTCATTTGGGTTTAAAACAAATTCTCAACTGGGACTAAAATTGAACTCTCATTTCATCACTGTCTTTTGGGTTTTAAAATTGAACAAGGTAATTTAACATTTCGTTTGGTGCATAAAATGAATTCATTGTAGCTTTAGGGGTTAAAATTTATGAGTGTTTGTTGTGTTTTGATTTACAATTGTGTTATTGGATGTGTATGCAATTCTCTCACACCACTTGGAAATCTTGAGAAACAGAAACATTCCTTGACACTTTGCAAAATCACCTACATCTTTCAAATTGGATTAAAAATGAACCCCTTGCTAGTGTAGGAAAAAGGTGCACGTGTGTTCTCTCCTTGTTTCATGTGAACTAGGATGATCCAACTACTACAAACATACTTCCTTGCTATTGTTTATTTTTAGAGGGCTTTCCTCCCTGCTTCGAAAGGAGGGAACGACCCAAGTGGTAATGAGCTAAATCCAAGCTCTTATAAGTTGCTATATAAAAATGTGTTGTGACTATTAAAGTCATTAACAACAAGTGCGGATGTGCCATACCGACAAATGTCACCCTTAGTACCCGTGTGGTACGTCAAAATCTCTTCTTAGGAAGAGACTGGGAGGCCTCTTGATTCTCCATAATATTGAGCTAATCTTGTTGCATGTATGGCCACCTTGAACATAAGCCCTTTCTATAAACCATTATTTAGAAGCCAAAATCCTTAATGCGTGTTGGTGCAAGAACGGTCATTTTGAAGCTGTCCCACATTTTTACTATTCATTGTTGAAACAGAAAAATCCTTAGGATCTTAGAATCTTCGGGATTTTGAGATTTGGTGGTCTCGAGAAGTATGTGTTGTGGAGGGGAGCCAGTGTCGCGTGTCGCCAAATCTCTAACTATTCACAATGTCTTAGTGTTTGGAAAAATTTGAGTGGGGACTCAACAAGTATGGAATTTTAGCCTAGGTGGTAAATGATTGTGAGTTAGTTTGATACATTGCTTGGTTCTAAAATGTTATAAAACAAACATTCACTATTTTCCTCAAAATTTCAAACACTTTGGCTTAAGTATGGATACCTTTTGAAATAGTCTTGATATTACTGCTTGTCTTAGGGATTTATATCCTTAGAGATTTCTAAATATCTTGACTTATATCTCAATCCATATTTTTTCCAAAGACAACATAGGCAATTATCGCTTCAACCTCATGATTCTCACAAAATGGACATTGTGAAAGTTATGATGTTTTTGACATAAACATTTAGTTTGAAAACTTAATCACGACAAGTGTTTGTGGTAAAATAAATTCACTTAAGCAAGACAAATTGACAATTGAACCCCACATGACTATTTGGAGACCGATTGCTCCTGTTGAACAACTTGATCTTCCAGGTGCTATCATTCAACCAAACTTTGAACTCATTAATGAAGAACAAACTGATTGCATTAGTAGTTTGAGAAGCTTCATTTTTGAAACAAAATAAACACCTACCTAGTGGAGAAATGTAGCCACAATCTTAGACAAAGAAGAGGAACAAGTTGATATTGAGGCTAGAAGGCCCATATTACCACCACTCGCATGGCAATAAATATCCTCCTTTCTTCCATAAACTTGAAATTTTCTAGATGATATCATGCAAAGTCAGGATCCCTAAAGTAATGTCTACAGGTCGTCATTTCAGAATTAGGAATCTTATTCCAAAAGCTCTCAAGAAACACCTTTGGGAACTTCACAAAACCAAAACTAGGTTGGTATACAACATCTACAAACATGCTTCAAAGCACAATCCAAGCTTGTACATTCCTTCTATTACTGTTAGAATCTTGCTTTTTTCCAACGTTTCCAATTTCTCACATAATCATGATTTTGAACTCCCCTAAATGATCTATCACACAATCAAAATATGTAGGGGAAGATCTACATGTCACCATTACAGACGTATGTATCGTAATTCCAAGTTTGGTAGGAAGTGAGCCTTAATACTTTATCACAATTGCAAACTCTTGTTAAGAAACTATTATACTCGATCTAGGAGGAACCAAACAGATTTGCATACCCACATCTATCCTCTCATTTAGGCCATCATTAAGTCTTTAGGATTTGAAAAATTTAGAGGTATAGAATGTTTCTCACTACCTTGGTCTTGGAAAACAAAGGTTCACTTTAGGTCAACATTGGGTCAAACAATTCATCCACCCCTCCATCAAATTTTATCCTTCATCTCACCAAACTTTGCAAAAAAAATCAAATACACCAACACTTTGTGACTTAAACATCTATGAAACCAACCCCTAGCTTGGCTACTTTGTATGTGAAATGTATCCTTTTCCATGCATTTAGAAAAGCTATTTATCATCCTTGAACTAGTTTATCTTAAAGGTCATGAGTCTATCCTAAAGATCAACAAGTTCATCAATATCCTTTATTCCAACATCAAAACATCAAACTTAAGTCAATAGTGTTGTCCTAAAACGTTTGCAAAGATCACTCGATTCACATCACCCATCTTTTTATCACCCACTATCATCATTGCTTCCAAAAGACTTAGAGCATCCCTTTTACCTAGATTTGAGTCAACTAGAGAGTTCAAACATTACAAAACACAACTCTCCCAAAGGTGACACAAAATTTATGGTAAAGATGAGATCACAACACAAGAGAATCATGGAGAAAACCAAAGTTACATTTACCTCAAGTGATCTAAATCCTTTAGAATTTGATCTGAGAAGTCAAGTTACCCCATCACAACAACCTTCATCACCATCAAGGCCATATGAGATAGAAGATATCACAAACAATCCATTTGAACTCACCAGGGAGGAACTCATGGAACGTCAAGCCTTTGCAAACATAGCTCTTATCTCCCCATCATTTGTGGCACAAAATTTAACACAAGGTTTCACAACCCCATCACTAAGGCTGAATCAAACCTACATCCCCAGTATTGCAACAAGCCTTGCTAAATAATTTGGTCATGCTCTTTCATTTGAAAGAAACACACTTGTGGGTACACTTGAAACCAATCCTCCATCTCACACAACCACTTGGACACCTACCTTTGGTGCTCCTCCCATTCCTGAAGATCCTAAATAGTTATACACACCTCTTGATCTTTATCATTCCACAATGACTTCCACATATCAAGGACATCCCTCTTTGTCCATACCCATGAGTACCACAAGTGTGCCTACCATCACACAAAGCAATGTGGATCAAGTATCTCAAAAAAATGCACAGGGGAATGTCAGTACCATACCACAAAGTCAACCCTTAATGCAGATAGGGACATATTTACCTAAACCTCCAATTGGTTCATCTATACCATTGGTTTCGCAAAACACATCCATCCCATCCATTATCAACTCATCTCAAAGCAATCCCTTGGTAACAAATCCTATCAACATAGGCAATACATTATCCACATCCCTAACAAAAGGAAATCCTTAAGATACGGGAAAAGAAAACCTTTTTAATCAATGGACTCAAGGTCCTAGTGTGTCATTCCCATCACACAATCTAATGACACCATCCTCATATTTTCCCATAGTCCCCTTTACCATGCAAAATCAAACAGGATCTCAAATGTACATTCATCCACCTCAATCTACTATCTTACAAGGAATGTTAAACCAAGGGAATCCCCAACCTCTTGTCACCAATCCATTACCCACTCAAAACATCAACACCCAAAATCCTCCACCGATGTCCCAAAAACCACCTAATCCCACATTGCAAGTGCATGCCTTAGCCTTACAACAAGCATAACAAGCCTATCAAATATCCCTAGCAACACAACAACAATAGCAACAATAACAAGCACCCTAGCAGCAAAACAATAAGCCTTAGCACAACAATAACAAGCAGCCCTATCATCACAACAACAGTAGCAATAGTAGCAAGCAACCCTAGCAGCACAACAATAGCAACAACAAATAGCCCTAGCAGCACAACAATAGCAGCAACAATAGCAAGCAACCTTAGTAGCACAACAAGCAACCTTAGCACAACAAAAAAAAAACAACAACAACAAGTAACATTAGAACAACAACATCAATCCCATCAAATGTAACCTTATTAGCACAACAACAACAACAACAGGACCAACAACAAGCCCTAGTGGCACAACAACAACAACAAGCTCAACAACATTCAAAGGCTTTCAAGCATAGATTATCAAGCATTTTAGAGCATTCTTCAAGTGTAAATCATGATGTCAAAGATTTCATATGTCATCTTTGTTATTGTGCTAACAATTTTGTGATGTAAAGTTCATGATCCAAGCAAGTGTTTCAAGCAAGATCTTTGTCCTTCAAGCTATAGTCAAGATCCATATCCATTGCAGCCATTTCAAGCATATTTGTAGCACCTTATTGCTAGGGTTTGGTGAGTTGCAACATAGTTATTTGTTTATTCATCATCCTCCTTTTATATTTTCTTTCATTTCAAGGTTTAATTACCAACAAGGGGTTTGAATAAGGCAAACCCCTATTCCCTAACCCCCACAACATTTTTCCCTCTTCTTATGTGATTTGCAAGGCTAGGTTGCAAATTTTTCAAGGAGAAAAGATGGAGAAAAGTTGTCAAATCCCTAAAGTTTTCAAAGTTGTCATCAAGCCTTGGAGAAGCTTGGAGAAGACCTACAAATGGCAATTTGTAGTTTCAGATCTAGAAACCAATCAAAAAGGGAAGATCAGATTGAGAGGCACAAAATTAGATTCATAATTTCTAGAAAAGTAGAAGTGGACTAATTCACCACTATTGGAAAATGAGGCCCACTATACAGGTCTGACAGATTTTTACAGATCCGGATACCCTTTTGGCTAAAACCTACTCTAGTGCATTTTCCCATAAATTAGATTGATTCATCCAGATTGGCGAATGACTCCCAGTCAATTGTGACAACATATTTTCTAGAATTCTAGACCTCCATTCTACCTCCTTCAGTCTCCTAGGTGGACACTTTCTATTTCATAACTTTTTGTTACATTTTGTTCACTTTTCTAGGTCATTTAAGTTAGTTTGCATTTGATTAGGGTTTTTTATTACAACTTGCATTTCATTGTCTTTTCCAAGTCTAAACTTGGTGGTGAACCTCTCATTAGATCATCTTCAGCCCCTAGGACAACCCTATTGCAAGATTTCAATCTCCTTTGCATTGAGATATCTAGGGTTATCCTTGAGTGGAACCTCTTTAGTGGGTGTGAATAAATCTAAATCCATCATTTATTATTCCACCTTTTTAGTAGGTTCCAAGTTGAAAGTGAGATCAAAGAGGAGGTGTTGTGTAACATATTGGGAGATACCTTTCTAAACCAGGTTCACGTGCACAATGCAATGCTCCTGGAGTACTTTGTATACACCATAATCTGCACCTCTAGGCATCGTGACTGGGGAATGAGGGCAACAAAACAATTGGTATGACTAGAATTCCTTCATTGAATGAACGTAGCCATTGTTGATCTCAGTAGTTATCCACAGAGTGGACTGATAGGTGATGCCATTTGCATCACTTCTATTCCTCATAATGAAGCCCTGGAAGAAGCGATGACTCTCCTATGCGTGGGGCTAGTGAGGAACAACATGGGGCTGTTTGCCTAGTTTCTGCAATCACATGAGAACCTACTTTCACCTACCTAGATAGAGCACCTCCAAGTGGTTATAGAATTTGTCCATGTGTTGGTGTTCACCTTATGTGCATGAAAAGAGTTTATTGTTTTGATATTACCCAGTTCCTCGTCTTTATGTAATTGACAAAAAAATTGTATTTCCAGTAGTAGATATATATATATATAATTAAAGTATATTGTTTTGTACTTTTTGTGTTGATTCTTTGTAATATGAGAAATTCTATCTTGATTATGGTTTAATTCTGTTACATGTGGATGGCATTTTATTTGTTTTCATATAAGTAACCTTTCCCAATTTATCTGAAATACACATATTTATGATAATTTGCATGATAACTTGTTAATTTATCTGAGGATGCATTTTGGTGGTAATGTGGGGAGTTTGAAGAACTAATCCTAATGGAGGTTGGAATTTAAGTTTGTCCTATAAACCCCTTTTAACCAATCCTCATGATCCCCCGCCTTAATCCCACTTTTTCCCTCCCCTCTTTTCCTTTGTTCCCTCTGGTTCTTTCTCCTTCCTTCCAACCTCGTCGAGCCTCTTGGTGCCTTGTTATTCTCTCTTTTGGTTTCTTTTCTTCTCTCTTTTTCTTGTCCCATATTTTTTGTTAATTTCATCTCTTTTATTGCTTTCGCTTACTTGTTATCCTATCTCTTTTTTGTATTTTCTTGCATTGTCTTGTTTCCTTGTTGTTTTGTGTTCATTATTCTCTCTCATTAGTTTATCCTAATTCTTTTGGTTTTATTTTCTTTCTTTTCCTTCTTGCTTTGGATTGTTTTATCCAGGTTGTGTTGATTGTGTATTTTTATTTCCTTTTTGTTTTCCTTTATGCCTTTCTCTTTTTTATGGTTTTTCTTCCCCTCTGGTCTTACACTTTATGTATTCCTTCTCTTAGCTTTCAATGTTTTGTCTCTCTTTAGGAATTTTTATTAACCTATTGGCCTTAATTTTTCATTGGTCTTCTTTCTGTAATATTTTTATTATTGTGTTCTCTTTTTGTAGTAGTTTTCCTTTTGGGTCCTTGTTGTTTTGGTTTGATTGTGCATTGTTTCCTTTTTTTATCTTTATATATTTGCTATGGCTTATAATTTCTTCATATTTTTGTCCTAATGTTTCTATTAGTTTCATTAATAAAAAGTCAATTGATAAATACCTAACTTTTTCTTCTTATTTTGTTTAAATTGGAAGGATAAAGGTTTTCTTTTTGTCCTTTCTCTTTTGTTTTGACTTTGCATTTTGTATTTGTTGATTTTTGTTTCATTATCTTGTTTAATTTAATCTAATTTATTGCTAATAGATAGAGGGATCATAATTTTTAGTATGATCCTTCTATATCAATATATATTTGCTATTTTTTATCATCCTATTAAAATCTCTTTTATTCATGATGTGTTCCTTTTATTGCTTCTTAATATTGATCCTTTCTTCTTATTTTGTTTAAATTAAAAGGATAAAGGTTTGCTTTTTGTCCATTCTCTTTTGTTTTGACTTTGCATTTTGTATTTGTTTCTTTTTGTTTCATTATCTTGTTTTAATTTAATCTAACTTATGGCTAATAGATAGAAGGATCATAATTTTTATTATGATCCTTCTATATCAATATATATTTGCTAATTATAACCATCCTATTAAAATCTCTTTATTTATTCATGATGTGTTCCTTTTATTGCTTCTTAATATTGAACCTTTCTTGTTTTAGTTTATAAGTTATCATTATTAGCTTGTTTAGTTTTTTTCTTTTTTGTCCCTTCTTTGTCTTGTTATTTATTTTTATGCTATAAATATTAACTATTAATTTTGTTTTTATTTTGCCTTATAATTAGTGTTTAACAGAAAAAAAACTTTCCTAATTGTCATCTTTTGAATATTCTCATTTTTGTCTTTCTTTTGTTATATCTATTGTGTACTTATATATATTAAGTTATTCCTCTTGCTCTCTTTTTTTTGACTTATTTTTTGTTTTTATTGTATTCTCCTACTTAGTCCTTTTGTTTTTAATGATTTTGTTGTCTATTTATAGTTATTTTCCTTTTTAATTCTTATATTCTATTTTTTTTTTTTTGCTCCTTCTAATTATTAGTTAAATTTCTCTATTTATCTTTTAATATTTGATTAAGTTGCTCCTCTCTCTCTCTTATCTTTCTCTCTTCTTGGCTTTAGTTTCTTTTAGTTTTCAATTTAGCTTCATTTTTTGAAAATAATTTTAGGTTTTTTCTTTCTTTATGTTTTGACTTTATTTTCTTCTTCCTTTTGCAAATTTAGTTATCTCAATTGTGTCCTATTGTCTTGATTGATCTTTTCTTTCTAAGGTCTTGTCTTTTTCTTTTCCTTTTTTTGGCCTTTAGAATGGTAATTTTTTTTATTTTCAGCCCTATGTCCTCCTTTCCCCTCATCTTTTTATCTACCCAAGTCTACTTCATTTTTCACTCTTCTCTCTTTTTGCATTGCATCCTAATGATGGATCATGGAGTATGGTCTGAAACGTTGATGTAAAAATTGACACACAGTTTTAATCCAGAAATATTTTGATCACTGTGTAAATCACCATTGTAGTTATAGGAACCACTCTGATTCCCGCATGGCTTTGAAAAACTTTGAAAAATATTATCGACGGTCTTTTTAGTAGGTTCATGAACCTTGCGTATGGACCTCTGGCCTTTTTGAAGAAAGACAAAATATACGATGACTTGCAACAAAGACGTAGAGCATTGCCAGGCCCAAGAAATAGATAGGTAAAGAACTTGGGTGACAAAGTGGGAAGTTAGGTGAGCAGATAAAACCTCGCTTGAGTTAGAAAAAATCAACAAAACACTGCCCAAATAAAGAATTAGCCAAAATTTCACATGGGAATGTCAGTACAAAGAAGGGGTTCCAAAATTTAGACAACACCCTAAAAGGAATTTGTCCTAGCATTTACGAATCTTTAGAAATTAAAAAATGTCGTAAAATCATCGACATATTAATATCTCTCAAACTATGAAGAATTTTTCCATGAAACATTCACCAATATGAGTGAAACACCTTTAATTTTATCCCCCTTAAAGGATTTTTCTTCAACCTTCACCAATTTTGAATTTTTTTTTTTTTCTAAAAATTTTCCGAGCAAGTGAAACTGTGTAAGTGAAAATTCCAATTTGTAAATTTGAACAAATGGGATGTTTTTTAATGTTGAGAAATGCCAATAACACCAAGTTAAACCAAAATTCACACCAAATTTGAGAAAAGCAAATGATTTTTTTTTTTGGCGATGCAGGATCACCTATGATGCTCCTACATTACAAGGATAGCTTGATAGTTTGAGAAATTGGATGGATTAAAAATGGAAGGATACAAGAGGGGTTAATTGTAGAGAAATTAAGTCTTGCATTTTATCCAAAGCATGATTTGAGCATATGCATTTCTTCTTATCAACATTGAAATTCAGAAGGTAGAATAGATTGGATATGTTGGGGTAGGTTCACAAATATAATAGATAGCTATAGAGGATGGGAGAATCTTGCCCCCAAGTGTAGGGTTCTCTTAGATACTAGATTTATGCATGATGCCTATTTTTTGGGTTTTCATCATGTTACCTGTCCATGGTGCCATAAGAATGGTGTTCACTACTAGACAATTTTTTTTTCTTTTTTTTTCTTTTTTGATTTTTTATTACTATACTAGGGAAAGGATGAGTGAGAGAGAGATTTAATTTTAGGTTATCTATGATATGCATATGTCAATTTAGAGTAGAGACTTTAAACTACAACGAAAACATCAATTTGTAACAAATGCATTGAAAGCAAGGGCAAACATGTCAAATAGACAACTTGTAGTAGAAAACTTCACAAAGTCTCAAAAAAGTTTATATTAGTGAAATGGGCCACATACGACATGTAAAAAATGTGAACAATAAAGATGTAGAAGAGAAAATAAAGAGTCAAAACATGCATTCAAATCCTATTCTACACCTAATTGATGCCTTGATTAAGCAATGTAATTTAACAAAATATGAAAGAAAACAAGAGTTCTCTCATCCACAACTCCATGTTGTAAACATAAGATGTATGTGAGTGTGCTCCAATGGATTTGTTCTTGAGTGATGATTGTCTGTGAATGCTGAAATTGACAACATGACTTTGCATTAGAGTATTGTTTGAAAATAACCTACAAGAAGCACTATTTATTGATTTTTGGATTGGATGGTCAATGACTAGAAATAGAGTCAAAACAAAATAACATCAAATTTTACAAATGACTAAACTTCTTTAAATCTTGTCCTCTTGATTTATGTTCTATGAAGAACCTCTTCGCTCTTTAATTTGAAATCTAAAAATATATTAAATATTATAATGTATTTTATATTTAAATTCTAAATTAAAGAAAAAAGAATAAATACATTTGGTATCTTTTGAGGTGCAAACAAGTGATGAAACAACACATTAGAGGTGGTAACCTGGAATATAATTTCGAACTCCCAAAGTGCAAATTTTCTACCCCTAACATGCCACCAACTTAACATCAAATCTTTTAGTTTGATTTTCAAATTTCTGAAGTTGAGCCATTTTAAGATTGATGATACAAAGGCCGGCTAAAGTAGTAACTAAAGCTATGAGGGGAGCTCTATAACGAGCCCCACAAAACACAACCCAAAAAAAAGAGACATGGTTTATCTTTTTTGAAAATTTGGTTATGATGCCCACCAGAAGGAGCAGGTCCGAATTTAGTATAAATTCCCAGAAGTTCTGCATTTGCACAATGGAGCTGCAGCAACAGAATAATAATGATAACAATAACAGTCATGTTGGACATGTGGACAAAATTGAAATAGAAAATTTGCATGCATAGCCCTATATATCCACCCTCCATTTCCATGGAATACTCAAATCATTTTCAGTTAGTTTATTTATAAAGCATGTTTTGGGAATGCGTATCGGAGACTCTGCTTCTCCTTGATCTTGAATTTATTTATAGAAGAGCGGGAGATGTAGTTGTATGTGGTGGGATCATGTCTTTAATTAGATCATCAGAACTGCATTGACTTTGCCTATGAAGAACAATGCAACTCTGGTGATCTAATTAAGGCATGCTTTCACCATATACATAAAAGGAGGTGATAAACATAGCAGACTTCCAGACAATAGGAAAGATCTTGAACGGTATTCTGTTTTCATAGTATAGTTTGGTACATATGCTTATTAGAAATAAAATGCATACAATTCTATTTTACTATTTGACTTTGATATTAGGAAATAAATTCTACGCTAACTTCTGTTTTTTCAGATTATAGCTTTGATTTCGCTTAAAGGTTGTCCTTACAGGCCATGTCTCTTACCAATACTATTATTCTCTAAATATTTTTTCATATTATAGGGAAAACTCAACAAGCTATCTAGACTATTCAAATCTATATGTTTAAACTGTATAAAGTATTAACATCTTAATGCTTTAATGAATGCTTCTAAGCTGCTGGTAACAAAGAACTATAGATGTTCTTAACTTATATAATCAATCTCTCTGATTCAATTATGCCGTAGCCTGAATTGACAAATTATGCCTTGAGATTTTCTCTTGCAATTCATCTCATCCAGTCATACTACCAAATCAAAAAGCAGGACTTAATGCAAGTCTACCTCTTACCATTGTATTGAATGATTTCAATCATTATATTGCAGGACTTGTAAAATGTTCTCTGTATTGTTATCTTTCCTCCAAACTTATGCAAGGTGATTTTTTTTCATAGGTGATTTGATTTTTCCTTACAATAGGTTTTATTTTTAAAGCATATCTGGATAAGTATCATGCATACGGCTATCTATGGACGTGGCCTTCAGAGAAGCTCTTTTAATTTACTGTCATACCCTTAAGTTTTAACAATGATAAATAGTTTTAAAAATCGTATTGCATGAGAAAGGCAAGAAATTTGTTTACTCCGTCAAAAAAATTCAGTTGATTGCTACTGATGAACAACAAATCTCAAGAGGCCAGGTTTTTCTGACAGCTAAACAAGAAGCATGTGTTTTCCCAGTTGGGAAAGGTTATTCAATGATCTATGGAGGTTAAAATAGTTCTATAGTATAATCAAGTCAAGTCACTTTTTCAAATATTTATTAAATGACAGAGAACCTAAAAGAGTTTTTTTAGTATGATGAAGTGAAGTCATAATTACAAACTTGTCCATAAGCTCAAGAAGTACTTTCTATAACATACTACTAAATTATCACTTATTATCATTATTTTCAGCATTATAGGGAACCTAGAAGAGTTCTTTAGTATGATAAAGTGAAATCACTATAATTACAAATATGTCCATAAGCTCAAGATGTACTTTCTATAATATAGAACTAATTTATCATTCATTATCATTATTTTTAGGAAGGATGAAATTGTATTTCATTACTTCTTTCTTGTAATGGTACATATTTTAGGCTAGCCTAAATATTTTGGCAAGCAGCTAATCTACTAGAATGCACCAAATCAAGGAAAGAACAGAAAAATATCTTAGGTATCAAATTTGAGAAATAAAACCTAAAAACTAATTCCTATTAGACCAATGTTAATGTCCTCTCTAAAGTATCAACCACCAAATGCTAACCCCGAATACTTATTAATCAATGACTATAATCAAATATGGTATCAACAACGACACATGCTAATTGATTGATTTAAGTATAGAGCTGATAATTCACAGTAAAGAGTGTCTAGTACTCACTATCATATTCAACCTATGAAAACAATGATGTTCTTATTTATATCTAAGTTTTGTTTTTAATTTTTAATTTTTCTTTCTCTTGACATTTAACTACATCTAGCTAGTCATTAGCATGGAATACATTTTATTGTTAGACGTGATTCATTAACTTGACACTTGTTGAGCTTTATGATATTGATTTTGTGCATGGTTTTGTTGGAATATTAAAGTTTGCAGCACTAATAAAGTCATCCTAGTGACTTGTTTATTTTTTTTATTAAATAATTAGTTACATTTTGGTAATTTGATATTCGAAAGTTATGTTTGAAATACTTTATAAAACAATATGGCAACACATTCAAATAGAACTCACAATAATATTATTATCATTTTATATTTGATACTATGCAAATATAAATGTTTTTATTTTATTTTTCCAATAGACTCTGCTTCATAATATAATTAATTTGACATTTGAAAACTTTACATTTAATTTTAAAAAAATTTGAACCATTTTCACTTCCCCATAAACTTGAGCTTCTTGGATGGTTTATCTGGTGGTAGTGATTGTTGGCGAGTTCTCTCTTTCCTTAAATAGGTAAAGAGGGTGTTGGGAGTAGGCATCAGTCATCCTAATATGAACCTTCACTAGAGTCTTCTTGATCCATGCTCTAGAATCCAGTTGCCTCTGAGCACACCTTGTGTAAATTATTCTAGATGCTTTATGGTTTCTTTTTAATTTCTTTTGGTGGTTGTGATTCCTATTTTTACTACATTTCCGTTAACTTCCTTTTCTTGATTTGACTTGAGAAGTTTCCTTTTTCCAAAATGTCTATGTTCAAAGTAAATATACATTAAAATGGTAATTTTCACATGGTTGTTAGTTGTCTTTGAGTGATCATGTGTAAATCATTTAAGTTCGTAGGCCCTTTTTCTATTCCAAAATCGATACATACTCTAGCATATTGCACAATTTTCATTTTCTTGGTGATTTTATGAGTTCAAAAGATCAAATTCCATAGACAAATACTTCATTAAGATTCACTTCCCATAAATGAATATCCTTCTTTATAAATGAAATCCCTAGTGCATCTGAGAAAAATAAAACCCTTGAAGTGATCAATTCACTTAAAACAGTTTTCATTTAGTTCCAATTGTTTTTGTCCCATTTTGATATAGTCTAACTAATAGATTATAACCCCATAGACCTGCATGTAAGGGAATGGTCCTTGAAATTCAATATTCCTTCTATCAAGGATTCAAGATTCTATGTGATGAAAGGATCCCATTTTTAAGCGACCTAGCATCTATATATTTATCTTTGTTTATCTTTTAGAAATGAGCTAAGGACTCCAATGGACAAGCTTTGGATAAGAATGGTTAGTTCCACTAACAAGTAGAAATGTCATGAATGGAAATAAGAATTGAGAGACAATAGAGATGATTGCAAGGCCACATGAGTACCATGGTTAAACAAAGAGATGAGGATTCCCAAACAAAAATAAATAAGGTAATAGTTAAGAAGCAACCAATGGTTGTGTTATTTCTTTTTTAAATGGTAGTTATTTTATATGTCTTTTTTCATAGTGCAGTGTTAATGGAAAAAGATAATAAAATTAAATGAATTTGTGTTCATTGTAGTTAGTCTTTTCCAACAAAATGTACAGGGATTATCCAACCTAATAAAAAATAGGTACAAAATTCTTATGTATGTGCAAATTGTTAGAAGAAACACATTCCTATACAATTATCATGAACTAATTATGATCATTGACCTCACAATTATATGGATTCATAGCTTTTTAAAGTCGTAAATTTAAAATTAAATAAAAAAAAATTATATTAATGTTTAGTTACAAGATTTAAAAATAATTAGCTATAAGATATTATTATTTTCATAAAGTGGATCTCTTCTAAATCTTGTCGAAGATTATTAATCTTCATAGTATAAGGCAAGACATATATGTATATTTTTATTACCAAAAATTTCATGAAAAAAGTGTGTATTCATATTTATGATATTAAAATATATATGATATGATGTCTTCATTGTCTATTGTCATATTTTTATTAATAGAACATGAAACATGTGTTATATAAATTTTCTTAAAATTATACATTAAGAATAAAAAATTACTAAAAATTTATATTTAAATTGATTAAATACATAGTATATTTCTTAATTTGACCATTCATTAAGCTTTTAATACAATATAAGAAATTAGACTAAGATATGCCCCTAGTTAAAATCTTATCACTTAATACATGTATACTTTAAAAACTAAATAATTTATAAATATGAAATAACAAAATTTAAATAGCAGTTCTATTGATAATCCATCCTAGATAGGAACTGATAAGATAATCCTATTTCAATTAAAGATATCAAGTTTCCACAATCCATGTTGTTGATAATAATTGCTTCTGAGTTTGCTTGTGTTGGAGCTTTTTGCATCAATATTTGGGATCACACTTTGTGATCCATCATAGGATAGTAGAGAGCTAGATGATAAGAAATTATTTTGTTGTAGATTTGAGCAACTAAAAAAGAAGAGGGGTGAAGAGGAGGGAAAGAAGCATGGGGTTCAAAGATAGAAGATAGAAAATAATTATTAAAAAATTAAAAACTAAGTGAAGGGAATGACTAGATTAATTTTATTAAGTAATATAAGATTATAATAGTTATTAGAAAGTTATTAGAGCTATAAAAACACATAAATAAGATTATTATATTAATCTACTTAATAAGGTCAATTATTATAGCTCAAGAAGAAAATAATTGCAATATAATATATTGATAATTACAATAACAATATAACAAGCCTCTCCATGGTGATGTGGTCTTGACTATGTTACCGGAATCGGCCCTTTACCCTGCCGATTCCGGGTACGGGTACGTGCCAAAACGGATATGCCATGGAAACCCCGTGGAGTCGGCCAGGGTTCGGCTTTTTCCGCAAAAAATGTATCCACGATTTTACAAAAAAAAATTGAATCTTGCTGTTTTTTTTCATGACGTGGTGTTTTCAGCTGATTCGGGCGCAGTTTCGATGAAGTTTATGCGATTTCGGAATGGTCAAAGCAAATAACCTAACTTTATTTCTTTTTTTTATCCGCTCGCCGTTGTTTTTTGTCTAGTGATTTCGTGACTTTGAGGAGAAAGGGCACGCACCATTGACAGGTCCGACATTTTCAATTGCCATTGACAGGTCCGACATTTTCTTCATGAAAGGTTTTTTCGGGCTGCACGAAAATTGGAGTTTAATTTTATCTATTATAACTTTATAATAGTTTAGCCTTGTTAATTTTAATATTGTTTTATAATTTTATTAATTTATATTATAATATTAATAATATTATAATATTAATATTATAAATATTATAAATATTAATATTAATTTATATTAATATTATTAAATATTATAAATATTATAATATTTAATAATATTAATAAATATTATAATATTTAATAATATTTATTTTATAAAATATATATTGTATTATTTTATTTTATTTATTTAGTATCAAGTTTAATAAATATTTATTATTTATTATTAAAAATTTAAACATTTTACATTTATAATTTTATTATATATAAATAATTAAATTTATTTTAGTATTTTAATTTAATTCAATTTTAAAGTTTAAACTTTAAATCTTAGAATAATAAATATAAATCTAATTATTATTTTATATATTTAATTTTAAATTTCTTATTAGTTATTTTTACTTTTTAGGCTGCAAATATGTCTATATCTATGATTTTTATATGTTTTATGTACGGACGTACCCAAACGTACCCACACCCAAAAAAAATTGTCGCACTCATGCAACCTGCATTCTGCATCTACGCATCTGCATCTCGATTCGCAACTTAGGGTCTTGATGGTGGAGGAAGACCTTGGAAACAACTTCGGACTATAGGGCCCTTTTTGCGTGTTGTTTCTTTATTGGTCATTTGGCCTCTGCCCCATTGTTCCACAAAGGCATTGCTACTTGGTGAAGGATGCTCTCTGATCATGTCTCACTGGGGTATGTGCGGATCATGATGGGCCAAAAATGGCTATATGATGGGTATGTGTAGGGTATGTGGTTGATGACTTTTTTACCTAAAATTGATGAAACGAAAAGGGTTTTAAAGGAGATTCTCAACTTTTCACCAATATAAATTATGCTTTACTTTGAATTTAATAGATAATTATTATTTATTTTTATTTGAATTATGACTAAAGTCCCATTGATAGGTTGATTTAAAACATCTATAGCTTTAAACGGTATCACATTTTTGAATCAAACATGCATCACATTCTATGCTTCAGATACTATAGGATTAAAAAAAGAAAAAATGAATTTCATGAAGTTTTGACCAAGTTAAGGTGGTTAGACATATGATTTTTATATTTTAAAAATTTGTAATAAAAAATTCATAATTAATTATTTACTTGGAAAAAATTACAAAAAAATATGCATCACATCGAACATGAGTCCTCTACTTATATCTAAAATCTTATAAAAAATGTTTTATCATTTTATTGTGGTTAGGGTGGTTAGACGACACCTACTTCTTATTTTTTCCACCGAAATTTAAGTACTAATTTGATTGAAATTTCAAATTTGCACCAAATAGATTTTGATTTTTAAAATAAACCTAATAGTTTAGAAACTACATTTAATTTGCTACAAATTCTATTCTTACATATTTTTGAACTAATATAGATAACTTATTCAAATTTTTATGTCAAGTTTCCTAACTCGATTTTTCTAAATTTTTTGCCACTTAAGGGCCTATTTTTTCCATGATGATCCTGCACATACCCGGTGGGATCTCCCCCTTCAGAGGATCCCTCTGAGGAGTACTCTTCCTTGGTGCCTGTGGCTCCCCAGGTTCCTCCTCCAGCTATCCCTTTTGTGGTTCTAGTGCCCCAATCTATTGTCACTACACCGACTGATTCTGCCTGTCCCTCGCTGAACACTACTACTGATCCCTTGAATGCTCCTACCTCCTCTTCTGCGCTTTCGGCTTCACTACATGGAGGATCTCTATATGTTGTGGTTGTGGATGAACTGCTCATCTCGCCTCGCTTGATTGACCCTGGTTCTGATCCTTCCTAGTCTATTGTGATGAAAAAAAAGAAGGGACTCCCCAAACCATGACCTCAGGTTTTGGGAGTCAGTCATATCCCCCCAAATTTTGGGGTTGTCTAGTTTTAGTACTTCTTCTGACATGATGCCTATTGGTTGTTCATGTTCTGGTATTGTTCTATGTGTGGCCTGTTTGGCCTGTTTTGTCGAGCCTTGTGGTTCCTGTTTGTAGCTCTTTCTAGTTCATGTCATGTTTTGAACTAGCTCCGTTTTGGCCCCGAGGGCCCTCCGTGTAAAGGGTACAACACCCTGTGAATGATACTTACCTTATCAAAATCAATATAACAAGAATGAAAGTGAGATTAAAAAACCTGTTCAATCATAAATAAGAACATATAATAGTTATCTAATTATAATAGTTAAAAAAAGAAATTGGAGCTATAACAATATATAAATAAGATTATTATATTAATCTACTCAATATGGTCAATTAATGCAGCTTAAGAAAAAATTGATTGACATATAATATTGATAATTAGGTAATGGCAATATAACAAGAATTCAAAAGAGAGATTAAAATTATTTATTTGTAAATTAAGCAATATGTTCATAGCATAATTAATTTACATCTTAACAATTGATAAGATTTGAAAACATAGATATTTGTCTCACACTGAAAAATTCTCACATTTGATTGCTACCTATCAACAGATACCAAAAATAGTCAATCATTCTACTATCTCCATGGTTTCCTCCACTTTGGAGACATGTGAGACTAATTTGGTTTCTAATGCTTATGCTTCGATTGATATTCATGGAACAATTCATCTTTGGGATCATATAAGGTATGTCATATCTTGTGCTCCATATCTTCCTTGGGTTTTAACCGGTGATTCCAATTCCGTGTTGAGTTTGGAGGAGAAAAGAGGTGGACCGTTGCATAGGCTTAGGCCTACTTCTGACTTTTTTGGGAGAATTTAGACTCTCTAGCTTTAATTGATGTTAAGCCTTCTAATGGGGTGTTCACTTGGAATAATAGGAGTGGAGAGGAAGCGATTTCTAAAAGGATGGATAGATTTCTTGTCTCTTGTTTTTGGGTTGAGGGTTGCTTGGTTATTGGTTCTAAGATTCTTGATTAGAGGGGATTTGATCATGGGCCAATTATTTAGCTACTTTTTTTACGGTTCCCAAGAATCTTCCTTTTAAGTTTCACCTTATGTGGCTTCGGGATTCTTCCTTGCATGATCTTATGACCCAGTGGTACCATGATGGAGGCCCTACTTATGGCACAACTATGTACACCTTTGTTAAGAAACTTCAATATGTCAAATACCACCTTAAGATATGGAATAGCTATGTTTTGGCAACCTAAAGGCTATGAAGAGGGATTCTTAGGCGTGCCTTGATGTGATTACTCACCAGATTCAAGATTATGGTTTCTCAGATGCTTTAGGAAGAGTTGAATCCCAGGTTGCGAGAGTTGTAGAGAAGTGGGAGCTCCGAGAGGAGATTTTCTGGAAACAAAAGGATCAGATTGATTGGCTTCAGGAAGGGGATATAATGAATACTACTTTCTTCCATCATTGTCAAAACCTAATACAATGAATATAAATCCATATGGCCACAATGAGCTAGAAACACCATAACTAGGGATTAAAAAATAATCCAATGATTCATATTGAATTATCCTCACCTCAAATTATTCAATATGAATGGCACTTGCCTACTTACCACTTCCTCCTAAGAGACATGTGTTGACACAGTGAGACAAAACTGGGACACCATAGAAATTTTCTTGTATGTGTTACCCTTTATGAATGTGGTTTCCATAGAAAACAAGGATGGTAAAATAATTCACTACCTTGAGGGGGAAATTGTAATGGGTGACCATAAGGCCAACTAAGAATTTTTTAACCTCTCCATAAAAATATTCAAGCAGATGTAATTCCATCCAAATAATTGTAGGGTCCAGTGGCATGCTTTTCCCATAGGCATGTTTAGTCAATTTTCTTAGGGGATATTCTTCTTTCGTCACTTTTACTACACACACCTTGACTCCCAAGCCCTTCACCTCCATCACAACCACCATATCACCAAATTGATCTAGTAAAAAGAGACTTTAAATACAATAAAAAATCCTTGCATTAGGAAAAACCCTTATCATATTCACCATGAATTCCTTGTGGATAGTTTTATTTTCCCTTGAAGACCCAAATACCCATTCCTTGTTCACCTAATATCTCCTTGATGAGTTCCATAACATCATCATATTGTTGTAGGTAAAAATGGATTTCAATATTTTTTTGAGACTCTTCCCTTTCATATAGGGTTTTGATCTTTATTAGAATACCAAGTACTTGCCTTGAAAACTATAAAATATCTTAAAATCCACAACCAAGAAACCTATATCACTCCTAATTGATAAAATTCTAACACATGCTAGAACCCGTTAACCAAAGAAATATAACTACTTTATACATAGAAAAATCCACCCACATATATTCTACCAAATAATACTTATATATAATAAACACACAATCCAAAGATAAATAATATTAGAAACAAGAGGATCCTAAAATATTGCATAATGAAAACCTATTGAACTTTAGTCTATGGACCAAATAGTCCAAATAAATACATAATAAAATCAAAGGGGTTTATGCCATATTATAATGTCCCATTTTTTATTTACTTACATTTAAGAGTGTTTGGGTCACTTTTCTAGTTTTGGTAGGATTTTGGGAATTAAGGTGTCTCAACCTATGTAATTACCTGATTTAATTATTTAATTATTTGGAAATTTTCCATACTTACATATCATATTTTAATTTTATTTTATTTAATATTTGTGTTGTATCTCAAATGGGGTGTTGAAATTTGTGTAAGGTATCATTCTTCTCTCTCTTAGACCTTCAAATTTCACTCTACCATCATCCCTCTAGTAGAAAATATTAGCAAGGATATTGATATCTCATTCTTCATGGTTCTATTTCCTTGTCATCGTAGGCCTACAGACCTTTTCTTCCATTTGCGTCCTAGTATCCCTACATCCCATTCCCTAAAAAACCTAACCTTGGACCTTTAAAATAAATAAAACCAACATACCAAGTGAAAATCATTTGAATGGAATCCCTACTTGCATTTCAATGATCCCTATTGTAAATACACCCTTTGGAATGGGAATCCTTAGATCCCTAGTCCCTCTTACAAATGCACCTTTAGCATGCAAGTTCCTAGACTCATATTCCCTTTTATAATGATATCCCTCAAGAACACATTTCTCAGGCTACAAATGATTAGGGGTGTGATTAATGGCCTTAAATGAATGTGATAAGATTAATGAAGATTCTAAATTTCTTGTTAATGGGTGTGGGAAGCATGATATGCCTTCAATCTCTATCTACGATGATTAGCCTCATTAGTTTGCATCTTTTACCATTTTATCATCAAACCCTGACCTTAATTTATAGGTGTGAGCACTCGTGTTCCTTTGTTGGATTTGAGGATGAAAACCCCTAAGTTATGGAGATCAATGAATGAAATCCCATTGAATTCCCAAAGATTGGAGGATCCTTTGATTTCCTAATGGAAAATTTATATGGAGCTTTCCATCTATACTTCAAGTTTTCAATATTTTATAATTTTGTATATTATTAAGAACTACTTTTTTATAACTCTAATATTTTAAATCAATAAACTTTTGTCATAATTTCAAGCATAAATATATTTGAATGAAATATACAATTCCATCTTATTTTTGTGTGTAAATATATTTTATTTGTTATGGATCTATTGTGGATCTAAGAATTTCACTTGAGGATTTATTACAAGCATTTTAGATTTAATTGTTTTACATAAATATTTTTTATTGATGTCATTTTTTTTAATTTTGTTTAGACTGCAGGAATCGGGTAGCACGACCCCCTATAAACTGCAGTGTGCTTGGTAAACTTTTTAACGTGACCGGCGGTGCTGGCGCGACATGCCCTCCGGTACCACGGGACGGGGGGAGACTAGAACTCGTGACCAACAGAGCCGCAATGGAATTACTTAGCCAACCGAGCTAGGGCCCCCGCCCTTTTATTGATGTCATTTAGTGGTATTATAGTTTCATAATTATTTATCTTACGATCATTTATCATGACCCCTATTTTTTTTATTCCTCGTATTTAACAATGATTTATTAAACTAATTTATAATGAAATAAAAGTGCAAAGGACTAAAAGAATTAATTATATTTTAATTAGAGAATTTATTTTGTAAATAAATGATAATGAGTTGTTATTTAGAATAATTATTTTAATTACAGATTAAATGTTACCTTCTCGTAAACTATTTTGAACAAATATTTAAATTACAAATAAAAGATATTTCCTTATTATTTGCTTGGAATAGATATTCAATTTGTAATTAAAATGGTATTATTCAACATTTACGAAGGATAAATATGTGCATAAAGTAAATCTTATTTTTATTTTTATTTTTTGATGAATAAGCTTCTAATCTATATTAATAAAGAGATTAAATACAAATTCACAAAAAAAGTTTGGGTGGTAAAAAAGCACACCCCGAAGGTCACATGGGCAGAGCCCAGAAAATTAAAAAATCATGGGCCAAGCCCAGAAGTCCAAAATAACAAATATTAAAAAATGGCCATCAAGCGGTCAAGGCAGTGCTAGCAGAGCCAGGAGGGTCTTTGTCATCCTTCTTCCCCCATATATCAGTGGGGTCAGGATTGATGTTAGGAGGAGCCCAACCA
>VDFB02271358.1:158189422-158280922 GCA_007258455.2 Sequoia sempervirens
CTGTAAATCCAAAATTTCAAAAATAGGTATTGCTTAAAAGGTTTTAGAAAGTTTCAAGCAAATGCAATTCACAGTTGTAAAGCCAACCTCCACATCCTTCACAGGAGTCGTGAGCCAAAATGGGAGCTTTGAAATAGGATATGTTCATTTTAAACAATAAATTTTGGTGCCTATTGTTTGGAATTTTCATTTCATGGAATTTTTCTAAATTTGGTCTCATTGAATCCATTCAATCTATCATTCTATGTTCAAACAAATGCAATTTTAAATCAATAGATTGTGGAACAAAAAAAAACCAACTTGGTTCAAGCTTTGGAGGTCGAAGAAATTCGTACACATTGAGATGGTGGTCCACACACTTGTCGTTAGCCATATTTTGTTCTCTATTCATGGTCCTTCACCACGCTCAGACCTGGAATGTTCGTTTGACAGTGATGGTTTTGGCTTAATTCAATTGGTTTGGTCAAACAGGGGTTCGACCAAACCCCTTAAAATAATGTTTTTTTGTTGACTTTCTTTGGGTTCACACGAACTGGTGGTTCAAGTGAACCAATGGGTTCGACTGAATGCCTAAAGGGGTTCAGTCGAACATGCAAGTTTGAGAAAACCCCCCTTCCTATTGAATTCTAAAAAAAAATGAATTTCCTTCCTCAATTCAATTGTAAACCACTATTGTGGTTTCACCCCTTCATACTAGTTAGAGGATCCAATAAAGGACTATCTAGCCATGTTGTAAAAACACAAAATATTCAAATAAAATAGAATTTCACCATAGTAAAAATAAAATATTATTGATATCAAACTTATGATTACAACCATGCTTCTAATTTTCACAACCTTATTATATAGGCTACATGCATTACCCTTATGACAATGGTATTTTAATTACACTTACCTTAAACTCAAATACTATTCTAGAGCGATGACCTCCACTACCCTTCTAAATTTCATACTATTAGTTCCCTCTAGATTGTGCTCCATATTATACTACTTTAGTCCTCACTTTCTCCATCTTGAACCTCAAATTTTTAGTCTGCATATTTCATTACCTCTTCAATCATTTCCAAACAATCCTCTCTCATGTACAAATTGTTGGAATGTGATGTTGTTGATTGTTGTCATTAATGGTTGTCATTGATGTCAACATATCTTGGTTGATTGATTAAGGTTCGCTTTTGATGCTTTGGTGATCAAAATTGGTGTGCTTTGGATGTTGTGTTGTGATGATCTATCTTTGGTCATGCTTATCCTAGTCCCATTCATTTTGCAACATAATGAGATACATTCTTATGGGTCTAGACTGATCTGGAAATTGGTTAATGTGTGTTGAAACATTGTTTTCATTGTAATGTGTATATTCTATTATTTGGTTCTAAATATCATGGTTAATATGTAGTTTGTTGATTTGAGCGAGGAGGTTCTTATTGGTCCACATTTAATTCCTTTCCATTGTGGGAATGTTTTGTGGTGACCTAATTCAAATTGTGTTTGGCCAACTTAGGAGATTATGAAAGCATGAAATGGTATAAGTAAAAGTTGATTATGTTCTCGATGAAAGCAAGTGTGGTGAATGTGAATCTAAAAATATAGACATTGTGAAGTATGTGAAAGTATATGAGCGGAGGTAGAAAATAGTGAGATTCTATCTAGTGTCATCATTGGTGACAATTATTTCAGTGGTGGATTCCCTTTCATCATTCTTCTGGCAGTGATCCATTTTTTGTTGGCAGTGATCCTTTCTCTTTTCGCAGTGAAGCTTTTTTATCTTTGGCTATAATAGCCGAGAAGTGAGCCCACCAATAGTGAGCCCTACTTGTAGTGAGCAATTTGATAATGAGCCCTTGTAAAATATCACCTTAACCATTGTTTTATAATTGAGAATTAGCATTCTTTGTGGTTTTTCCCTTCTTGGGTTTCCACGTAAATTCTGGTGTTCATTGTGCATGATGTTGTTGTGTGCTTTCATGTTCATATCTATTAGATTATTATTTGATTGATTTAACTTTGCTCTGGATTAATTAAAGTCAAGAAAATTCTTTTATAATAATTGATTCACACCACCTCTTAGTTATCCAGACTATTCAACAATTGGTATCAGAGCTTTGGTTCCACAAAGAAGAGCATAAATGCTTGGGGTAGATATGATGGTGCACAAACTAACAATTCCTCTGTTTGATGGATCTGACTATAGTTTATGGAAAGTGTAGATGTGAGGTTACCTAATCTCTCTAGGCTACAAGACTTGGAAAGTTGTTGAGACAAAATATGTTGAACTGGCAAGTGGTCCTACTTTTGCAGATGCGATTTCAACTTATGAAGAGAGTGAAAAGGCAAGGTATGCAAACTTTAGTGCTTTGTCTAAGACTGAGTTAACAAAATTTATTTCATTGGGCACTGCTTATGAAGTTTGGGAAAAGTTGAAAGAAATCTATGAAGGAAATGATAGAGTAAAATTATCAAAGAAGTTGGTAGCTAAGCATAGATATGAAAACTTGAGGATGGAAGAAGGTGAGGATATAGCAAGATACTTTCAGAGAGTTGATAATGTAGTAAATGAAGTCAAAAATCAAGAAGACACTCTAACAGATGAAGATGCAATGGAGAAGATCCTGATGACCCTACTAGAGAGCTACAGTGACAAGATCTCGGCTATTGAGGAAGTTTATGATCTAAATAAATTCACCAGAGAGAAACTATTTGGCACCTTGACCACATTTGAGATGAGGAAATTTGGTAAAGAAAAGGAGAAATTTGAAACAACCTTCAAAGCCACAAAGATAGAAGAAGATCCAAATAGTGAAAGTTCAGATGAGTTGGAAGCAAAATTCACAAGGAAGTTGAAGAAAGGTATCTACAAGTACAAAGGTATGTTGCCTCTTAAATGCTTTAGATATGGAAATATTGGTCATTTAGCAAATAAGTGTCCAAAAAAAGGAAAAAGGAAAAAGGAAAAAGTTTTAAAAAATCAATAAGAAGGCCTATTATGTTAATGAGAATGTGAGTATTTCAGATAATGAATCAGATCATGAGGATTTTTTTTTTTGGTGGAAAAGGATGAACCTAGATTTGACTAGTTTGGACAAGATCAATTTGGACCTTGTGTCGATCCAATCCTCTCTGATGACTGTTAGGATGGGGGCGAGTCAGTAGGATGATATTTTAGTTTGGATGGCTAACCCTTTGGCAATTAGTCAGTCTCCTTGGCTATCTCTTTGTTGTCTCTTTCTCTTGCCCCTCCTCCCTTTTGGGCTAAAGATTGGTTTAAACACCTGATTCCTAAAGGTTAATATTTTCCTCTGGATTCTTCTTTAGAACAAAGTGCTCATGGTGGATAATCTCTATAAGCAAGGCTTCCAGATTTCGAACCGATGTTACTTATGTAAGGAAGATGCAAAAACTGTGAACCATCTATTCCTGCACTGTCAGTATGTGAATTCTATTTGGGGAATATTTCTCTCTCTCTAGAACCTTTTGTGGATCTTTTCTAGCTCTATTGAAGATCATTTTCTTCAGTGGAATGCTCCTTCTTTAAATCCTACTATATGTAGACTATGGATGTTCACTTTCCCTTATATTTCTTGGGGAGTGTGGAAAGAGAAAAATAACATAATATTTAGGGACAAGGAAGCTCCGAAGAATATTGTGTTTGAGAAAACATGCAAAATCATTGTGGAAAACATCAACAATATCCCATATCATGAGAGTAAGATGGAGGCAGTGGTTTGTTCTAACTATGACCTCAAGATGGCAAAAGATTGGAAAATAAAAAATGATGTGTCATGGGCTCCAAGACCAACGAAGAAGAACCGTGAAGTTGTTTATTGGAGTCAGCCCCCTAGGGGTTGGATAAAAGATAATTTTGATGGTGGGGCTAAGGGAAATATGGGGCCATCAGGGAGTGGTAGAGTGATAAGAGATTATAATAGTAAATTTATTTCAGTAGTGGCTCTACCATTGGGTGCACAATCTAATCATTTAGCCGAAGCCATTGGTGCTTTCCAGGTTATTGACCTAGAGAATAAAATGAACTTTAAACACATATGGATTGAGGGTGACTCCAAAAACATTATTGAATGTCTTCTAGGAAAGTCCCCCCCTCATGGACCATTAAATTTTGGATAGATGAAGCAACTTATATTTTATCTAACTTTGAAAAAGGTAGAATATCCCATGTCTTTAGGGAAGCAAATAGGGTTGCCGACTATTTTTCTAATGAGGGGGTAAAACAAAATGGGAAGCTAACTTGGAAAGATTTTAATGAATTGGGAGCTGACATAAGAGCCTTAATTGATTATGATATCACTCATGGGAGAGTTGTCACTTTTAATGATGATTACAGAGAATAAGGCTAGGTACTACGGCATCATTAGATACGATGGTGGTGCTGTAATTACTTCTACTACCTATCAGTGCTGTCACATTTTGTGGGTGCTTTGGTTATGCTACTAGCTCTTCAGTTCAGTTATTTTTTCTACTAGCAATAGAGGAAAGGATATTGCTACAATGGGGGGAAGCAAAAAGAGGGTTGAATCGTTAGGCTACGGGAAACACAAGAACAATTCAAAGGTTTGGAGGCACATTAAGAGGGGTGGGATGGAGTCATTCATTGAAAAGCTCCATGGTCCTAAACCAAATAAGTATTTTGCTAAACACTGGAAGAATGGTGAAATTATTCTCTCAATAAGGAAGGTTAAGGTTGATGAAAACCTTATTGGGGAAATCATTAGACTTCTGATTGATGGGGTGAAGTTCTATCGAGATAGAAAGTTTTTTAATGAAGTTGTTATCATATTTCCTAAAAATGAAGATGGAAAGGAGCTGGTAAAAATTTCTAGTAGTTATTTTGATGTTGTGACGGTCAAGAAGGTTTGGCAAGAGGTGCTCATAATTCTTATGGAATACATTACGTTGGATGACAGATTTACTAGAGTCTATGGCTACCATTTTTCCCTCCTTAACCATTTTCAACACAAGGTAAGAATCTCCTTTCCTCACTCATGTTCTACTCCTTGAATAATAGTGTTGAAGAACATAGAAAAATCCCTAGGAAGAATCTAGTCCTACAAAGTGGTCTTATTCGGCTTATTCATGAGCATTATAAAATATATGCCTATTGTGTCTAACCCCTTAATGGATTTGGCCTCGGAGTGATACAATACTAAGATAAGTTCGTCAGAGGATAAAGAAGATGAGGAATATGAGTGGGAGGAGGAAGATTCGCCCTCTCCCAAAAAGATAAAGAAGAAAACCCCTTAGAGAAAACCCTTGAACAAGAAAAATTCCTCTGTGAAATCACCCACTGGCATGACTCAGGTGGTGAAAAGATAAAAGAAGGATCCCCCCACAAAAAAGTTGGTTTCTTACTCTGAGGATTCTCTGGAGGATAATTCGGATGCCCCTAAAGCCTCTAAGGAATCCTATACCTCTTACCCTACCACTGATAGAGAGAACAGACCCAGATTCCCTAGAGATCTCAAACCTAAAAACCACTACTTCAAGTTGGACCAAGAATACCCTGATGACATTCTGGAAATTGCTAGAAATGGGGTTGTTCATTACTTCAGGATTATTAAATGGGTTTTCAATGAGATAAATGACCTCATCTTGACAAATAGGGTGGTCACTAGCAAGCTGGATGAGATGGAAGCTAAAGGGGTTACCCAAAATAATGTTGGGGTTTTGTGGACTGAGGAAGAGAAGAGGTCATTGGATGATAGCCTTTAGAGAAATGTTGAGCTCACAGATAAGATTAAGAAGGATAATGAGAATAAGGTTAAGTATTTGGAAGGGGAAATTGGTAAAATCAGGGATACTATGAAAACCATTATGGAGCATAGCCACAGAGTCGTGAAACAAAATGGTACTATCTTGGGAACTGTGGTGGACAAGCTAGAAAATATTCATCAGGGGTCATTGTTTGTGGATTTGGAAGCTGACAAGGATAAAAGCAAGAAAGAGGATTGCCCCTCAAAGAGGACTAGAGCCAAATTGAAGAGAAGAGTAGATTCTTTGCCTTAGGAGATCCAGGACCTGAAGAAGGTGACCCAGGAGATGTTCAACCTTGAAGCTAAGGTTGTTGAAACTTTAAAGTCCTTAGCTTAGCTTTGGTTATGTTTTGGTCTGGTATTTTGTTGGCTTTTTTCTGGTCCTCGGTTGGTAGCTGTTGTCCTTTGTTGCTTTTTTTCTGTGTTGTAGCTTTCCCTTTTTTTGTGAACTCTAATGGAATATCTTTTTTAGCTTGTAAACCCTATGGTTTTAGGCCCCTGTAAAGTTCTTTTTTTCCTATATCAAAAACATTGAAGCTACATCATTTGTTAAAAGAAACGAAGATGAATGGCTGATTGATAGTGGATATTCGAATCATACATATGACCAGTGATAAAAGTAAGTTTGTGAAGCTTGATAAATATGATGGAGGTTTTGTTAGATTTGGAGATGATAAAACATCACAGATTGTTGGAATTGGTTCTATTACCTTCGATGAAAAACATAACACTGACAATTTTTACTATGTGAAGGGTTATATCATAATCTTTTGAGTGTTGGACAGATGTGCGAAAATAGCTATAATGTGGTGTTTCAAGATGATGGTTGTGAGATCCAGAAGAGATCTAAAACTGTTATTGCAGCTAGAAAAAAGAAAAAGTGGGAATATGTATGAATTGTAAGGAGCTACAAAAAGATGCTTATTGTCTTAGTCCAATGGCAATTGGCTCTGGCATCAAAGGATGTGTCACATCAACTTTGAAAATTTGGTAAGGATAAGTTCAACAAGAGTAGTCGGAGATTTTCCAAGACTAACCAAACCAAACAACACTATTTATAAAGGATGTCAAGAAGGAAAGCAAACTAGAGAAACATTCTAAAGAAAAGAAGATTCATCTACTAGTTTGTTAGACCTTGTACACACTGACCTATGTGGTCCAACCAAAATAAGAAGCTTATAAGGTGAGATATATTTCATGCTTTTAATAGATGATTATTCCAGATTAACTTGGGTTGCATTTTTAAGAGAAAAATCAGAGGCTTTAGAAAAATTCAATATTTTTAGGGCAAGAGTTGAGAATGAAGTTGACAGAAGAATCAAGTGTTTAAGACCTGATAGAGGAGGAGAGTTTACTTCTGATGAATTCAAAAAAATCTATGAAAAAAATGTCATTAAAAGACAACTATCTGCCCCTAGAATACCACAACAGAATGGTGTAGTAGAAAGAATGAACCAAACAGTTCAAGAAGCAACTAGAACAATGATCAATGAAGCTGGTTTACCACAAGTCTCCTTGAGAGAAGCAATACACACAACAGTTTGCACTCTTAATAGAGTATTGTTCCAGAGGAGGTATGGAAAGACATCATATGAGCTATGGCATGGAAGAGCTCCCACAGTAAAATACTTCAAAAAATTTGGAAGCAAATGCTACATTCAGAGAGATGAGGACAATCTTGGAAAGTTTGACAGTAGAACTAATGAAGGCATATTTTTGGGTTACTCTACAAGAAGAAAAGCAGCTCAAGAGCAAGTATTATTGTGCCTACTCTCAGAAATTGAGACAAAGACTATGGAAGAAGCATGCAATGATCATAATTGGGTGAAGGAAATGAAAGAAGAGTTTGATCAGATAGAGAAAAATTAGACTTGGGAACTTGAGCCCAGATTGGTAGACAAAAATGTAATTGGAACAAAGTGGGTATTCTAGAACAAGATGGATGAAAACGGAAAGGTAATGAGAAACAAGGCGAGATTGGTTTGCAAAGGTTACACTCAGATCAATGGTATTGATTTTGAAGAAACATATGCCCCTGTTAGCTGGATGGAAACGATCTGGATATTCTTAGCTTTTACAGCTTTTAAGGATTTCAAAGTCTATCAAATGGATGTAAAATATACATTATTGAATGGAGAACTAAAGGAAGAAGTCTGCATTGAGAAACCATAGAGATTTATGTCTGGAAGTAACCCAGATGTTTTTTGCAGTTTGAAGAAAGCCTTATACGGATTGAAGTAGGCACCTAGAGCCTAGTACATGGTAGATTAGACAAGTACTTGATTGGACAAGGATTTCAAAAGGTATTTGCTAATAGTAATTTATACTACAAAATTCACTCAGATCAAATGTTGATTGTTGTGGTTTATGTTGATGACATAATTTTTCGAGGAAATGATGATATGTGCAAAAAAATTGTAGATGAAATGCAAAAAGAATTCAAAATTTTAATGATAGGTAAGTAAAATTTCTTCCTTGGACTACAAGTAAATTAGAACAACAAAGGAATTTTCATTTCTCATTCCAAGTATACCAAATAATTACTGAAGAAGTTTGGATTGGAAAATTCCAAACTGGTTTGTACACCTATTTTTACCAAAGCAAGTTGACAAAAGAAGATGATTCACCTAAAGCTGATGCAAGTATGTACAAGTCAATGATTGGAGGATTGTTATATTTGACTACTACTAGACCAGACATTATGTATGTTATTTGTTTAGTAGCTAGATTTCAGCAAGAACAAAAGGAATCACATGTTGCAGTAAAAAGGATCTTTAGATATTTGAAGGGTGCAATAGATATGGGGTTATGGTATCCAAAGGACTCATATTTCACTTTGACAGCTTATACTAATGCTGACTGGGCCGGATGTGTTGATAACAGGTGGAGCACAAGTGGTGGAGCTTATTTCCTTGGCTCTTGATCGGTTGCTTGTTCAAGTAAGAAACAAGATTTTGTATCTCTATCTATTTCTAAATTTGAATACATTGCAACATCCTCATGTTGCACTTAGGTACTATGGATGAAACAAACGCTGAAGGACATTGGCATATCATTTGATGAACCTGTCTCAATTATGTGTGATAATACAAGTGCAATAAACATTTCCAAGAATATGGTACAACACTCTAGAACGAAACATATATCCATTAGATATCACTTCTTGAGAGAGAAGGTATTGGACAATGAGGTAAGAATTGAATATGTACCTACAAAAGAGCAGATTGCAAATATTTTCACAAAACCATTGAGCAAAGATACTTTTGAGTATCTTCGACAAAATTTTGAGGTCCTACCCCCTCTTAGTCTACAATAATTTGCACCAAGGTGTGCATTGGTCCAAGGTATTATATGCTCACTCTTATCTAGATCAATGCTTAGTGGCTTCCTCATAGGGGGAACAGAGTAAGTTTTTCAGGGGGAGTTTTTTCCCTTTGTCCTTGATGTCAAAGGGGGAAAAGAAAAGGTCCTTGATGTTGTTGATGCTAACATTGAGTTGTTTGGTTTGTTGTTGATGGATGTTTCCATCAATGAAAAAGGGGGAGATAGTTGGAATGTGATGTTGTTGATTGTTGGCATTAATGGTTGTCATTGATGTCAACATATCTTGGTTGATTGATTAAGGTTCAGTTTTGATGCTTTGGTGATTTGGATTGGCATGCTCCAAATGTTGTGTTGTGATGATCTATCTTTGGTCATGGTTTTCCTGGTCCCATTCATTTTGCAACATAATGAGATACATTCTTATGGGTCTGAACTGATCTAGAAATTGGTTAATGTGCTCTTGAACATTTTTTGCAAATGTTGTAATGTGTATATTATATTCTCTAGTTCCATATATCATGGTTAATATGTAGTGTGTTGATTTGAGCAAGGAGGTTATGATTGGTCCATGTTTCATTCCTTTCCACCATGGGAATGTTTTGTGGTGACCTAATTCAAATTGTGTTTGGCCAATTTAGGAGATCATGAAGACATTGTGTTTGGCCGACTTAGGAGATTATGAAAGCATGGAATGGTATAAGTAAAATTTGATTCTGTTTGATGAAAGCAAGTGTGGTGAATGTGAATCTAAAAATCCAGACATTGTGAAGTATGCAAAAGTATATGACCAAAGGCAACAAATAGTGAGATTCTATTTGGCATCATTGTTAGTGACAATTATTTCAGCGGTGGATTCTCTTTCATCATTCTTTTGACAGTGAGTTGTTTTTTGTTGGCAGTAAGCCTTTCTCTTTTGGTAGTGAGCCTTTTCATCTTTGACTGTAATAGCCAAGCGGTGAGCCCATCGGCAGTGAGCCTTACCTATAGTGAGCAATTTGGCAGTGAGCCCTTGTAAAAAATCACCTTAACCGGTGTCACCTTAATTTAGAATTAGCATTCTCCATGGTTTTTCCCTTCTTGGGTTTCCACGTAAAATTTGGTGTTCATTGTGCATGATGTTGTTGTGTGCTTTCATGCTCATATCTGTTAGATTATTATCTAATTGATTTAAGTTTGCTCTGGATTAATTAAAGTAAAGAAAATTGTTTTATAATAACTGATTCACCCCCCCTCTCAGTTATCCAGACTAGTCAACACAAATAACCTCCTCAATTATCAATGTTAGCCACAAGGTTGTGCAAAGCGTAATATCCCATGAAACATGTCATTGGCTAGAAATAACAAAACTTCCATACTCAAATAGTAAAATGGTGGAGAACCTCTACATGGTTCTCAACATGCACCTTAAATGGTTCAATAAATATCTATAAATATTCCTATGTAGTTGTGAGATCCAAACAATTTGCCACAAGTGGAAAATATTACAACTACACAAAACTATCATCCTAATAAATGTACACAAATTAAACAATGATTTTCCTTTTATCTAATTCTCCTCGAAATTTAATATGATATCCATTTCACACTCTAAAAAACACTAATGAAATTGGAAAAGCTAAGTTTATCTATACCAATTGGTAACCACCAACTAATATATGAACAAATAGCTAAAATGAACCACAAAGCCACTATTTTTAAAGTGATACAAGATTTCCAAGATGCTTAGGCACTTTACTACATCAATGATGTAAGGACCAAAAATTTCAATTACCAATTATAACCCCTAATTTCCAAAATATATTTAATAGAATAAAATTCTTATAAAAAGATGTGGAGTATGAGGAATGATTAAATTACTTGCATCACTATATTTAAATGGAATAACATACATCCATGAATCAAGTGTATCAAAACAAGGTTATGTCATTTTAAGATATAGCCATATAGTCTTACACAAGATTTATCATATCAACCTCGTAGGGATGAAAAACCACTCGTCAAAGTATCTTATTGGCTTAATGAAATTCCTTTCTCTCTACTGGATACAAATTCTCAATGGTTATAAGGTGCACATTGGCAATGATCACATTGTCACACTGACATGACCATTCATTATACAATTTTGGATATCATATATCGCCCTTACCAAAGGACTTATTGAAGTTCTTTTACAAGTTACATAAATCTTCAAGTTTTACCAACACATCATCCTTGCATATGAGACTAAGGTAATGTCACCACTATCATGTATCGCTCCCAAGTATTTGCTAATAAGAAAATTTACCTCTAGTTATCTTTCAAATATCAATATCATACATGTATGTCGATAACCGTAGATCAATCACATAAAGCTTCATGCAGGTAAAGGTAAACCTAGCACAGCTAAACACACACATGCCTATGCAATTACAATAATAATATTTACTATTTATTCATAGAGAGTTCAACAATGGGAGAATAAGGCCATAAGTGAGTTAAGAGTGTATAATAAACCATAATGTAGGAGAAAAGTGTCATCATTGAAACTAGCTTTAATAAAGTAAGGTGTGTTTCAACATATTTTATGTATCCTTTTATTCATGATGCAACATCTTCCATAGCATTTAACTAAAACCTACTAAGTATAGAGTTAATATCTAATTGTTTCCACCACCTAATATTTTATCCACTGCTTTGAAAGAGATAATAATACTTTGCTTGCTAATGTAAAATCCCGTAAAGTAAATAAATACAAGATTTAATTATTTCTAGAAGTAATTTTCTACCCAAAATTTATTCTATGTCAAATTAATTTTTAAAGACAAAACCCACCCATTCCTTTTATTCACTATATACACATCTATCATTATTAGTTTCCATATTGTAAGCTTATAAACCAAGTCCCCGTTTAAAGTACCATTTATTCTTTTGAAATTTCTCTTAACCACTATGCAAGAAAAGCCAAAGAAACTTACATACTAACAAATTATTTCCAAGAACATTTGCACATTCCAAGTAGGGTAAAAGTAAATCATGTATATAACATTAACTACCCTTAAGGGCTCAAAAGAAATCCAATGACTAGAAGCAATTAAATGCACATATGAAAGTCTTTCTATTTTCTCACAAAGAATCCAATGATTTGTTTCTGGTTTAACTAAAATTTACAGATTTCTACTTTCAGGTCAGAAATATATTTATATTTAAGAAAATAAGACTTAACCATTCACAAATTTGCGTAGGTATATATATTCAATAGAATTCATATACCTTAACTCATGGAATAAAATGGAATATGATATTTTAGCCGATAGGCTATATATAGTGTGAGATTGCCTCCGTGAATTTGTCTCACGCTGCGAAATTGTCTCACGCTAGGAAAATTGTCTCGCACCAGGAAAAACTCGCCATAGTCTCTTGGCTGAAAACGTAATCCATTATTTCCGTGTGTAGAAAAACGTCTTACATGTCGCATAAACTGGTTGAGGGAATACACGTCCGTTGCATGCATAAAGTTTCAAACCGCCTTCATTGTTCACGACTACAATTTTATGCAACGAAAGACACGTACGCCAGGCATTTTTTCTTTGACAGAGAAGACACCTCTGCTAGGCCTTCGTTTTCCCACCGTGACCACAACTATTGGATTAAAGCCCAGAAGAAAAACCAAGCCTAAACAAAATCCCGCTAACAATGCCTACTCCAGTGTACCTAGTACATAGGTATGTTATATTTCTTCTCTTCTCCTTTTGTTTGTTACACTAGCGAATTTATCAAATCTATTTTACCGCTAATGTCTAAACTTATTTTATTTATGAATGCAGACCATATACATGAAAACTTTTAGCTGTTATGCAGAGTAAACCATTTCCATAGGTGAATTTGAGATGATTAGAGTTTAATTCTCATTTATGAAGTTGAATTTCACGCTGAAGGTCTGGCGTTAATTAGCTTTGGATTCCGTAAAGCTTGGGAATTAAAAGCTTGACGAAGCTCTTCTTCTGCAAGGTATTTTTAATGCTTAAGCTAAGTGCTTTGTAAAAAAATGTAGAAATGATTCAAATTGAAGTCAGGGCTTCCTGTGTATTTATTTATTTGTTTTTCTGATACACACTGCACTTAGAGCAGGCGGCCACATCAACCGAGCTGACTCCCGGGGGATAAATTTTGGGGTAAAATGTGAGTCATCTCATTGTAGACCTTGGGTGGATTTGGTTATTTAATATGATTGCATTCGACTATACTTCAAGATGTTTCCATGGCGAAACATAGGGGTGAGATTTAGTCCTACCAGAGATTCCCTACTTGTTGGGGTTTGAACCTAGGTCTATTGTGTGAATCTCTTCATTCTCCACTATATACTCAAACCCGTTGGGCACTTCCTGGGTATGTTGAATAAAGGTTTGAAATTTTCTTCGGATTTAGGGTTAGATTTTATGGGCATTTTTATGGTAATGATATTTTCAATTTGATTTTAGGCCTTATTCCAAATGACATATTTCTCTCTGATGGCTTCAGTTCACAGTTGTGTTTGAGTTTGGTTTTTTAAGGAATTCACCCGTTTACCAGCTCTTTGAATTGCCATCAGGGTTTGGTATTGATGGAAAGTTTTCTTTATATGGACGGAGGCACCAATGATGATGCCTCTTCAAAGCTTGACACGCTTCATATTTGCAAGCCCAAGGACCATGAGGAAAGGTTGAAGAAAGGTTAATGGAGTGATGGTACCATACATGAACTCTTAAATGCATATGAGGCTAAGTGGAATGATAGGAACAGGGGAAATTTTCGTGTTGGGGACTTGGAAGTTGTGTCTACATTTCCTTTAAGAAAGAATCAGATTGCATATGTCTAGGTTTAGGATTTTATTTTTCACAATAGAGAATTAATGGAGATTGTGTTTTCTGCATTGGTTTTGGATCTGTTTCGGACTTTTTCAGTCGGGTAATTCTTCAACATAGTTGCTACTGAGGATTATCTCTTATGTTATATTCACACTTGACGTACACCAATACCCATAGTGTTACTTGATTCAAACTTCTCAGACTTATCAGGCACTTTTGAGACTCAGACTCAACAAATAGATCATATATTTTAACATGTATCTCATTAATTAAATCTGATTCTCATGCATTTCAAAGAAAAATATCACTAATCCAGATATAAGTATAATCCTCTAGAAATTTTTACAGTCTGCTCAAAATTTGCAATCCCCTCCCCTACCACACACATATTTTTCTTGAGGATGCGACCCCTGCATAATTTGACCCCATATTCTATAGGGAATATTTTGAGTTAACCATTCACATATCTGATCTAGCACAGGTTTGACTCGGCATTTAATATGCATATTTCTGAATCAAATCGGATTTTACGAGCCCTAAAACCCCAATTTTTTCAGATCTACTTTTCTTTTATAGATTGAAGAAGTGGCTGTAGGGAGATTGGCTTTGGTTTGCTGTGGTAGGGCTTCTTAATTTAACGTCTGACATCAAAGTTTTGAGTTTGGGCTTGGGCTGCTTTAATATGGAGCCTTGATTTGACATTGGCATTTGTTGATGTATGTATGCAGTTACAAAACTTTTGATGAAATATAGGACTGAAGTGGCTTGAAACCGAGCGAAATTAAAGGATCTGCTACAAGCTACTAACGATCTGGAGACACTGTATTTACAAGTACATCTTCTTAACACTCTCGATCACAACATAATCAAATTATATTCTTCATGAGTAGATACAGAGAGCATGAATATCGATTTCATAATAGAGATGTTCACATATACCTTTACATACACATATACATATACATATATGTAAGACTCCATCCCCCTATTGTCCTCAAAATTTGGTCAATAGCCCCAACATCCCAAAAACCCATCCCTGCATCCCCTCATTCTAAAGGAGCCATAGATCTGAATTAGCTTTTTCCTGGTTTATAGCCAAGTTTGGTATATGCAGTGCCATGTAGTAATCTTACTGTCAAATATATAGGTTTCTATAGTAATGCTCAGATTTCAAATTGATCCTGATATATTAAAAGGAAGAGGGCTCCTTGTCTCTTAATTCACAGATCATAAAATGGAAATATTTTACAAATAAAGTTCAGTGTTACCTATGAATAAGTAATAACTCACTCTTGAGCGATTAGATGGGTTTTCATATTATCGCTCTTATCTCACACTCACTATATATCACTCAGCATTCATGACAGAGCTCAAGTGATGATGATCACTAAAAACTTACAATCAGTCTCATTTCTAATTTTTTCAAGGGATTCAGAGATAGCTTCTCTTTTTTATTTGTTCAAGAAGAAAATCAAAGAGAGCAAACAATAAAGATCATGCAACACATCATTAATAATTGCAAGGCCTCAGTATTTGTGCAAAATTTTTATGTTATTTACAAAGTCTCATTCACATTTCTCATGGAATGTGTCAAGGATGTTCCCATATCATATTGATGAGGAGGAGGAGATAAATTTTTTCTTATGTTTCCTTTTTCATAGAGCCATCAGTTTTGAATTCTTACACAGTTATATTCTATTAGTAACCTATATAATGTACAGTTTTAACTGCTGAAGTGACAAAGGATTTAGTTTAGTGTTTAATTGAACCGACATGTTGCATTCGTAAGGGCAGTAGTTCTATTTTTACCTCCTTGCCCTTAAGAGTAGTTTCCTTCCTAGATGACTTGATATTGGAGTCATGTCTTGGAAGCAACCTTCTATTCTACTAATTCCATATCATTTACCCAACAAAAGAACTACTGAAATAACACAATCATTATTTTCCATGATGTGCAGGGATCGGAAAGTTGTTGTCTCCATTGCCTCATGCATGAACCAAAAAATAAACTGCTGGCTCCTATCATTGTGTATAGAGATACAACTTGTAATTTGTACAGAAATTTGTAATTTGTAAGATATTTGCAATCTGTTTCAATTCAAAGCACAGTTATGAATATAGACATTTGTAATTTGTAAGATCGAATGTTCTTATTGTCATGTAGACTATCAAGTAAGGTAATATATGCTAAAAGTATTAGGAACTTCACTTTATTCAATTGAAGGGAATTTGTAAGAACTCCTAAAGAGTTAGTATGTCAAAAGCCATCATTTTAGATTCTTATGAAGATATTTTCAGGTATCTTGATTAGTTTATAGAGAACACAATATCTCACACAATTATGTGAATTATTTACTTAACTGTATTATAAACACTTATCTTCTCTTCAAAAACTAATTACACTATTTTTCAATGTGCAGACACAAAACAACTCTAAAACAAGCTGTTGTCTGCAATCATTGTGTACAGAGATGCAACCTTCTATCCTTAAATTGCTACTACTGTCTTAAATCACCACTACTGCGTACAAAGGAACATTGTCTACACAGATGCAATGTATGTTTTCTCATAGTTTAGAGGATCACTCTATACACAGATCCAACCTTCTATCCTTAGTTTGCTATTGCCCAGAAATATACTGTGTACAAAGGATCATTGTCTACAGATATTTCTAATTTTTTTAATAAAAAAACATTTTGTACAGGTAATTCCAATGTTCTACAAAAACCTAGCTCTTTGTTGTTTTTGAAATAAATGCTCCAATTGCAGTCCCATTTTTGTTTTCACGTTGATTACCACTTTCAATTTTAAGCATGATTATATATACAGCTCACATAGCATATACAATACTGTTGGTTGCAAAGACAGGGCCAATAATGCTCAGCCAATTATATAATACTATCGGTGTATTCCTTGCAGCTCCCCCAGCTGCAAGCGCTAGTAATATGCATATGATAAATAAGCAGTTCTCTTTCTCCACAATGTTTATTTTCCTATTTATCTTCAATAAACGAAACAACTGATTTGAACTCTTATGGGTGAGCTTAAGATGTCAGATTTGTGTTGACTTGCAATGAAATATTGTTGTAGAGTTGAGTAAACATTAAAAAAATATAACTTGCTAATCTCATAATCACGTAAGTATTCATTTATTTATATATATAAAAATATAATTCCACATATTTACATAGATTTACCATGTTACTCACAAAATTCGGTGATAAAATAAGTTGAAAATAAAATATATGTACATGAGGAAACCAGGCAAATACAAAAATAAATCCAATCACATTAGAGAACTCGTCCTTTAACTATCTATCCATTACCAAATTCCTAGCATTGCATTCCTACTCAATGTTTTAGTTTAATATTTATATGTAAATATATTTGTATGTATATTTATATGCAAAAGTGAGTTCGCAGAGATTAGATGTTTGCTAGAGTGATCACCTAACAGATGTTCCTACTGGCTATTATTTGATTTAAATTTACAAATTGATATATTTAAATTAATTGACCAAGCGTTTATATATATATATAGATATATATAGATATATTTACATACACATTCATACTGGTAATATATTACCTCTGAAATAGAAAGACACTCCAAAGTATGATATATTTAATGTAAAAAGATGAATATATATATACTTAGAAGTTTTAGAAAATTTACATTTGAAAATGATACAGGCATGCGTTCAGCTACCTTTTAATAGAAGGATATATTTAATAATTGAACATAAAGCATTTACATACACCTCCAAAAATTTCCAAAAAGTATATACATCTACAACTTTGTATTTCACAGTTTTTTTTTTATATTCCTTTTTATATACATAAACATGTATGTGTATATATATATATATATTCATATTTAATTTTTTTTATATTCCTTTCTATATACATAAACATGTATGTGTGTATATATATATATTCATATTTAATAGTGGTCGCAGAAACATGTCATACACAAATATTGCCAGGAAAATTTAGGAAGGGTATTGAATTGATCAAAACAGATTACATATATTTTTTTAAAAAAATCAAACACTACAAAGGGGCTGGGCCTTACTTGGTCGGTGGTACCCATGGGGGTGCACTGCCTGTGGGGGCAGCGCCCCCTCCACAGGTCGCGGCCTGTGGAGGGCGTACAGCCTCCACAGTGTAGCCTTCCCTTGTGGGAGGCTCGGCTGTGCCCATTGAGCCCTCACAAAAATTCAATGAAAACAAATTTCAATAGAAAATAGTGACATTTCCTTAGTTTGAATTTGATTCTATAAACAACCATTCCACATTTAGAAATTTATGTATATATTCACCAGTTGCTATATATAGATATTAAACATTACAGTAAAATAAATATATATATATGTATATATACTAGATAATTTAGTTTGCAACACTGGTAAACAATATTTCTTCAATTTCTTTTTAAATAAATGTGCACTTCAGTAAAGGATTCAAATTGCAGCGAGAAAGTAATATAATATACTCACACACAAATACATATATCTATTTTTATATACATATACAAATATATAGGAATATATACATGTATATGTCATAGGAGGGTAAGAAAATACAGATTTATACCATCTTGGTTCCGAATTCCAAATAGAAGCTCTCTAAATACAAGATTACAATCAATTAGAGATTCAACAGAAGAATTTCTCTTTCTCTCAACATAGTAAATTACTTAAACATTTGAACTCAAAATACAATGGAAAGAGGATTTAAACCTGGAAATCGCTTCCTGTAGGTTCTCTTCTCCTCGTTTTTTCTTCCTTTCTTGCTTTTTTTCTCTTTTTCACCATTCTTGATTCACCGTGCTTCGAAAACCCTCTTCCCAACATCCCCTTTATCAGTTATTTCTTGCATAGCAATATTGAAAGATTATGAAAGCTTATTGTCGTATTTCGTTATTCTTTTCCTTTTTAAAGATTTTTTTTTAGTTTTTCCAATAACAACATCTTGACCGTTCCATTCGGCAGGGTTTCCCTTTGGCTCCCTCACTGTATGTGCTTTCCGCTGAAGGGTTTGGTTATCTGCTGGCTAATGCGGCCTCTTTGCAGCACATCAAAGGCATTTCATTGCCAAATTCCCAGTTGCAATTGCTCAATGGGCACTTTGCGGATGACTCCTTTCTCACTCTCCTGGAGGAGGAGGAGACCATTCACGAGGCGCTCCAGTGCCTTAATGTGTTTTGTCTTGCGTCTGGATCCACCATTCAGTGGCACAAGAAGCTTTGCTATCGGCAGTCTGTCCTGCCTTGCCTTGCTTGGCTGCAACCTTTTGGCTGGAATTGGATCGGGCCAAGCGAAATTTTTTTATTTTTGGGCATTTCTTTTGCTTTCCAAGCTTCTCCGGTGAAGCTTTGGCAGGCTGTGCTTTCTCGGGTGGAGAAAAAACTGACTTACTGGATCACCAAACCTCTTTCTTTGGCAGGGAAATTCCAGATTTGTTATAAAGTTTTGGCCGCTACTCATGTTTATTATTCTTCTTGCTAGGCGCCTTCTAAAGCTGCTTATAGCAAGCTTGAGAAATTGCTTCGTGATTTTCTTTGGGCCTCCTCTGATACTCATCATGGCTTCCATCATGTCGCCTGGGATTTATGTTGTCTCCCTAGGGACTTTGGAGGCTTGGGTTTGCTCTCTACCCAGAGGCAGGGAATTGCTCTATGTGTCAAATGGGTGATTCGTGCCCTTACGGGTGACGAGGCTTGGAAAATTCTCCTTCGCCACTACATTCAGTCTAGTTTCCCTACCAACAGACCTGCCTGGAAAGGAATTGGCCTCCAGACCCTTCTGGTAATGAAAGAGCCGGTTCAGATAATTGGTATGTTTGTTGCCAAAAGCATTTGGCGTGCCTGGGAATCTGTCAAACCCTGGCTCTGGTGGTCTGGCTCTGGCTTTCGGGACAGGCTCTCTCTGAACCAGCACAATGTGTGGTGGTTGCCCCTTTTTGCCAGAAATGATCAGCCTTTGGCTAAAGTGCCTTGGCTTGAAGCTCTCAAATTTCATAAGAAGGGTATCCAAACCCTCCATCAGCGTTTTCTCAGACCTGCCATGCGCATCATGCATTGGGACGAGTTTCGTGCCTTGTATAGTTTTCATAACTAGGACTGAGCTACTTTTGAAGGTCTGGTGAGTACTATCCCAGATGAGATGCTTCACAAAACTGGTATTCATGGGCCCAAACCCTGGTGGAAAGACTGGAAATGGTACCCAGATAATCCTTTGAGAAATTACAAGCCTTGGCTTGGCTACAGGTGGCTTTTGCCTCACTTTCCCATGCTCCAGAGTCTAAATTAGAGGTGGTTACTCCAATCTCCGACTCCTGTCCAGCGTGAAAGATTTTCCAACACTTGGTCTGTAGGTGTTGAGCCAAAGCTCACCCATTTTTCCTTGTGTATTCTTTTCCAGGGCTTGCCGGTGGGCTCTCGGCTTGTTCATTTGGGGGTTCTGGACCCTCGGTGCCCGTTCTGTGGGCAATCTGAGACTTTTAAGCATCTCTTTTGGTTTTTCCCTCGGGCCCAACAATATTGGACCTAGATACATGATTTTTTTCGGCCATTTCGGCCAGAGCCATTCTCTTGGCACATGATTCTACTGGGGGATTCGCCCAGATTCCCAACAAAGTATACCCAACTTTGGCACACTTTCAGAGTGGAAATCCTTTTTACTATTTGGAAGGATAGAAATGCCTGCATATTTGCTCATTCTCAAATGGATTGTCAGATTTCTATGTATTCTAAAGCTGTTATTTGCTCTAATGCATTATTTCAGATACAGGTGCAAGCCAACAAAGTGGCGTTAAAAGTTGTTCACCTCCAGGTTCTCCTGGACCATTGGGGCAATGCCTCATGCACTGTGGCCTGGGTCCCCGACTCGCCCTCCTCCTCTCGCCAACGGTTGCCCTCTCGGGGCCGGCGGCGGAGTGGTTCCGCTCACCCCCACTCTCAGCCTCCGCCTCGGCAAGACTCTCGCCCCCCTCGGCGTGCTCGCTCTCCTCCACCGCAGGATGGCCAGGCGTGGTTCTCTGGTGGGCCGCCGGGGAGTGGTGGCGGTTGGCCCTCTGATGATGCTCCTGCTCCTGGTACTGCCTCTGGTTCTGGTTGGCCAGATACGAGTAAAGTCTTTCCGCAGCTGGCCCTGGCACGAGGAAGAAGTTAAAGAAAAAGATGACAATGATGGTTGGGCTCCTCCTAACATCAATCCTGACCCCACTGATATATGGGGGAAGAAGGATGACAAAGACCCTCCTGGCTCTGCTAGCACTGCCTTGACCGCTTGATGGCCATTTTTTAATATTTGTTATTTTGGACTTCTGGGCTTGGCCCATGATTTTTTAATTTTCTGGGCTCTGCCCATGTGACCTTCGGGGTGTGCTTTTTTACCACCCAAACTTTTTTTGTGAATTTGTATTTAATCTCTTTATTAATATAGATTAGAAGCTTATTCATCAAAAAATAAAAATAAAAATAAGATTTACTTTATGCACATATTTATCCTTCGTAAATGTTGAATAATACCATTTTAATTACAAATTGAATATCTATTCCAAGCAAATAATAAGGAAATATCTTTTATTTGTAATTTAAATATTTGTTCAAAATAGTTTACGAGAAGGTAACATTTAATCTGTAATTAAAATAATTATTCTAAATAACAACTCATTATCATTTATTTACAAAATAAATTCTCTAATTAAAATATAATTAATTCTTTTAGTCCTTTGCACTTTTATTTCATTATAAATTAGTTTAATAAATCATTGTTAAATACGAGGAATAAAAAAAATAGGGGTCATGATAAATGATCGTAAGATAAATAATTATGAAACTATAATACCACTAAATGACATCAATAAAAGGGCGGGGGCCCTAGCTCGGTTGGCTAAGTAATTCCATTGCGGCTCTGTTGGTCACGAGTTCTAGTCTCCCCCCGTCCCGTGGTACCGGAGGGCATGTCGCGCCAGCACCGCCGGTCACGTTAAAAAGTTTACCAAGCACACTGCAGTTTATAGGGGGTCGTGCTACCCGATTCCTGCAGTCTAAACAAAATTAAAAAAAATGACATCAATAAAAAATATTTATGTAAAACAATTAAATCTAAAATGCTTGTAATAAATCCTCAAGTGAAATTCTTAGATCCACAATAGATCCATAACAAATAAAATATATTTACACACAAAAATAAGATGGAATTGTATATTTCATTCAAATATATTTATGCTTGAAATTATGACAAAAGTTTATTGATTTAAAATATTAGAGTTATAAAAAAGTAGTTCTTAATAATATACAAAATTATAAAATATTGAAAACTTGAAGTATAGATGGAAAGCTCCATATAAATTTTCCATTAGGAAATCAAAGGATCCTCCAATCTTTGGGAATTCAATGGGATTTCATTCATTGATCTCCATAACTTAGGGGTTTTCATCCTCAAATCCAACAAAGGAACACGAGTGCTCACACCTATAAATTAAGGTCAGGGTTTGATGATAAAATGGTAAAAGATGCAAACTAATGAGGCTAATCATCGTAGATAGAGATTGAAGGCATATCATGCTTCCCACACCCATTAACAAGAAATTTAGAATCTTCATTAATCTTATCACATTCATTTAAGGCCATTAATCACACCCCTAATCATTTGTAGCCTGAGAAATGTGTTCTTGAGGGATATCATTATAAAAGGGAATATGAGTCTAGGAACTTGCATGCTAAAGGTGCATTTGTAAGAGGGACTAGGGATCTAAGGATTCCCATTCCAAAGGGTGTATTTACAATAGGGATCATTGAAATGCAAGTAGGGATTCCATTCAAATGATTTTCACTTGGTATGTTGGTTTTATTTATTTTAAAGGTCCAAGGTTAGGTTTTTTAGGGAATGGGATGTAGGGATACTAGGACGCAAATGGAAGAAAAGGTCTGTAGGCCTACGATGACAAGGAAATAGAACCATGAAGAATGAGATATCAATATCCTTGCTAATATTTTCTACTAGAGGGATGATGGTAGAGTGAAATTTGAAGGTCTAAGAGAGAGAAGAATGATACCTTACACAAATTTCAACACCCCATTTGAGATACAACACAAATATTAAATAAAATAAAATTAAAATATGATATGTAAGTATGGAAAATTTCCAAATAATTAAATAATTAAATCAGGTAATTACATAGGTTGAGACACCTTAATTCCCAAAATCCTACCAAAACTAGAAAAGTGACCCAAACACTCTTAAATGTAAGTAAATAAAAAATGGGACATTATAATATGGCATAAACCCCTTTGATTTTATTATGTATTTATTTGGACTATTTGGTCCATAGACTAAAGTTCAATAGGTTTTCATTATGCAATATTTTAGGATCCTCTTGTTTCTAATATTATTTATCTTTGGATTGTGTGTTTATTATATATAAGTATTATTTGGTAGAATATATGTGGGTGGATTTTTCTATGTATAAAGTAGTTATATTTCTTTGGTTAACGGGTTCTAGCATGTGTTAGAATTTTATCAATTAGGAGTGATATAGGTTTCTTGGTTGTGGATTTTAAGATATTTTATAGTTTTCAAGGCAAGTACTTGGTATTCTAATAAAGATCAAAACCCTATATGAAAGGGAAGAGTCTCAAAAAAATATTGAAATCCATTTTTACCTACAACAATATGATGATGTTATGGAACTCATCAAGGAGATATTAGGTGAACAAGGAATGGGTATTTGGGTCTTCAAGGGAAAATAAAACTATCCACAAGGAATTCATGGTGAATATGATAAGGGTTTTTCCTAATGCAAGGATTTTTTATTGTATTTAAAGTCTCTTTTTACTAGATCAATTTGGTGATATGGTGGTTGTGATGGAGGTGAAGGGCTTGGGAGTCAAGGTGTGTGTAGTAAAAGTGACGAAAGAAGAATATCCCCTAAGAAAATTGACTAAACATGCCTATGGGAAAAGCATGCCACTGGACCCTACAATTATTTGGATGGAATTACATCTGCTTGAATATTTTTATGGAGAGGTTAAAAAATTCTTAGTTGGCCTTATGGTCACCCATTACAATTTCCCCCTCAAGGTAGTGAATTATTTTACCATCCTTGTTTTCTATGGAAACCACATTCATAAAGGGTAACACATACAAGAAAATTTCTATGGTGTCCCAGTTTTGTCTCACTGTGTCAACACATGTCTCTTAGGAGGAAGTGGTAAGTAGGCAAGTGCCATTCATATTGAATAATTTGAGGTGAGGATAATTCAATATGAATCATTGGATTATTTTTTAATCCCTAGTTATGGTGTTTCTAGCTCATTGTGGCCATATGGATTTATATTCATTGTATTAGGTTTTGACAATGATGGAAGAAAGTAGTATTCATTATATCCCCTTCCTGAAGCCAATCAATCTGATCCTTTTGTTTCCAGAAAATCTCCTCTCGGAGCTCCCACTTCTCTACAACTCTCGCAACCTGGGATTCAACTCTTCCTAAAGCATCTGAGAAACCATAATCTTGAATCTGGTGAGTAATCACATCAAGGCACGCCTAAGAATCCCTCTTCATAGCCTTTAGGTTGCCAAAACATAGCTATTCCATATCTTAAGGTGGTATTTGACATATTGAAGTTTCTTAACAAAGGTGTACATAGTTGTGCCATAAGTAGGGCCTCCATCATGGTACCACTGGGTCATAAGATCATGCAAGGAAGAATCCCGAAGCCACATAAGGTGAAACTTAAAAGGAAGATTCTTGGGAACCGTAAAAAAAGTAGCTAAATAATTGGCCCATGATCAAATCCCCTCTAATCAAGAATCTTAGAACCAATAACCAAGCAACCCTCAACCCAAAAACAAGAGACAAGAAATCTATCCATCCTTTTAGAAATCGCTTCCTCTCCACTCCTATTATTCCAAGTGAACACCCCATTAGAAGGCTTAACATCAATTAAAGCTAGAGAGTCTAAATTCTCCCAAAAAAGTCAGAAGTAGGCCTAAGCCTATGCAACGGTCCACCTCTTTTCTCCTCCAAACTCAACACGGAATTGGAATCACCGGTTAAAACCCAAGGAAGATATGGAGCACAAGATATGACATACCTTATATGATCCCAAAGATGAATTGTTCCATGAATATCAATCGAAGCATAAGCATTAGAAACCAAATTAGTCTCACATGTCTCCAAAGTGGAGGAAACCATGGAGATAGTAGAATGATTGACTATTTTTGGTATCTGTTGATAGGTAGCAATCAAATGTGAGAATTTTTCAGTGTGAGACAAATATCTATGTTTTCAAATCTTATCAATTGTTAAGATGTAAATTAATTATGCTATGAACATATTGCTTAATTTACAAATAAATAATTTTAATCTCTCTTTTGAATTCTTGTTATATTGCCATTACCTAATTATCAATATTATATGTCAATCAATTTTTTCTTAAGCTGCATTAATTGACCATATTGAGTAGATTAATATAATAATCTTATTTATATATTGTTATAGCTCCAATTTCTTTTTTTAACTATTATAATTAGATAACTATTATATGTTCTTATTTATGATTGAACAGGTTTTTTAATCTCTTTCATTCTTGTTATATTGATTTTGATAAGGTAAGTAGCATTTACAAGGTGTTGTACCCTTTACACGAAGGGCCCTCAGGGCCAAAAAGGAGCTAGTTCAAAACATGACATGAACTAGAAAGAGCTACAAACAGGAGCCACAAGGCTCGACAGAACAGGCCAAACAAGCCACACACAAAATAGTACTAGAACACGAACAACTGATAGACATCATGTCAGAAGAAGTACTAAAACTAGACAACCCCAAAATTTGGGGGGATAGGACTGACTCCCAAAACCTGAGGTCATGGTTTGGGGAGTCCCTTCTTTCTTTTTCAGCACAGTAGACCAGGAAGGATCAGAGCCAGGGTCAATCAGCGAGGCGAGATGAGCAGTTCATCCACAACCACAATAGATGGAGAGCCTCCATGTAGTGAAGCCGAAAGCGCAGAAGAGGAGGTAGGAGCATTCAGGGATCAGCAGTAGTGTTCAGCGAGGGACAGGCAGAATCAGTCGGTGCAGTGATAATAGATCGGGGCACTAGAACCACAAAAGGGATAGTTGGAGGAGGAACCTGGGGAGCCACAGCACCAAGGAAGAGTCCTCCTCAGAGGGATCCTCTGAAGGGGGAGATCCCACCATGAGATGGTCTCTGAGAGCATCCTTCCACCAAGTAGCAGTGCTTTTGCGGAGAGCAATGGGGCAACCAGAGGCCAAATGACCAACAACAACACCTACACTGAAAAGGGAGCCCCTCATAGTCCAGAAGTTGTTTCCAAGGTCCACCCTCCACCATCAAGACCACATCACCATGGACATATTGTTATTGTAATTATCAATATATTATATTACAATTATTTTCTTCTTGAGCTATAATAATTGACCTTATTAAGTAGATTAATATAATAATCTTATTTATGTGTTTTTATAGCTCTAATATCTTTCTAACTACTATAATAATCTTATATTACTTAATAAAATTAATCTAGTCATTCCCTTCACTTAGTTTTTAATTTTTTAATAATTATTTTTTATCTTCTATCTTTGAACCCCATGTTGCTTTCCCTCCTCTTCACCCCTCTTCTTTTTTAGTTGCTCAAATCTACAACAAAATAATTTCTAATCATCTAGCTCTCTACTATCCTATGATGGATCACAAAGTGTGATCCCAAATATTGATGCAAAAAGCTCCAACACAATCAAACTCAGAAGCAATTATTATCAACAACATGGATTGTGGAAACTTGATATCTTTAATTGAAATAGGATTATCTTATCAGTTCCTATCTAGGATGGATTATCAATAGAACTGCTATTTAAATTTTTTTATTTCATATCTATAAATTATTTAGTTTTTAAAGTATACATGTATTAAGTGATAAGATTTTAACTAGGGGCATATCTTAGTCTAATTTCTTATATTGTATTAAAAGCTTAGTGAATGGTCAAATTAAGAAATATGCTATGTATTTAATCAATTTAAATATAAATTTTTAGTAATTTTTTATTCTTAATGTATAATTTTAAGAAAATTTATATAACAATGTTTCATGTTCTATTAATAAAAATATGACAATAGACAATGAAGACATCATATCATATATATTTTAATATCATAAATATGAATACACACTTTTTTCATGAAATTTTTGGTCATAAAAATATACATATATGTCTTGCCTTATACTATGAAGATTAATAATTGTCGACAAGATTTAGAAGAGATCCACTTTATGAAAATAATAATATCTTATAGCTAATTATTTTTAAATCTTGTAACTAAACATTAATATAAATATTTTTATTTAATTTTTAAATTTACGACTTTAAAAAGCTATGAATCCATATAATTGTGAGGTCAATGATCATAATTAAGTTCATGATAATTGTATAGGAATGTGTTTCTTCTAACAATTTGCACATACATAAGAATTTTGTACCTATTTTTTATTAGGTTGGATAATCCCTGTACATTTTGTTGGAAAAGACTAACTACAATGAACACAAATTCATTTAATTTTGTTATCTTTTTCCATTAACACTGCACTGTGAAAAAAAACATATAAAATAACCACCATTTAACACAACCATTGGTTGCTTCTTAACTATTACCTTATTTGAAAAAAGACATATAAAATAACTACCTATTTAAAAAAGAAATAACACAACCATTGGTCCTGCTTCACCATTAATGCTCTATGGTACCTTATTTATATTTTGTTTGGGAATCCTCATCTCTTTGTTTCAACCATGGTACTCATGTGGCCTTGTCATCAGTGTCTCTCTTCGAATGATCTCTAACTCATAAAGTGGAACTAACCATTCTTATCCAAAGATTGGAGTCCTTAGCTCATTTCTAAAAGATAGATAAATATATAGATGCTAGGTCGCTTATGGGATCCTTTCATCACATAGAGAATCCTTGATAGAAGGAATATTGAATTTCAACCATTCCCTTACATGCAGGTCTAATTATAATCTATTAGTTAGACTATATCAAAATGGGACAAAAACAATTGGAACTCTGTTTTAAGTGAATTGATCACTTCAAGGGTTTTATTTTTCTCAGATGCACTAGGGATTTCATTTATAAAGAAGGATATTCATTTATGGGAAGTGAATCTTAATGAAGTATTTGTCTATGGAATTTGATCTTTTGAACTCATAAAATCACCAAGAAAATGAAAATTGTGCAATATGCTAGAGTATGTATCAATTTTGGAATAGAAAAAGGGCCTATCAATTTAAATGATTTACACATGATCACTCAAAGACAACTAACAGCCATGTGAAATTACCATTTTAATGTATATTTACTTTGAACATAGACATTTTCGCAAAAAGGCAACTTCTCAAGTCAAATCAAGAAAAGGAAGTTAACGGAAATGTAGTAAAAATAGGAATCACAACCACCAAAAGAAATTAAAAAGCAACCATAAAGCATCTAGAATAATTTACACAAGGTGTGCTCAGAGGCAACTAGATTCTAGAGCATGGATCAAGAAGACTCTAGTGAAGGTTCATATTAGGATGACTGATTCCTACTCCCAACACCCTCTTTACCTATTTAAGGAAAGAGAGAACTCACCAACAAGCGCTAGCACCAGATAAACCATCCAAGAAGCTCAAGTTTATGGGGAAGTGAAAATGGTTCAAATTTTAAAAAAATTAAATGTAGAGTTTTCAAATGTCAAATTAATTATATTATGAAGCAGAGTCTATTGGAAAAATAAAATAAAAACATTTATATTTGCATAGTATCAAATATAAAATGATAATAATATTATTGAGAGTTCTATTTGAATGTGTTGCCATATTGTTTTATAAAGTATTTCAAACATAACTTTCGAATATCAAATTACCAAAATGTAACTAATTATTTAATAACAAAAATAAACAAGTCACTAAGATGACTTTATTAGTGCTGCAAAGTTTAATATTCCAACAGAACCATGCACAAAATCAATATCATAAAGCTCAAAAAGTGTCAAGTTAATGAATCACATCTAACAATAAAATGTATTCCATGCTAATGACTAGCTAAATGTAGTTAATTGTCAAGAGAAAAAAAATTAAAAAATTAAAAACAAAACTTAGATATAAATAAGAATATCATTGTTTTCATAGGTTGAATATGATAGTGAGTACTAGACACTCTTTACTGTGAATTATCAGCTCTATACTTAAATCAATCAATTAGCATGTGTCATTGTTGATACCATACTTGATTATAGTCATTGATTAATAAGTATTCAGGGTTAGCATTTGGTGGTTGATACTTTAGAGAGGACATTAACATTGGTCTAATAGGAATTAGTTTTTAGGTTTTATTTCTCAAATTTGATACCTAAGATATTTGTCTGTTCTTTCCTTGATTTGGTGCATTCTAGTAGATTAGCTACTTGCCAAAATATTTAGGCTAAGCCTAAAATATGTACCATTACGAGAAAGAAGTAATGAAATACAATTTCATCCTTCCTGAAAAATAATGATAATGAATGATAAATTAGCTCTATATTATAGAAAGTACATCTTGAGCTTATGGACATGTTTGTAATTATAGTGATTTCACTTTATCATACTAAAGAACTCTTCTAGGTTCCCTATAATGCTGAAAATAATGATAATAAGTGATAATTTAGTAGTATGTTATAGAAAGTACTTCTTGAGCTTATGGACATGTTTGTAATTATGACTTCACTTCATCATACTAAAAAAAACTCTTTTAGGTTCTCTGTCATTTAATAAATATTTGAAAAAGTGACTTGACTTGATTATACTATAGAACTGTTTTAACCTCCATAGATCATTGAATAACCTGGCCTCTTGAGATTTGTTGTTCATCAGTAGCAATCAACTGAATTTTTTTGACGAAGTAAACAAATTTCTTGCCTTTCTCATGCAATACGATTTTTAAAACTATTTATCATTGTTAAAACTTAAGGGTATGACAGTAAATTAAAAGAGCTTCTCTGAAGGCCACGTCCATAGATAGCTGTATGCATGATACTTATCCAGATATGCTTTAAAAATAAAACCTATTGTAAGGAAAAATCAAATCACCTATGAAAAAAAATCACCTTGCATAAGTTTGGAGGAAAGATAACAATACAGAGAACATTTTACAAGTCCTGCAATATAATGATTGAAATCATTCAAATACAATGGAAGAGGTAGACTTGCATTAAGAACTCTTAGGCATGCAGCTTTTTGATTTGGTAGTATGACTGGATGAGATGAATTGCAAGAGAATATCTCAAGGCATAATTTGTCAATTCAGGCTAAGGCACAATTGAATCAGAGAGATTGATTATATAAGTTAAGAACATCTATAGTTCTTTGTTACCAGTAGCTTAGAAGCATTCATTAAAGCATTAAGACGTTAATACTTTATACAGTTTAAACATATAGATTTGAATAGTCTAGATAGCTTGTTGAGATTTCCCTATAATATAAAAAAATATTTAGAGAATAATAGTATTGGTAAGAGACATGGCCTGTAAGGACAACCTTTAAGCGAAATCAAAGCTATAATCTGAAAAAACAGAAGTTAGCGTACAATTTATTTGCTAATATAAAAGTCAAATTGTAAAATAGAATTGTATGCATTTTATTTCTAATAAGCATATGTACCAAACTATATCATGAAAACAGAATACCGTTCAAGATCTTTCCTATTGTCTGGAAGTCTGCTATGTTTATCACCTCCTTTTATGTATATGGTGAAAGCATGTCTTAATTAGATCACCAGAGTTGCATTTGTTCTTCATAGGCAAAGTCAATGCAGTTCTGATGATCTAATTAAAGACATGATCCCACCACATACAACTACATCTCCCGCTCTTCTATAAATAAATTCAAGATCAAGGAGAAGCAGAGTCTCCGATACGCATTCCCAAAACATGCTTTATAAATAAACTAACTGAAAATGATTTGAGTATTCCATGGAAATGGAGGGTGGATATATAGAGCTATGCATGCAAATTTTCTATTCCAATTTTGTCCAAATGTCCAACATGACTGTTATTGTTATTATTATTATTCTGTTGCTGCAGCTCCATTGTGCAAATGCAGAACTTCTGGGAATTTATGCTAAATTTGGACCTGCTCCTTCTGGTGGGCATCATAACCAAATTTTCAAAAAAGATAAACCATGTCTCTTTTTTTTGGGTTGTGTTTTGGGTTGTGTTTTGTGGGGCTCGTTATAGAGCTCCCCTCATAGCTTTCGTTACTACTTTAGCCGGCCTTTGTGTCATCAATCTTAAAAAGACTAAACTTCAGAAATTTGAAAATCAAACTAAAAGATTTGATGTTAAGTTGGTGGCGTGTTAGGGGTAGAAAATTTGCACTTTGGGAGTTCGAAATTATATTCCAGGTTACCACCTCTAATGTGTTGTTTCATCACTTGTTTGCACCTCAAAAGATACTAAATGTATTTATTCTTTTTAATTCATTTCTTTAATTTAGAATTTAAATATAAAACACATTATAATATTTAATATATTTTTAGATTTCAAATTAAAGAGGGAAGAGGTTCTTCATAGAACATAAATCAAGAGGATAAGATTTAAAGAAGTTTAGTCATTTGTAAAATTTGATGTTATTTTGTTTTGACTCTATTTCTAGTCATTGACCATCCAACCTAAAAATCTATAAATAGTGCTTCTTGTAGGTTATTTTCAAACAACACTCTAACACAAAGTCATGTTGTCAATTTCAGCATTCACATACAATCATCGCTCAAGAACAAATCCGTTGGAGCACACCCACATACATCTTATGTTTACAACATGGAGTTGTGGATGAGAGAACTCTTGTTTTCTTTCATATTTTGTTAAATTATATTGCTTAATCAAGGCATCAATTAGGTGTAGAATAGGATTTGAATGCATGTTTTGACTCTTTATTTTCTCTTCTGCATCTTTATTGTTCACATTTTGTACATGTTGTATGTGGCCCATTTCACTAATATAAACTTTTTTGAGATTTCGTGAAGTTTTCTACTACAAGTTGTCTATTTGACATGTTTTCCCTTACTCTCAATGCATTTGTTAGAGATTGATGTTTTCGTTGTAGTTTAAAGTCTATACTCCAAATTAACATATGCTTATCATAGATAACCAAAAATTAAATCTCTCTCTCACTCATCCTTTGCCTAGTATAGTAATAAAAAATCAAAAAAGAAAAAAAAAAAAAAAAGTTGTCTAGTAGTGAACACCATTCTTATGGCACCATGGACAAGTACCATGATGAAAACCCAAAAAATAGGCATCATGCATAAATCTAGTATCTAAGAGAACCCTACACTTGGGGGCAAGATTCTCCCATCCTCTCTAGCTATCTATTATATTTGTGAACCTACCCCTACATATCCAATCTATTCTACCTTCTGAATTTCAATGTTGATAAGAAGAAATGCATATGCTCAAATCATGCTTTGGATACAATGCAAGACTTAATTTCTCTACAATTAACCCCTCTTTTAGCCTTCCATTTTTAATCCATCCAATTTCTCAAACTATCAAGCTATCCTCTTGATTAGGAGCATCATAGGCGATCCTGCATCGCCAAAAAAAAAATCATTTTCTTTTCTCAAATTTGGTGTGAATTTTCGTTTAACTTGGTCTTATTGGAATTTCTCAACATTACAAAACATCCCATTTGTTCAAATTTACAAATTGGAGTTTTCACTTACACAGTTTCACTTGCTGGGAAAAAATTTAGAAAAAAAAATTATTTTTCAAAATTGGTGAAGGTTGAAGAAAAATCCTTTAAGGGGGATAAAATTAAAGGTGTTTCACTCATATTGGTGAATGTTTCATTGAAAAATTCTTCATAGTTTGAGAGATATTAATATGTCAATGATTTTACGACAATTTTATTTTCTAAAGATTTGTAAATGCTGGGACAAATTCCTTTTAGGGTGTTGTCTAAATTTTGGAACCTCTTCTTTGTACTGACATCCCTGTGTGAAATTTTGGCTAAGTCTTTATTTGGGCGGTGTTTTGTTGAATTTTTCTAACTCGAGCGGGGTTTTCATCTGCTCACCTAACTTCCCACTTTGTCACCCAAGTTCTTTACCTGTCTATTTCTTGGGCCTAGAAATGCTCTACATCTTTGTTGCAGCAAGTCATCGTATATTTTTTATTTCTTCAAAAAGGTCAGGGGTCCATACACAAGGTTCATGAACCTACTAAAAAGACCGTCGATAATATTTTCAAAGTTTTTCAAAGCCGGGCGGGAATTAGAGTGGTTCCTATAACTACAACGGTGATTTACATAGTGATCAAAATATTTCTGGATTAAAACTGTGTGTCAATTTTTACATCAACGTTTTGGATCATACTCCATGATCCATCATCAAGATGCAATGCAAAAAGAGAGAAGAGTGAAAAATGAAGCAGACTTGGGTAGATAAAAAGATGAGGGGAAAGGAGGACATAGGACTGAAAATTAAAAAAATTACCATTCTAAAGGCCAAAAAAAGGAAAAGAAAAAGACAAGACCTTACAAAGAAAAGATCAATCAAGACAATAGGACACAATTGAGATAACTAAATTTGCAAAAGGAAGAAGAAAATCAAGTCAAAACATAAAGAAAGAAAAAACCTAAAATTATTTTCAAAAAATGAAGCTAAATTGAAAAATAAAAGAAACTAAAGCCAAGAAGAGAGAAAGATGAGAGAGAGAGGAGTAACTTAATTAAATATTAAAAGATAAATAGAGAAATTTAACTAATAATTAGAAGGAGCAAAGAAAAAAAAATAGAATATAAGAATTAAAAAGGAAAATAAGTGTAAATAGACAACAAAACCATTAAAAACAAAAATATTAAGTAAGAGAATACAATAAAAACAAAAAATAAGTCAAAAAAAAAAGAGAGCAAGAGGAATAACTTAATATATATAAGTACACAATAGATATAGTAAAAGAAAGACAAAAATGAGAATATTCAAAATATGACAATTAGGAAAGTTTTTTTCTATTAAACACTAATTATAAGATAAAAAATAAAAACAAAATTAATAGTTAATATTTATAACATAAAAATAAATAACAAGACAAAGGACAAAAAAGAAAAAACTAAACAAGCTAATAATGATAACTTATAAACTAAAACAAGAAAGGTTCAATATTAAGAAGCAATAAAAGGAACACATCATCAATAAATAAAGAGATTTTAATAGGATGGTTATAATTAGCAAATATATATTGATATAGAAGGATTATAATTTTATTATGATCCTTCTATCTATTAGCAATAAGTTAGATTAAATTAAAACAAGATAATGAAACAAAAAGAAACAAATGCAAAATGCAAAGTCAAAACAAAAGAGAATGGACAAAAATAAAACCTTTATCCTTTTGATTTAAACAAAATAAGAAGAAAGGATCAATATTAAGAAGCAATAAAAGGAACACATCATGAATAAAAGAGATTTAATAGGATGGTAAAAATTAGCAAATATATATTGATATAGAAGGATCATACTAAAAATTATGATCCCTATATATATTAGCAATAAATTAGATTAAATTAAACAAGATAATGAAACAAAAATCAACAAATACAAAATGCAAAGTCAAAACAAAAGATCTCGAAAGGAAAAAAAGCAAACCTTTATCCTTTCAATTTAAACAAAATAAGAAGAAAAATTTAGGTATTTATAAATTGACTTTTTATTAATGAAACTAATAGAAACATTAGAAGGACAAGAATATGAAGACATTATAAGCCATAGCAAATATATAAAGATAAAAAAAGGAAACAATGCACAATCAAACCAAAAGAACAAGGACCCAAAAGGCAAACCACTACAAAAAGAGAACACAATAATACAAATATTACAAAAAGAAGACCAATGAAAAATTAAGGGCAATATGTTAATAAAAATGCCTAAAGAGAGACAAAACATTGAAAGCTAAGAGAAGGAATACATAAAGTGTAAGACTAGAGGGGAAGAAAAACCATAAAAAAAGAGAAAGGCAGAAAGAAAAACAAAAAGGAAATAAAAATACACAATCTAGATAAAACAATCCAAATCAGGAAGAAAATGAAAGAAAATAAAACCAAAAGAATTAGGATAAATTAATGAGAGAGCATAATGAACACAAAACAACAAGGAAACAAGAAAATGCAAGCAAATACAAAAGAGAGATAGGATAACAAGTAAATGAAAGCAATAAAAGAGATGAAAATAACAAAAAATATGGGACGAGAAAAAGAGAGAAGACAAGAAACCAAAAGGGAGAAGAACAAGGCACCAAGAGACTCTATGAGGTTGGAAGGAAGGAGAAAGAACCAGAGGGAACAAAGGAAAAGAGGGGAGAGAAAAAGCAGGATTAAGGCGAGGGATCATGAGGATTGGTTAAAAGGGGTTTACCAGACAAACTTAAATTCCAACCTCCATTAGGATTAGTTCTGCAAACTCCCCACATTACCACCAAAATGCATCCTCGGAGAAATTAACAAGTTATCATAAATATGTGTATTTCAGATAAATTGGGAAAGGTTACTTATATGAAAATGAATAAAATGCCATTCACATGTAGCAGAATTAAACCAGAATCAAGACAAAATTGCTCATATTATAGAGAATCAACACCAAAAGTACAAAACAATATACTTTAATTATATATATATGTAAGTTACTGGAAATACAAATTTTTTGTCGATTACATAAAGATGAGGAACTAGGTAATATCAAAACAAGAAACTCTTTTCATGCACTTAAGGTGAACACCAACACATAGACAACTTTTATAACCACTTGGAGATGCTCTATCTAGGTAGGTGAAAGTAGGTTCTCATGTGATTGCAGAAACTAGGCAAATAGCCCCATGTTGTTCCTCACTAGCCCCACGCATAGGAGAGTCATCGCTTCTTCAAGGGCTTCATTCTGAGGAATAGAAGTGATGCAAATGGCGTCACCTATCAGTCCACTCTGTGGATAACTACTGAGACCAACAATGGCTACGTTCATTCAGTGAAAGAATTCTAGTTGTACCAATTGTTTTGTTGTCCTCATTCCCCAGTCATGATGCCCAGAGGTGTGGATTATGGTGTATACAAAGCACTCCAGGAGCATTGCATTGTGCACATGAACCTGGTTCAAGAAGGTATCTCCCAATATGTTACACAACACCTCCTCTTTGATCTCACTTTCAACTTGGAACCTACTAAAAAGGTGGAATAATAAATAATGGATTTAGATTTATTCACACCCACTGAAGAGGTTCCACTCAAGGATAGCCCTAGATATCTCAATGCAAAGGAGATTGAAATCTTGCAATAGGGTTGTCCTAGGGGCTGAATATGATCTAATGAGAGGTTCACCACCAATTTTAGACTTGGAAAAGATAATGAAATGCAAGTTGTAATACAAAACCCTAATTGAATGAAAACTAACTTAAATGACCTAGAAAAGTGAACAAAATGTAACAGAAAGCTATGAAATAGAAAGTGTGCACCTAGGAGACTGAAGGAGGTAGAATGGAGGTCTAGAATTCTAGAAAATATGTTTTCACAGTTGACTGGGACTCATTTTCCAATCTAGACGAATCAATCTAGTTTCTGGGAAAATGCACTGGAGCAAGTTTTAAACCAAAAGGGTATCCGGATCTATAAAAATCTTTGTCAAACCTATATAGTGGGAATCATTCACCAATAGTGGTGAATCAGTCCACTTCTACTTTTCTGGAAATTTTGAATCTAATTCTATGCCTCTCAGTTTGCTCTTCCCTTTTTGATTGGTTTCTGGATCTGAAACTACAAATTGCCTCTTGTAGGTCTTCTCCAAGCTTCTCCAAGGCTTGATGACAACTTTGAAAACTTTAGGGATTTGACAACTTTTCTCCATCTTTGCTCCTTGACAAATCTACAACCTAGCCCTACAAATCACACAAGAAGAGGGAAAAATGTTGTGGGGGTTAGGGAATAGGGGTTTTCCTTATGAACAAACCCCTTGTTGGTAATTAAACCCTGAAATGAAAGAAAATATAAAATGAGAATGATGAATAAACAAATAACTATGTTGCAACTCACCAAACCATAGCAATAAGGTGCTAAAAATATGCTTGAAACGACTTCAATGGATGTGGATCTTGACTATAGCTTGAAGGACATAGATCTTGCTTGAAACACTTGCTTGGATCATGAACTCTACATCACAAAATTGTTAGCACAATAACAAAGATGACATATGAAATCTTTGACATCATGATTGACACTTGAAGAATGCTCTAAAATGCTTGATAATCTATGCTTGAAAGAATTTGAATGTTGTTGAGCTTGTTGTTGTTGTTGCACCACTAGGGCTTATTGTTTCAATCATGTTGTTGTTGTGCTAATAAGGTTGTTTGATGGGATTGATTTTGTTTTTTTTCTAATGTTACTTCTTCTTGTTGTTGTTGTTGTTGTTGTTGTTTTTGTTGTGCTAAGGTTGCTTGTTGTGCTACTAAGGTTGCTTGCTATTGTTGTCCTGCTAGGGATACTTCTTGTTGTTGTTGTTGTGCTACTAGGGTTGCTTGCTATTATTGCTACTGTTGTTGTGTTGCTAGGGCTACTTTTTGTTGTGCTAAGGTTGGTTGTTGTCCTGCTAAGGCTGCTTCTTATTGTTTTTGTTGTTTTTGTGCTTCTAGGGCTGCTTGTTTTTGTTGCTATTGTTGTTGTGCTACTAGGGATTGTTCATAGGATTGTTGTACTTGATGTAAGGCTAAGGCATGCACTTGCAATGTTGGATCAGGTGGTTGTTGGGACATTGGTGGAGGACTGTGGGTGTTGATGCTTTGAGTGGGTAATGGATTGGTGACAAGAGGTTGGGGATTCCCTTGGTTTAACATTCCTTGTAAGATAGTAGATTGAGGTTGAGGAATGTACATTTGAGATCCTATTTGATTTTGCATGGTAAAGGGGACTATGCGAAAATATGAGGATGGTGTCGTTAGATTGTGCGATGGGAATGACACACTAGAACCTTGAGTCCATTGATTAAAAAGGTTTCCTTGTCCAATATCTTGAGGATTTCCTTGTGTTAGGGATGTAGATAATGCATTACCTATGTTGATAGGATTTGTTACCAAGGGATTGCTTTGAGATGAGTTGATAATGGATGGGATGGATGTGTTTTGGGAAACCAATGATGTAGATGAACCAATTGGAGGTTTAGGTAAAGATGTCCCTATATGCATTAAGGGTTGACTCTGTGGAATGGTACTGACATGCCTATGTGTGTTGTTTTGAGATACTTGATCCACATTGCTTTGTGTGATGGTAGGCACACTTGTGGTACTCATGGGTATGGATGAAGAGGGATTTACTCGATATGTGGAAGTCATTGTGGAATGATGAAGATCAAGAGGTGTGTATAACTATTTAGGATCTTCGGGAATGGGAGGAGCACCAAAGGTAGGTGTCCAAGTGGTTGTGTGAGATGGAGGATTGGTTTCAAGTGTACCCACAAGTGTGTTTCTTTCAAATGAAAGAGCATGACCAAATTCTTTAGCAAGGCTTGTTGCAATACTAGGGATGTAGGTTTGATTCATCCCTAGTGATGGGGTTGTGAAACCTTGTGCTAAATTTTGTGCCACAAATGATGGGGAGATAGGAGCTACATTTTCAAAGGCTTGACGTTCCATGAGTTCCTCGCTAGTGAATTCAACTGGTTTGTTTGTGATATCTTCTATCTCATATTGCCTTGATGGTGATGAGGGTTGTTGTGATGGGGTAACTTGACTTCTCAGATCAAATTCTAAAGCATTTAGATCACTTGAGGTAAATGTAACTTTTTTTTTCTACATGATTCTCTTGTGTTGTGATCTCATCTTTACCATAAATTTTGTGTCACCTTTGGGAGAGTTGTGTTGTGTTTTGTAATGTTTGAACTCTCCAGTTGACTCAAATCTAGGTAAAAGGGATTCTCTAAGTCTTTTGGAAGCAATGATGATAATGGGTGATGAAAAGATGGGTCATGTGAAGAGTGATTTTTGCAAACTTTTTGGGACAACACTATTGACTTAAGTTTGATGTTTTGATGTTAGGATAAAGGATATTGATGAACTTGTTGATCTTTAGGGGAGACTCGTGACCTTTAAGATAAACTAGTTGAAGGATGATAACTAGCTTGTCTAAATGCATGGAAAAGGATACATTTCACATACAAAGTAGCCAAGCTAGGGTTTGGTTTCATAGATGTTTAAGTCACATAGTGTTAGTGTATTTGAATTTTTTGTAAAGTTTGGTGAGATGAAGGATGAAATTTGATGGAGGGGTGGATGAATTGTTTGACCCAATGTTGACCTAAAGTGAACCTTTATTTTCCAAGACCAAGGTAGTGAGAAACATGCTATACCTCTAAATTTTTCAAATCCTAAAGACTTAATGATGGCCTAAATGAGAGGATAGTTGTGGGTGTGCAAATCTGTTTGGTTCCTCCTAGATCGAGTATAATAGTTTCTTAACAAGATTTTGCAATTGTGATAAAGTATTAAGGCTCACTTCCTACCAAACTTGGAACTACGATACATACGTCTATAATGGTGGCATTTAGATCGTCCCCTATGGATTTTGATTGTGTGATAGATCATTTAGGGGAGTACAAAATCATGATTATGTGAAAAATTGGAAACATTGGAAAAAAGAAAGATTCTGACAATAATAGAAGGAATAAAAGCTTGGATTGTGCCTTGAAGCACATTTGTAGAAGTTGTATACCAACCTAGTTCTGGTTTCGTGAAGTGCCCAAAGGCTTTTCTTGAGAGCTTTTGGAATAATATTCCTAAGTCTGAAATGATGACCTGTAGAACTTAATTTAGGGATCCTAACTTTGCATGAGATCATCTAGAAAAGTTCAAGTTTATGGAAGAAAGGAGGATATTTATTGCCATGCGAGTGGTGGTAATATGGGCCTTCCAGCCTCAATATCAGCTTGTTCCTCTTCTTCGTCTAAGATTGTGGCTGTGTTTATCCATTAGGTAGGTGTTCATTTGTTTCAAAAGTGAAGCTTCTCAAACTACTAATGCAATCAGTGTGTTCTTCATTAATGAGTTCAAAGTTTGGTTGAATGATAGCACCTAGAAGATCAAGTTGATCAAGTTGTTCAACAGGAGCAATCAGTCTCCAAATAGTCATGTGGGGTTCAATTGTCAATTTATCTTGCTTAAGTGAATTTATTTTACAACAAACACTTGTCTTGATTAAGTTTTCAAAATAAATGTTTTTGTTAAAAACCTCATAACTTTCACAATGTCCATTTTGTGAGAATCATGAGGCTGAAGCTATAATTTCCTATGTTGCCTTTGGAAAAAATATGGATTGAGATATAAGTCAAGATATTTAGAAATCTCTAAGGATAGAAATCCCTAAGACAAGTAGTAATATCAAGACTATTTCAAAAGGTATCCATATTTAAGCCAAAGTGTTTGAAATTTTGAGGAAGATAGTGAATGTTTGTTTTATAACGTTTAGAACCAAGCAATGTATCAAACTAACTCACAATCATTTACCACCTAGGCTAAAATGCCATACTTGTTGAGTCCCCACTCGAATTTTTCCAAACACTAAGACATTGTGAATAGTTAGAGATTTGGCGACATTGGCTCCCTTCCACAACACACACTTCTCGGGACCACCAAATCTCAAAATCCTAAAGATTCTAAGATCCTAAGGATTTTTTTGTTTCAACAATGAATAGTACAAATGTGGGACAGCTTCAAAAGGACCATTCTTCCACCAACAAGCATTAAGGATTTTGGCTTCTAAATAATGGTTTGTAGAAAGGGATTTCGTTCAAGGTTTCCCTACATGCAAGAAGATTAGCTCAAGATTATGGAGATTCAAGAGGCTTCCCAGTCTCTTCCTAAGAAGAGATTTTGACATACCACACAGGTACTAAGGATGACACTTGTCGGTATGACACATCCACACTTGTTGTTAATGACTTTAGTCACAACACATTTTTATATAGCGACTTAGAAGAGCTTGGCTTTAGCTCGTTACCATTTGGGTTGTTCCCTCCTTTCGAAACGGGGAGGCAAGCCCTCTAAAAATTAAAAAATAGCAAGGAAGTATGTTTGTAGTAGTTTGATCATCATAGTTCACATGAAACAAGGAGAGAACACACACCACACCTTTTCCCTACACTAGCAAGGGGTTCATTTTTAATCCAATTTGAAAGATGTAGGTTATTTTGCAAAGTGTCAAGGAATGTTTCTATAAATTTAGGTTATCACTGAGTGGCGTGAGAGAATTGCATACACATCCAATAACACAATTGTAAATCAAAACACAACAAACACTCATAAATTTTAACCCCTAAAGCTACAATGAATTCATTTTATGCACCAAATGAAATGTTAAGTTGCCTTGTTCAATTTTAAAACCCAAAAGACAACATTTGATGAAATGAGAGTTCAATTTTAGTCCCGATTGAGAGTTTGTTTTAAACCCAAATGAAACTTAGTGAGGTCCTAGAGAAGAAAGTAAAAAGCACAAGAAATTGGGTTATAGTTGCCCCAAAGCGTCAAACCCTTGTTATAATCATAAAATATTAAGAAGAGAATGCTTTTCTTTGAACTTTAGCTTCGTATCGTCCAACCTACAAAACCATGTTAGTCTAACAACTAGAAAAATGTTAGAAGTGCATTAGTAATCTAACAAATCGAGAAAATTAAAGCACATGTTGAAAAACAATCATCAAACTTATTACCCAAGTTGGGCGTCGTTATTTGCAATAGCGTCACTCTGGTGAATAAGGGTGTTGCTCCAAAGTAGAAAGAACAAAGAGCATGATAGCATCACAATTTGGTCACGCATCGCTCTGATGAACTAGGGCGTCACTTTGCAGAAAGAACAATGAGCAAAATAATTTTGCAATTTGGTCAAGCGTTGCCATTTTTGAATCTTCAATACCTCTATATAGTATTAGTGTCGTTGTTTTTAAATCAGCATCAATGTTGCATTTAATAGGCGTCATTGTTTCATATTGAGATAGCGTCACTATATGGTGATGCCATACAAAGTGCGTCATTGAAATTGAGTTAGGCGTCGCTATTTCCTATAAAAGTCAAAATGAACGGAATTTGAGATAGAAATTGATTAAATTGATGGTTTTCCTTCCTTCTAGCACTAGAATTTCGATCGATGATTATCAGTGTGGGTCAATTATGCTTGATCCATGATGAATTGAAGCACAATGTAGCCACTAATACTCAATCTTAAACAAGATCATTCAAATGAAGGTTAATCTAAGCATTTATTGAAACTATTAAACATTATGAACTGTGAAAGCATTTAAATGTCTACTCTAACCCATTTGAAACTTATCTCGTTTTGGAATTGGTGTCGTGTTGATGTGAAACAATGACTCTTTCCCAATCCCGTGATCAGTGAGCTTGTTTCAATTGATTCTATTGAAGAGAATCGATGAAACTATTGTGATATGTGGATGAAAACATGATTTATGCTAAATTAAACATGATGCAAGCTAAATTAACATGATTTTATGCTAAAAATGATCCAAGTATGCAAAATCTAAGCTAATCTAAGTGAATTCTAAGCTAAAAGACTCAAACCCTAATTTATAAACAAGCTCAGATGGATGCATGGAATCCATTAATGGAAGCTTAAAACAAATATGCAACTAAAAATGAAATAAAATATATGCTAAATGTGAGTAAAGTATGAGTGTGAACTGTGTGAGTGAATTCAACAACATAAGTTTGCAATTGAAAGATGGATCCATTTGTCTCCAAATAGTGTTATATTTATTGGAAAACAAATGAGAGATGAAGAGTTGAGATCAAAAATGATGCAGGAGCATCCAGTGGTGTAAGCGCAATCTTGCATCACCCAAAAATAGTTAAATTTCAAGTTTCTTGGTTTTTAGATGTTTTTACATTTTTGGATACCCTTTTCGTCATAATGAAATTCCCAATTTACGGTTTTTATTTTATGTTCCTGGGTTGAAAGATTTTGCAGTTTTAGTTTCCCATATTTGCACCTGAAAATCTTCTGAGTTAGATTTGAGGCACTTAGAGTTCCTGGAATAGCCCCAAAACTTGCCAAAATTAGCATAGCAAATTTCAAGCACCTTATTGACTTCGAGACATTTCCAATAGTTCAAACGGTACGAGAATCGGAGTCCCGGATCAAAAGTTATGGTCTCGGGAAGTTGGTGCACTTTTTAGAAGATACAATTGCAAATGCTCTTTTAAAATTTGAACTTCATGTTGTAATTTTTTGGCGCCAAACCGCCTAAACTCAAATTTGAATGTTGTTTTGGCTCCAAACTAATGAGGAGCTCTATTTATGGGTGGGTTTCTAATTTTTGGGTAACTTTTTGGAGACAAGCTCGCATATTGCAAAAGGGTTATTCTGTAGCTGTCTGTAACTTGCATGTGTTGTAAAACTTGGAGATTTGAGATCCTCTGCATGTAAGAAGCTCCATTTTCTGAATAATAAAATTTCTCTTTTTTGTGGGTTATTTTCTAAGTCTCGGGTTGCACCCTCATCAAGTGGTATCAGAGCTGGTTTTCTTGAGCGTGTGAACAGATCGTCGATCGTGAGGCAGTTTGTGCTAGGACCGTGGTTGTGGGTTCAAGATCTTTAAGATGCCTCCAAGAGTGATTCCTGGTAGGCGTGGTGGTGCTAGAGGTGGCAGAGGTGGCATAAATGCTGGTGGAAGAGATCCATTGGCGACCGAGGGTTTCAGAGCCCTCCAGAGACAAATTGATGCATTACAGGAACAAATGAGAAGAGGGTTAGACCCGGGAAGGAGAGGAGAAAGTGAAGACGAAGAAGAGGTGGAAGATTCAGACATAGAAGAGGAAGAAGAAGTGATCGATCGAGATCAAATGCGGCTAATAAGGGCCATTTCAAAAATCAGAAAAAGACCCAAAATAGAAATCCCTAGTTATTCTGGAGGTTTAAACCCAGAAGAGTTGATCGACTGGATCAACGAGCTAGAAGAGTATTTTGAGTATGAAAAAGTAGAGGACCCAGATCGGGTTAAGTTTGCAAAAATGAAGCCTAAGGGCCATGCCAATATTTGGTGGCAAGAGGTCCAGTTGGAGAGAAATCGGAGAGGAAAAGGAAAGATTGGCAGTTGGGATCGCATGGTAGAGAAATTGAAGAAGTAGTTCATACTAGTGGACTACGAGTTAGATCTGTTGAAGAAATTGCAAGGGTTGAAGTAGGGAAGCAGATCTGTGAAAGAATATATACTAAATATTTTCACAAGATAATCATCAGAACGGGTCACATAGAAGCCAATAAGGAGAAGGTAACCCGATATCCTAATGGGTTACGATCGAGCATTCAGGAGGAGTTAAGCCTAGTCAGAATGACCACCATTGAGGATGTGTATCAGTTTGCTCTAAAGGTGGAAGAGAAGCTGAAAAAAATATTTGATGGCAAGCAAAAGGGACGAGGAGGTCAAAGTGGAAGGGGCAGTGGAAGACCTTCAGGAAACTGAAATGATAATGAAAAGAAAAGTGAAGATGTGGGTACCAGCCGAAGCCAAAGGAATGACAACTTCTACTGCCCTCGTGATCAAAATAGTGGTGATCAAAGAGGTAGAGGATGAGGAAGATCTGGGCTAGGAACTAGAAGAAGTGGTTTTAGAGGAAATTATTTCCATTTTGGTGAAGAAGGGCATCGAGCCTATGAATGTCCACAACATCAAGGAAGGGCATAAAAAAATGCCTTGCACATGTAGATGAGGAAGCTCGATCTGAACATTCAGATGATGCAGAAAGGGGAGAAGCCCTAGTGGTCAGAAGAGCCCTGGTAACTGAAGAGAAGGAGCCAGAACAGAGGAAGAATTTGTTTCAAACAAGATGCAAGTGTGAAGACAAATGTTGTGATGTCATTATTGACAGTAGGAGCACCGATAATCTGGTGTCGGAAGAGATGGTTGTGAAGTTGAAGCTGAAAAGGGAGAGGCATCCGCATCCATATCGGATTGCCTGGTTGCAGAAAGACCACAAAGTTTTGGTTAGTAAGCAATGCCTGGTAAAGTTCAAGATCGGAAGCTATTGTGATGAGGTACTATGTTATATCATCCCCATGGATGCATGTTACATGTTGTTGGGGAGGCCGTGGCAGTTCGATAGGCGAGCTATACATGATGGCCATGCAAACACTTACTCCCTGATGAAGGATGGAGTCCGCCATAAGTTGAAGCCCTTGAAGAAGGATGAAGAAAAGGTATGCAGTAGTTCTAGAATTTGTTTTGTTGATGGAAGGAAATTTTTAGAAGGCATGAAGCATGAGCGTATGTGTTATGCATTGATTCCTAGAATGGATAAGGAAGATAGTGATGGGGTACCAGTAGAAGTTTTTAGGTTATTAAATGAGTTTCAAGAGATTATTTCTGATAATGTACCTGAGGGTTTACCACCAATGAGGAAGATTAGTCATCAGATTGACTTGATTCCTAGAGCCAGTTTGCCAAATAAGGCAGCTCATAGAATGACTCCACTAAAAACTGAGTTGAAAAGACAAGTTCAAGAGTTGTTGAGAAAGGGTTTGATACGGGAGAGTTTGAGTCCATGTGAAGTACCTGCAGTACTAGCACCAAAGAAGGATGGGGAGTGGAGGATGTGTACAGATTCCCGAGCCATAAATAAGATAACAATCAAGTACAAATTTCCCCTCCCAAGGATGGATGACCTGATGGACTATTTGAGTGGAGCTTAGTACTTCACAAAGATTGATCTGAAGAGTAGATATCACCAGATCCAAATTCGAGAGGGAGATGAATGGAAGACTACCTTAAAGACCAAAGAGGGCCTGTACGAGTGGTTAGTCATGCCTTTTGGGCTAACCAATGCATCGAGCACATTTATGCGGCTCATGAACGAGGTACTAAAAGAATTTCTGGGAAGTTTTGTTATTGTGTATTTAGATGATATTTTGATTTTCAATAAGACGTTGGATGAGCATCTGATTCATATTCGGAGAGTCTTTGAGAAGTTAAGAGAAGAGAAACTATTGATTAATTTAAAGAAGTGCAATTTTGTGGAGTTAGTGTACTTGGGGTTTGTTGTCTCAGCCGAAGGTCTCAAGATGGACCCAGAGAAGGTGAAGACTATTCTGGAATGGCCTACCCCAAGAACTGCTACCGAGGTGAGATCTTTCCATGGTTTGGCTAGTTTTTATAGAAAGTTCATTAGAAACTTGAGTAGTATTTGTGGACCCCTGACTGAAACAATGAAAGGGGATAGAAAATAATTCAAGTGGAGCACTGGAGCAGCAAAAAGTTTTGAACTGTTGAAGCAGAAGGTGACAGAGCAACCTGTTCTAGCCCTCCCAGATTTCAACAAGGTGTTTTAGGTGGATTGTGATGCTAGTGGTTGTGCCATTGGAGCAGTGTTGAGCCAAGAAGGTAAGCCCATTGCCTATTTTAGTAAAAAGTTAAATGATGCCAAGAGAAAGTATTATGTATATGATTAGGAATTTTATGCGATAGTTCAAGCATTAAAGAAATGGAGACATTATTTGTTGCCAAAGTAATTTGTTTTATATACTGATCATCAAGCCTTGCGGTACCTAAATAGTCAGGGAAAATTAAATCAGAGGCATATGAAATGGGTAGAGTTTTTGCAGAGTTATACCTTTGTTTTGAAATATAGTAGTAGGAAGTCAAATAGGGTTGCAGATTCCTTAAGTAGGAGGCATACATTGATGATAAAGATGAAGATTGAAGTGGTTGGGTTCAATGAACTCAAGACACTGTATGCAGAAGATCCTAATTTTGCAGAGGCTTGGAAAGCTTGCAAGGAACCTATTACAATGGACACGACAAGGTGGCTGGATTTCATAATCCAGGATGGCATGTTATTTAAGGGAAGTCAATTATGTTTCTCGAGGAGTTTCATGAGGGATAACCTGATAAAGGAGAAGCATAGTGGAGGAATGGCAAGATATTTTGGTCAGGATATGACCATTTCCCTTATCAGTGAGCATTATTATTGGCCTTAGTTGTCACAAGATGTGAAGAAGTTTGTACAAAGCTGGAGGGTATGTCAGTTGGCTAAAGGAGTGAGCCAGAATACAGGCTTATATCAGCCCTTACCTATACCATAGAGGTTGTGGGAGGATATAAGTATGGACTTTGTTCTTGGTTTGCCAATGACACAATGAGGAAATGATTCAGTCTTTGTGGTGGTTGATAGGTTTTCGAAGATGACACATTTCATTCCATGTCAGAAGACCCATGATGCAGTCCACATTGCTGACTTGTTCTTCAAAGAGGTGGTGAGGCTACATGCTCTGCCAAAAAGTATTGTTTTAGATCGTGACACCAAATTTGTGGGGTACTTTTGGAGGACCTTGTGGAAGAAGCTAAAGACAAAGTTGAAGTTTAGTTCTACACACCATCCACAAACAGATGGGTAGATAGAGGTTGTTAACAGGAGTCTGGGTAACCTACTGAGATGTTTGGTAGGAGATAAACCCAAGGGATGGGACTTGATCTTACCCCAGGCAGAATTTTGTTACAACAATTCTGTCAATAGAAGCATTGGTAGATCACCATTCTAGATTGTGTATGGAGGTAGCCCCAGAACAGCTCCAGAATTGAGGAAGATGGACCAAGAGAAGAAAATAAGTGTTGAAGCCGAAGATTTTGCAGAACACATCAAGGATATACATGAGAAGGTAAGAGAACATATTAACAAGATGAATATGCAGTATAAGGCTAAGGCAGATCAGAAGAGGAGGTATAAGGAGTTTCAGATTGGTGATGACGTGATGGTCCACTTGAGGAAAGAAAGGTTTCCAATGGGAACATATAACAAATTGAAGATGAAAAAGTTCAGTCCCTGTAAAATTTTAAAGAGGCATGATTCAGGGAATGCATATGAGGTAGAGTTGTCAGATGGATTCAACGTTTCCCCTGTGTTCAACATTTTAGAATTGACAGAGTATCATGAAGTTGGCGCAGAGGAAGTACCAACGATGGAACAGTGTGGGATTCCAACACCTACTTTAGAAAATGAGGAGATTGCAGAAATCTTGGATAGTCGTGTGGGAAGGAGTACCAGGAACAGGCTGTATGAAGAATATCTAGTGAAATGGAAAGGAAGGCCTGTTGAAGATTCATCCTAGTTTCCTAAGGTAGAGGTTGACCATTTGGGTTTTTCCTCCACCATTTGAGACGTGACGGGGTCACTTCTCAAATTACCCTAGGTGTCTGATGCAGAAGCATCCAGTGGTGTAAGGGCAATTTTGCATCACCCAAAAATAGTTAAATTTCAAGTTTCTTGGTTTTTAGATGTTTTTACATTTTTGGATACCCTTTTCGTCTTAATGAAATTCACCATTTACGGTTTTTATTTTCTGTTTCTGGGTTGAAAGATATTGCAATTTTAGTTTCCTAGATTTGCACCTGAAAATCTTCCGAGTTAGATTTGAGGCACTTAGATTTCCCGGAATGGCCCCAAAACTTGTCGAAATTGGCATAGCTAATTTTAAGATCGTTATTGACTTCGAGACCTTTCCAACAGTTCAAACGGTTCGTGAATCAGAGTCTCGAATCAAAATTTATGGTCCCAGGAAGTTGGTGCACTTTTTAGAAGATACAATTGCAAATGCTCTTTTGAAATTTGAACTTCATGTTGTAAATTTTCGATGCCAAACCGCCTAAACTCAAATTTGAATGTTATTTTGGTTCCAAACTAATGAAGAGTTCTATTTATGGAAAGGTTTCTAATTTTTGGGTAACTTTTTTGGGACAAGCTCGCATATTGCGAAAGGGTTATTCTATAGCTGTCTGTAATTTGCATGTATTGTAGAACTTGGGGATTTGAGATCCTCTGCATGTAAGAAGCTTCATTTTCTGAATAATAAAATTTCTCTTGTTTGTGGGTTATTTTCTAAATCTCGGGTTGTGCCCTCATCAAGTGGTATCAAAGCTAGTTTTTCTTGAGCGTGTGAACAGATCATCGATCGTGAGGCAGTTTGCGCTAGGACTGTGGTTGTGGGTTGAAGATCTTTAAGATGCCTCCAAGAGTGATTCCTGGTAGGCGTGGAGGTGCCAGAAGTGGCAGAGGTGGCAGAAATTTTGGTGGAAGAGATCCATTGGCGACCGAGGGTTTCAGAGCCCTCCAGAGACAAATTGTTGCATTGTAGGAACAAATGAGAAGAGGGTTAGACCCATAAAGGAGAGGAGAAAGTGAAGACGAAGAAGAGATGGAAGATTCAGACATAGAAGATGAAGAAGAAGTGATCGATTGAGATTAGATGCAGCTGATAAGGGCCATTTCAAAAATTGAAAAAAGACCCAGAATAGAAGTCCCTAGTTATTCTGGAGGTTTAAACCCAGAAGAGTTGATCGATTGGATCAACGAGCTAGAAGAGTATTTTGAGTATGAAGAAGTAGAAGACCTAGATCGGGTTAAGTTTGCAAAAACGAAGCTTAAGGGCCATGCCAATATTTGGTGGAAAGAGGTCCAGTTGGAGAGAAATCAGAGAGGAAAAGGAAAGATCAGCAGTTGGGATCTCATGGTAGAGAAACTGAAGAAGCAGTTCATACCAGTGGACTACGAGTTAGATCTGTTGAAGAAATTGCAAGGGTTGAAGCAGAGAAGCAAATCTGTGAAAGAATATACTAAATATTTTCACAAGATAATCATCAGAACGGGTCACATAGAGGCCAATAAGGAGAAGGTAGCCCGATATCTTAATGGGTTACGACCGAGTATTCAGGAGGAGTTAAGCCTAGTCAGAATGACCACCATTGAGGATGTGTATCAGTTTGCTCTGAAGGTGGAAGAGAAGTTGAACAAAATATTTGATGGCAAGCAAAAGGGATGAACAGGTCAAAGCGGAAGGGGCAGTGGAAGACCTTCAGGAAGTCGAAATGATGATGAAAAGAAAAGTGAAGATGTGGGTACCAGCTGAAGCCAAAGGAATGACAACTTCTACCGCCCTCGTGATCAAAATAGTGGTGATCAAAGAGGTAGAGGACGAGGAAGATCTGGGCCAGGACCTGGAAGAGGTGGTTTCAGAGGAACTTGTTTCCATTGTGGTGAAGAAGGGCATCGAGCCTATGAATGTCCACAACATCAAGGAAGGGCAGAAAAAAGGCCAGAAGGTCGTGGAAGAGTTTCACATGTAGATGAGGAAGCTTGATTTGAGCATTCAGATGATGCAGAAAGGGGAGAAGCCCTAGTGGTCAGAAGAGCCCTGGTGATTGAAGAGAAGGAGCCAGAACAAAGGAAGAATTTGTTTCGCACAAGATGCAAGTGTGAAGACAAATATTGTGATGTCATTATTGACAGTGGGAGCACCGATAATCTGGTGTCAGAAGAGATGGTTGCGAAGTTGAAGCTAAAAAGGGAGAGGCATCCACATCCATATCAGATTGTCTGGTTGCAGAAAGACCACAAAGTTTTGGTCAGTGAGCAATGCCTGGTAAAGTTCAAGATCAGAAGCTATCGTGATGATGTACTATGTGATATCATCCCCATGGATGCATGACACATGTTGTTGGGGAGGCTGTGGTAGTTCGATAGGTGAGCTATACATGATGGCCATGCAAACACTTACTCCCTGATAAAGGATGGAGTCCGCCATAAGTTGAAGCCCCTGAAGAAGGATGAAGAAAAGGTATGCAGTAGTGCTAGAATTTGTTTTGTTGATGGAAGGAAATTTTTAGAAGGCATGAAGCATGATCGTATGTGTTATGCATTGATTCCTAGAATGGATAAGGAAGATAGTGATGGGGTACCAATAGAAGTTTATGGGTTATTAAATGAGTTTCAAGAGATTATTTTTGATAATGTACCTGAGGGTTTACCACCAATGAGGAAGATCGGTCATCAGATTGACTTGATTCCTAGAGCCAGTTTTCCAAATAAGGCAGCTCATAGAATGACTCCAGTAGAAAATGAGGAGTTGAACAGACAAGTTCAAGAGTTGTTGAGAAAGGGTTTCAAACGGGAGAGTTTGAGTCCATGTTCAGTACCTACAGTACTAGCACCAAAAAAGGATGGGGAGTGGAGGATGTGTACAGATTCCTGAGCCATAAACAAGATAACAATGAAGTACAGATTTCCCCTGCCAAGGATGGATGACCTGATGGATTGTTTGAGTGGAGCTTACTACTTCACAAAGATTGATCTGAAGAGTGGATATCACCAGATCCAGATTCGAGAGGGAGATGAATGGAAGACTAACATAAAGACCAAAGAGGGATTGTACGAGTGGTTAGTCATGCCTTTTGGGCTAACCAATGCATCAAGCACATTCATGCGGCTCATGAATGAGGTACTAAAAGAATTTCTGGGAAGTTTTATTATTGTGTATTTAGATGATATTTTGATTTTCAATAAGACGTTGGATGAGCATCTGATGCATATTTGGAGAGTCTTTGAGAAGTTAAGAGAAGAGAAACTATTGATTAATCTGAAGAAGTGCAGTTTTGTGAAGAGGGAGTTAGTGTACTTGGGGTTTGTTGTCTCAGCAGAAGGTCTCAAGATGGACCCAGAGAAGGTGAAGGCTATTCTGGAATGGCTACCCCAAGAACTGCTACCGAGGTGAGATCTTCCATGGTTTGGCTAGTTTTTATAGAAAGTTCATTAGAAACTTTAGTAGTATTTGTGGACCCCTGACTGAAACAATGAGAGGGGATAGAAAAGAATTCAAGTGGAGCAATCGGAGCGCAAAAGTTTTGAACTCGTTGAAGCGTATATGACAGAGCAACCCCGTTTCTAGCCCTCCTAGATTTCAACAAGGTGTTTTAGGTGGATTGTGATGCTAGTGGTTGTGCCATTGGAGCAGTGTTGAGCCAAGAAGGTAAGCCATTGCCTATTTTAGTAAAAAGTTAAATGATGCCAAGAGAAAGTATTATGTATATGATCAGGAATTTTATGCGATAGTTCAAGCATTAAAGAAATGGAAACATTATTTGTTGCCAAAGGAATTTGTTCTATATACTGATCATCAAGCCTTGCGGTACCTAAATAGTTAGGGAAAATTAAATCAGAGGCATATGAAATGGGTAGAGTTTTTGCAGAGTTATACCTTTGTTTTGAAATATAGTAGTAGGAAGTCAAATAGGGTTGCAGATTCCTTAAGTAGGAGGCATACATTGATGATAAAGATGAAGATTGAAGTGGTTGGGTTCAATGAACTCAAGACACTGTATGCAGAAGATCCTAATTTTGCAGAGGCTTGGAAAGCTTGCAAGGAACCTATTACAATGGACACGACAAGGTGGCTGGATTTCATAATCCAGGATGGCATGTTATTTAAGGGAAGTCAATTATGTTTCTCGAGGAGTTTCATGAGGGATAACCTGATAAAGGAGAAGCATAGTGGAGGAATGGCAGATATTTTGGTCGGATATGACCATTTCCCTTATCAGTGAGCATTATTATCGGGGCCTTAGTTGTCACAAGATGTGAAGAAGTTTGTACAAAGCTGGAGGGTATGTCAGTTGGCTAAAGGAGTGAGCTGAATACAGGCTTATATAGCCCTTACCTATACCATAGAGGTCGGGAGGGATATAAGTATGGACTTTGTTCTTGGTTTGCCAAGGACACAATGAGGAAATGATTCAGTCTTTGTGGTGGTTGATAGGTTTTCAAAGATGACACATTTCATTCCATGTCAGAAGACCCATGATGCAGTCCACATTGCTGACTTGTTCTTCAAAGAGGTGGTGAGGCTACATGCTCTGCCAAAAGTATTGTTTCAGATCGTGACACCAAATTTGTGGGGTACTTTTGGGAGGACCTTGTGGGAAGAAGCTAAAGACAAAGTTGAAGTTTAGTTCTGCACACCATCCACAAACATATGGGTAGATAGAGGTTGTTAACAGGAGTCTGGGTAACCTACTGAGATGTTTGGTAGGAGATAAACCCAAGGGATGGGACTTGATCTTACCCCAGGCAGAATTTTGTTACAACAATTATGTCAACAAGCACTGATCACCATTCCGCATTGTGTATGGAGGTAGCCCCGCAACGTATCGCATTGAGGAAGATGGACCAAGAGAAGAAAATAAGTTGAAGCCTAATATTTGCAAAACACATCAAGGATATACATGAGAGGTAAGAGAACATATTAACAGATGAATATGCAAGATAAGGCTAAGGCAAGATCAAGAGGAGGTATAAGGAGTTTCAAATTGGTGATGACGGATGGTCCACTTGTGGAAAGAAAGGTTTCCAATGGGAACATATAACAAATTGAAGATGAAGAAATTTGGTCCCTTGTAAATTTTAAAGAGGCATGATTCAGGGAATGTATATGAGGTAGAGTTGCGATGGATTCAACATTTCTATGTTCAACATTTCAGATTTGACAGAGTATCATGAAGGTGGCAATGAGGAAGTACCAATGATGGAACAAGTGTGGGATTCTAGCACCTACTTCAAAAAAGGAGGAGATTGAAGAAATCCTGGATAGTCGTGTGGGAAGGAGTACCAGGAACAGGCTGTATGAAGAATATCTGGTGAAATGGAAAGGAAGGCCTGTTGAAAATCCATCCTGGTTGCCTAAGGCAGAGGTTGACCGTTTGGGTTTTTCCTCCACCATCTGAGACGTGACGGGGTCACTTATCAAATTACCCTGGGTGTCTGATGCAGAGCATCCAGTGGTGTAAGGGCAATCTTGCATCACCCAAAAATAGTTAAATTTTAAGTTTCTCAGTTTTTAGATGTTTTTACATTTTTGGATACCCTTTTAGTCATAATGAAATTCCCAATTTATGGTTTTTATTTTTTGTTCCTGGGTTGAAAGATATTGCAGTTTTTGTTTCCCAAATTTGCACCTAAAAATCTTCTGAGTGAGATTTGAGGCACTTAGGGTTCCCAGAATGGCCCCGAAACTTTCTAAAATTGATGTAGCGAATTTCGAGCGCATTATTAACTTTGAGACCTTTCCAACGGTTCAAACAGTTCGCGAATCAGAGTCCCAGATCAAAAGTTATGGTCCTGGGGAAGTTGGCGCACTTTTTAGAAGATACAATTGCAAATGCTCTTTTGAAATTTGAACTTCATGTTGTAAATTTTCGGCGCCAAACCGCCTAAACTCAAATTTGAATGTTGTTTTGGCTCCAAACTAATGAGAAGCTCTATTTATGGGCGGGTTTCTAATTTTTGGGTAACTTTGTGGGGACAAGCTCACATATTGCGAAAGGGTTATTCTGTAGCTATCTATAACTTGCATGTGTTGTAGAACTTGGGGATTTGAGATCCTCTGCATGTAAGAAGCTCCATTTTCTGAATAATAAAATTTATCTTGTTTGTGGGTTATTTTCTAAGTCTCGGGTTGCGCCCTCATCAAAAAGATCAATCAACGATCAAGGATGAAAGAAAGAAGAGGCATAGATCATAGATTCTCATCAACAGGTGAGAATGCAAGATGAGATTTAATCAAGGGTTCTCATTTGTTCCAAACAAGCACACTTTTGACCTATACAAGAGGTCAAAAGTTAACTTGTAGTAAGAAGTCACAAGCTAACTTGCACATGAAGTTTTGTGAGAATATCCCTTTTTCAAATGATTGGAGAGAAAATATTCTTGGGAATATTCTCATGGGTGAGGAAAAATGTTATTTAGTCAATTAAAACTAAATTAAATTGTGCAAAGGAGGAATATTATTTTGGAATATTCCTTTGCAAGTTGGAGGAATTGGATTAGTTAGATAATTGCTAATTTAACAAGGGTTTAATCATGCAATTAGGGGATTTAGAAGAATAAAGTGATATTCATTAATTTAAATGATTTAATGATGGGGAAAGATGAAATGACATTTAATTAAATAACTTAAGATTATTTAATTAAATAAGTAGACTTGGAAATTAAATTCAATAATTTGATTTATTTAATTTAATGAGATGAAGCGTTAGCATGAAAGGGGGTGAATCAACCCATTTAAATGTGTTAGGTTAATAGATGCAAATGATGCAATTAATTAATTAGCTAGGCTAATTCAATTAATTAAGCGAAAAGAGGATGTGTTTCAAAAGGAAATGATGTTAGTATACCTGATTCAAGTGTATTATACCATTCAGGACATTTTTCAATGTCTACAATAGTCATTCAAAATTCTTAAGGAACTCCCCATGTTATTAACTCCCACACATCACAAGATTCCATCATAACTTGTCAAAGAACCCTATAAAAAATGAGCACTCTAAATACACTATAATTATCCACCTTATGAAAACTTACAACTCATCAACAACGTACCAACATATGGTACTATTAGATGCTTTACACAAATTCCAATACCCATTTGAGATGCAGCATAGATATTAAATAAAATACAATTAAAATATGACATGTAATTATAGGAAAATATCAAATAATTAAATTAGGTACTTACAAATGTAGAGACACCTTAATTCCCAAAATCCTATCCAAAGTAGGAAAGTGACCCAAACACTCTCATATATAAGTAAATAGAAAAGGGGACATTACAATATTATGTCTTTATTTGGACTATTTGGTCTATATACTAAAGGTTGATAAGTGTTCATGATGTAAAATTTTAGGATCCTTTTGTTGTTGATATTACTTATCTTTGGATTTTGTGTTTATTACATACAAGGATTATTTGGTAGAACATATGGGGGTGGATTTTTTTTATTTATAAAGAAGTTATATTGTATTGGTTAAAGGTTCTAGCGCATGTTTGAATTTTAGTAATTGGGAGTGATATAGGTTTCTTGGTTGTGGATATTAAGGTATTTTGTATTTTTCATGGCAATTAGTTGCTATTCTAATAAAGAAGATCAAGACCCTATGTGAAAGGGAAGAGTCTCAAACCTAATATTGAAAGGCATTTTTACCTACAACAATACAATGATATTATGGTTCATCAAGGAGATATCAAGTAAATAGAGAATGGGTATTTGGGTCTTCAAGTTCAAAGGAAACTATCCACAATGAATTCATGGTGAATTTGACAAGGGTTTTTCCTAATGCAATGATTTGATTTTTATTTTACATATATTTTTACTAAACCAGTTTGGTGATATGCTAGTTGTGATGGACATGAAGGGCTTAGGATTCAAGGTGTGTGTGGTAAAAGTGATGAAAGTAGAATCTCCCCTAAGAAACTTGACCTAACACTCATATGGGGAAAGCATGGCATTAGACCCCACAATTGTTTGAAGGGAATTACATATGCTTCAAGATTTATGTGGGGATGTTGAAAAAGTCTTAGTTGTCCTTAGGTTCACCCATCATAATGACCACCTCAAGGTGGTGAATTACTTTTCCATCCTTGTTTTCTATGGAAAACACATTCATTAGAGGGTAACGCATACAAGATCATTTCACGCGTCCCTTAGGATGAAGTTGAAAAGTAGGAAAGTGTCATCCATGCTAAATAAGTTGAGACAAGGATAATTCAATATGAATCATTGTATTATTTTTTGAACCCCTGGTTATGGTGTTTCTAGCTCATGATGGCCATATGGGCTTATATTCATGGTACTAGGTTTCTACAATTGTAGGTGTTAGTTTTTTGGTATGTTTACATTGTATTTTAGTGTTCTCTCTAGAAAGATCATTATGTTCATTATTGTACTAAGGTTTATTATACTATTAAATTTTATTATATCTAAGGGAAAAGGGCCTAATAGAATCCCCCAATTAATTAATTAAAAATTTGTAAATAGTTTTTTAGTTTTGATGAGTAGATATGAGATGAGTGAACTATTATATTTCTTGGTGCTTAGCTTATACATAATTATTTAGTTTATCCATCAAACATATAAAGGAAGTAAAAAATGACAATATATTAGCATTAAATATTACCCTAAACTTTTTGAATAATATTCTCCATTAAAGATGAACAAACAATGTTATAGTATAAAAAAATTAATATGAATTATATACAAATAAAGATATAATTTTTTTTATAGAAATACAAATAAAACATTAAGGATATTATTTTAAATTGGATGATTAGAAGTGATATAAAATAAGCTTAATATGTGAATCGTCTTTCTTTAAAATAAGATTATAATTAATAAATTAAGCCATATAATTACCTTGGTAGATTATTATGTCAATTTCTTTAAAGTAGAATTATATTTCAAATTTTCAATACATGAATTAATACACAATAAAACATAGTAATTACTTGAAATTGTTTAAACATTAACTTACAATACAATGATAAAACATAATATTAATGTTATGAAAAATAGACCACTTAATAAATATACAAAGCATACCACTTGTACAATATGAATATAAAAAGATAAAATAGTTTTTTAATTATTATAACTTGTAAAATTAAACTTTTAAGTCTCACCTAATTTAAATTTTCTAATTTCAATTGCAGCAACCAACACTTTTTCAGAGGGAGGAAGTACTTTTTTCACACTCTCCCTTTCCAAACATCTCTTCTTCCATGTCCAAATATTTGGAAATTTCTCCTCCAAATCAATCTTAAACCTTCCTAAGCTCTCAATTGCATGAAACCATGAAACAAAAGGAACAATTGCTATATCCACCAATCCAAACCTATCTCCACCAAAATATTCTTTTCCTTTCAACTCTCCTTCTAATATTGCCAAATTCTGTAGGAATTCACTTTTGGCTACTTCCTGTACTTCTCCTTTGGTTCTAAATATCTCCAGTCCAGGAAAACAAACCTAAAATAAAATCATTGTCATAGACAAATAAGGACCACATTAGCATGAACATGATAATAATGTATTAATCTAGCACATTAAGCTTGAGGTAAGGTTGTTTGAAGATTTGATTATAAATATGTATTTATTGGTTTACTTATTAAAAATAATCATGGAAAAATAAAGTTGAGGATAATTCAATAATTAAATGTGAGTTTGTAAGTGTTTGATAAAAATATGTATATTTACTAGAAGATCACTTGACTGAATTGTTGAAAGAGTAGGATTATGGATAATAAGTAAATAGAAAATCAATCTTACAAATTTTGGGTTTCTCAATGATATTACAGTTAAATAAAGACTGCATTAAAGGGGTGAGGTTCAATTGATTGAGTACAATTGGCGAGAGATGAATAATAAGGTATGAGGCCAAGATCATGCCCTAAACAATTTGACCAAATGGATAAGCCTCAACCAAAGAAATATCAATATAGACTCATGCCCCCATATGAATAACAGAACAAACCTGAAAATGATATGAAACCCTCCAATAATAAAAAAATCCAAACCTGCAATCTTACACTAAAAATAAACAGGATTGGAAGAATTTATCATAAAAGATTTCCTTGGAACCTGCAATCTTACACTAAAAATAAACAGGATTGGAAGAATTTATCATAAAAGATTTCCTTGTTCCCCCCGGTTCAACCGTTAACTGTTAGGAAAACATGTCTATGACAAACCAATATGGCGAAATCTTCCATTAAAAAATAAATAAAAACCTGCAATCTTAGACTAAAAATAAACAGCGACTGGGAGAATTTATCATAAAAGCTTTGCAACAAATCAATATGGTGAAAAACAATCTTGCAACTAAATCAGAGAAGTAGAATTCGTACGCAAATTACCTTTTTGTCTGCAAAATCTGCCCAGAAGAGCGCAATAGCTCGGTCATACGGATGAGAGGGAAGAAAGGCAGTATGAGGAGAATTCCAGACCTGGTCCAAGTATTGAAGAATAATCAGAGATTCGGAAAGGGGCTTGCCATTATGGATGAGAACAGGTACTTTCTTGTGTAGAGGATTCATTTGCAGCAACAGGGGACTCTTGTTCCGCAGGTTTTGCTCCACATACTCATAATTGATGCCCTTTTCTTCGAGTCCAATCCAAGCTCGCATGCCATAGGGGCTGAGCCAAGCTGTTAGAAGCTTAACATCTTCTCTATCTTCTTTCAAGGTATCCATGCTTAAGCCGTATAATGAAAAGAATGCTCGTATGTTGTAATTGTTAAGTTATATGGTATATTTATATTGTTTTTTGGGCACTAAATAGCCGACATGTTATGGTCAAAAGTTTAGTCGGTATCCATTATTTCTCAGGTTTGGTCAAATGAGGAAACTGGTCATTGAAATGTCAGTTTGACAAATTAGTTGGCTACTTCGACTCGTGTTCTTCCTGTGACGTCATTGCTGGCGTCCCACATTTAACTATTTTTAAATCTTGCACCTAAACACTAATAAAAATATTTTTATTTTATTTTTAAATTTACGAGTTGATAAATCCATGTAGTTGTGAGGTCAATAATCCTAATTAGGAGTTCATGATAATTTTATAGGAATGTGTCTCTTTTAATAATTTGTACAAGGGTAAGGTCTCATGGAAGGGGGCTTCTTAAAAAATTTCAGTGGGTGCTGTTGAGAATTTTTAAGAATATTTTAAAGTTGATGTTCTCATGATTTTAATAGTGCAATTCAGGTTAAAAATTTAAGCTTCAAAAATTGAAGAAATGAACTGCAGTGTTTTGATAAAAATTAATAAACAAACAAAAATTCTAGGAATTTAAAACTTTAGATGATAGAAAGTGGCAGAAAAAAAACCTAGGGGCAATTTTTAGCTCCATGGCAATTTCACTGCTCAAATCTGCAGTCCTAAAAAGTAGAGGCTGCTATTTTTCGGAAAAAGATTCCAATAAATCCTGTAGCATATTATTTTTTGCTTCATAAGACCCCCTTCTCCATGCACTTATTATTATCTTCAGGAGGAGTTAAATTGTAATTATTATATGCTCTTTTGTTCAGACATGCAGATGCCATTGAGCTACTACAGACACTGTGAATGCCGTGAAGGAAGGAAATAAAAAATTCAGTATGCCCAATTACAGGCCAAGAGAGCTTGATACTTGCTGGAAATGGTTTAAAGATTGGGCTGGAAACAATATTACTCCTACAACAGTAGCATTTTAAAAGATTCCCAGACATGAACCTGTCTCTGTGACAGTAGCATTTAACATCATTCAGTGTATACGATTGGCTTCTTTGAGTGAAGATCCTTGCTCTGTTGACACATGCATTTTTTCACCTTAAAAATACACCATAACTAAGTGTTTTTTTGCATGTGCTGATTTAGCATTCTATGTTTCTGGATCTTGAAGATCTGTTCTTCGGGTCTTCATTTATCATATTAGCTTCTTCCAACCATGTCAAAACAGAGGGAGATGAAACAAAGACAAATCATCAAGTTAACAACATGCATATTGACAAACAAGATTATATTTACAGCAAGAATCTCCCAATCTGATTGACACTGTCATGTAACTCCTTGACAGCTTTTTTAGGTCTTTCTCAAGCTCTTGATTCAATGGATTGTGGATTGATTTGCACATCATCCTGTGATGTTGAATGCAAGTTTGAAGCTACTCTTCCATGTTTATATCTACTTCAACCAACCAACACTGAAAAAATGCTACTTCGAGTAAAATTCTAGCCATTTTTAAGAGCATATCACTTGCAATTATGATTCATTTTGAACCCCTGGATATGTTATTCTGCGACTCATCCATTTTTGTTCTCCGTAATTTTTGTAAAGTACACAAGTTTTCTATCTTATTTGTTGAAGAGAATTGCTGCATCAGAAGAGTTTTTATGTATTCCAGATTCAGTTGAAGCAATGAACACTGCTGTATCTGAGGAGTTGATAGCCTCCATCAACTCCAGCTTGACAAAGATGTTTCTCCTTATACCATTGTCACACATTTGTAGTAATGTGAACATAAGCATTTTGGTTAGATATCAATCCAGTAATTAAATACTTTCCATGCAGATGGGGTTCCAAGATTACAACCCTCTAAACCATGAGCGAGGTTGTCATACAAAATTGAATTGGCTTGTTAAAGAAAGTTTACAATTCTGGTGTGTTCATTTAAAGCGGTTCCATATGCAATGGATTATGCGAGCTTTATGCATCAAAGCAAGTTTGAATGGGAAAAAGTTGACTTCTAATGGGTTGTGCTCTTATTGCTGATCTGTGCCGTTGCCAACACCAAAACTGAAACAGAATCCTCCAATCAACAGCCAGAACTTACCAATCAATAACCATAAATCTGTGCCCATTCAATCACCAAAGCTAGATGGTGAACAGAATTTACCAATCAGAAAATGTAGGGCAGAGCAAGGGAATCTCGAACCAGATAACTCAAGAAAAGAAAGACATGAAAAAATGAATATGTCACCAGGTCTTCTTGCAAAAGGGGCAGATTTAATAAGTTGAATATTAGTTCAACTACATCCCTATTAGAAGCAGTAAACCAGTCAACACCAAGCACGCCACACCCCCAAGCACATGGTGCATCTCAAAAATCAAAGTCATATGGGCATGAAAAAACCTCTCTTCAGCCATCCCGGCTACCAAAACCAAGCTTCAGTCCAAATCGGATCAGATGATCAGAAAACTAACTTCATGAGGGTACAGATAATAAAAATCGAACTCGTAAAAAGAACCATATGTTCATTTGAAAAGCAGCTTGTTTTCAGCTCAGCTGATGGCTCCTAACTAGACATTTTGGAATATAATCTTATTAGAATCTTGTTTGTTTACAACTAAGAAACAATTCTGCTGAATGCCTAAGCAAAAAATCCTACTTTTTGCTCTTGCCAACTTACAGAAAATTAATAACATATCAGATCTCATTCTCTTAAGGTTTGAGCCTATTAATGTAAGGCCAAACTAAAGTTTATATGCTCTGCATAGAAAATTTATTTTCAATAGAAGGCACTGGTATCCAGTAGGAATATATCCATGACTCGACTAAAGGAAAATCATTTGAGCAGTAGAATGGGTTTCTTCTATTGTTATTGACTTGCCTGATGGAGCATCAACAGTTATTTGCCAACATTTGAATTTTGGATGTGTAATATCAAGCAAAGATCTAGTTAACTGACTCAGGTGGGGTTCCCCGTACATTTTGTTGGAAAAGACTAACTACGAGGAACACAAGCTTTTCATGTAAAGCACCATCTCAAAGTGAGAAGATAGCTTGAGATGATGGAGAAACCTTCATCCTTTAGTATCTCCAACCTCCAATTGTGAAGGCTCAAAGTATGAATCCATTCTTAGCACCTTCAAAACAATAATCATCAACAAAAGCATCATTTGGTGATTCCTCATCCTCAACACAAGCTAAGTTAGCTTCATTTGATCTATCTTTGAGTTTTCCTTTAAGAACATCACTTGCTCAAGTTCTACAAGACCAAGTTGTGTGACTCTTTTTCTTACAATAAAAACCTTCTCGATTTCCCATAACCTTTTATTATTACTTCATGAAGATAATGCATTCCCCTGTTCAGAATCAACTTTTATATCTTTTGCATTTGTTCTCATTTCTTCTACTAAAAGGGTTGAGATCATATCTTCTAAGGTTTGAGAAGTTATGTGATTGAGTGTAAAAATAACATTATTGCATTTTTAAGGAAAAATGTTTAACAAAATAGCTTTAGCATCGTCATCATCTAATAGAGCCTTGACTTATGCTAGTTTCATAACGAGAGACCTCAAATTACTTATGTGATTTGACATAGTAATTCTATCTTCCATTTTGAACTTGTGAAACTTCCCAAGCAATAGAAATTGGATGGCACCATATACTAGTCAAAAAAATTATTCTAAATTCATTGCACATATCTCCTTTAGACTTAGGAAATTTCTATACTCAACCTCCTTGTGCATGAAAACAAATGTTTGAAACTTCACAACGTTCACACACTAGGAATGTAATTTTAGATGACCTTCTTTGTCCTTTACATGTTAGTGAAGACTCTTCTCCATAAAATGCATTCACACATCTAGGAAAATATTTTAGACATTAAAATATGCAATGCCTTTATCAACTCAACCGCATGCCTTCAATCTCTTCATAGAAAGTTTGTTGCAATCAGGTTTTCTATGGCACCTAGGGGCCATCGCATCAAACCCTCACTATAGATCTTCCTAAGCTTTCATACCAAATTGAGAGATAGAAATTATTGATATCTGATTCAATGAACTGCCAAAGCATTTATACAAGGATAAAAATATAGTTGAGTAATTGCATAACCACTGTGCAATTACTTGTTAAACAATGTAATAGTCTATGCTAATAGGTTGTTCATAGAACATAAAACAAGAGGATAAAATTTAAAGAAGTTTAGACGTTTGCAAAATTTGTTTTGATTCTACTTCTAGTAATTGATCATCCAAACCAAAAATCTATAAATAGTACCTCTTACATCCTATTTTCAAACAATAATTAAATGAAAAGTCATGATGTCAATTTCAGTATCCACATATGATCATCTCTCAAGAAAAAATTTATTCGAGCACACCCACACACATCTTATGTTTACAAGGAGTTGTGGATGAGAGAACTCTTATTTTATTTCATATTTTTTTAAATTCCTTCACTTAGTCAAGGTGTCAATTAGGTGTAGAATAAGATTTGAAGGCATGTTTTGACTCTTTATTTTCTCTTCTACATCTCCATTAACATTCCCTATGGGAACCATTTCACTAATATAACCTTTTTTGAAATTTTGCGAAGTTTTCTATTGCGGGTTTTATGTTTGACATGTTTTCCCCTGCTTTCAATGCATTTTTGTGCATTTGATATTTTGTTGTAGTTTAGAGTCTCTACTCTAAATAAACATATATGTATCATAGATTGGTGTTTTTTCCTACAAAGTGACATTTCTATTGTATAGGAAACACATATTATCATTCCTACTATACTTAGGCATTTGTACATGTGTTTGGTATTTTTGCATCCCAACTTGGCATTTTTGTAGGTCTTTTAGTAGCACTCTTCTTTGACAGTCCTAACTTTTTTTCTCTTTTCTTGGGATTTTGACATCTTTTTGACCTAGTTTTATAGGGTAAATTTTTATTCCTAACCTATTATTCATGTTACCGTACATTTTATTATAAATCTAATCTTTATTTTACATATTTCATTATGTTTTCCAACATCCTTTATGGTTAAACATTTATACATCAAACATTGACATTTTTTCCTGTAGAGTGATATTTCTACTTCATAGTTTAACACCTTTGCATCCCAACCTTAAAACCTAAATTTTGACATCTTGAGCCTAAAAATGGTTATCACCTCATCATGGTCCCTACACTCCATGCATAGAAAACCTAGAATATTGGTGAGCTTACAATTATTCACACTCTTACTTGAACAATCTAGCTTATTCTTGTGCTTGGCATGTTTTCTTTTTAATACCCATGTTCACCCCTAAAATCCAAAACATCAAACATAAACCATAAAAAGTTAACCTTCAACCTTTGAATAAAATTCATAATCCATCATATCAAATCATAAACCAAAGTTTCAAGTCCCTGCAAAAAAACCCTAACCATCAAAACCAATATCTAATTTATAAACCAATCTCCCCAAACCACTCTCAAGTCTACCAATCATCAAATGTCAAAAATCAAAACCAACTTTTGAAGTAACAAAAATCAAATCTCAAAATCCTATTACAATCCAAATTCATCCTTCCCAATCCTTCATCTTAACTCAAATCCACTCATCAAAATCACAAATCCTAATCCTAAATCCTAGCCCTTAACACTACATAATCTAAGGAAAATTAAGAAAAATCCAAAATCATAGGTAAGATTAATCAAATTGCATCCACTCATCCTAATCCATAAACAAATCTATTATCGCCTCATCCTAATCATAATCACCGATCAAGCCAAATCAATCATCATCTACCTATCCAAATAAAAATCCACAATCAAGATCAAAACCTTAAATCCAATTAAATCCAATCCTTTTGTAGAAATTTTGTAAATATCCTAATTATAGTCATCAAACTAAAATCTTGTTTAGGAACCTATCCTATCTTATGTATAGAAAATCAAATCCAATTGAACCATCCTAAGGTCTAAACCCCTTGATTATCTACTTAAAATCCAAATCCCAAATCATTTAGTTATCCATCCAAATCCAAATCCAAATCATGACTCCATTTTGTTTTGATGAATCCCCTCATTATCAAATTAAAAATCCCTTCTTTAATGATGATGATGCTATTTTTTTTCAATCAAGATGAACATAATCCCTATGATTTAAATAATTATAATTGTGGACCAAGATGAATATTATCCCTATGAAAATAATTATCCTTGTGAACCAAGATGAATTCACTCATGAAAACTTAGACAATATTTCCTTGACATAAATTGTTGCAATCCCTAGTAGTGCAAATATCACCCATCCAAAATACATAGACCAAAAACTAGCTAGCATAAGCTATATTGCAAATCCTAAACACATATCCATTGGCACTGCTTACCATACATTTGACAAGGGAAACAAATCATTAATCCAATGCCTTCATAGCCAATCCCTATCTCAAATGCCCCTCCCACATGATTACTTATAGCCTACACCTCTTAGGCCAATCCTTCATCCTTAAAATCTTCACAATCCAACCCATCCCAATCTAACTAATATTCAACCACCATATCCTTTACGGATTTTCTCTAAGGTATATTCACAAAGAACATCCCATAAAGCACAATCCAAGTTGAGGAATATTATAACATGAATTTTTTTTGCCATCCGTCAAACCCCATATTAATAAATATTGAAGATGCTTCACCAATCCATGTGCACAACTCAAACTGTCTATCCATGTAGTAATTGTTAACACAAAATTTAATAGTCCTCTCTCATATCATTCAAAAAATATAGCTATTTCAAGAGCTTGTTCCAAATCATACCCAAACATGTCCCCACCTAAATCATGATCCAAACATCCACACAAATCGGTTTTAAAATTTACAATACCCTCTCAAAATTTAATCACCCCTATCAAAAATATTCTGAAACCATAATCCTATCACCTATATCAAGATCCAAGAATCCACATCAATCCCTTCCATGATCTCATACCCTCTCAAAATTTAATCACCTATATAAAGCACATTCCCAACCATAACCCTATCACCTTAGTTCCTTCACTTTTATCTAATCCAACTTTCTCCTTGTCAAGGAAATTACCATAAACATTCCCTACCCATCGAAATTCCCATACACCCAACATCCTACATCCTAATACAAAGATTCAATATCCATCATGATACATACAAATATTGGTCCTAGTTTTCATTAGTCCCATGATATTTTCTCAAGCCATCACCATCCCATCCTTCCATCCACATGTTTTCCATCATCTAATCCATTATCCTACATATCACATCTCATTAATTTTAGTTCTCATTTAATACTCATAACCCTCCATCCATTAATCCATGATCCTCTATATATGACACCTTCCCTCCCCTTGATAGTTTCCCACAATATTAGAGCTATGATACCAAAATCACATTTATGAGAATCCATGTCTTAGCAGACAAGTTTTTTTCACTAACATTTACATGCATAATAATAATTGACATGGTCTTTTATAGAACCATAGGATACCATCACCTTACCTTGGAAATATATGTTTGAGTCCAATTTGAATCCCTCTCCTCCATGTCCCCCATCCAACACATCCCATATGAACAACCTAAACCTGAATCCTTCTCCCACCCATCATATTCCAAATATGTTAAAAATATATATCAAGAAAGAAAAAAGAGAAAAATGTCCAATAGTGAACACCATTCCTATGGCACTGGGGTCAAGTACCATGATGAAAACCCAAAAAATAGGCATAATGCATAAATCTAGTATCTAAGAGCACCCTACACTTGGGGGAAATCTTCTTACATCCTCTCTAAAGCTATCCATTAAATCTTTGAACTTGTCCCAACATATGCAATCCATTCTACCTTCCCAATTTCAATGTTGATAAGGACAAGGGCATACTAAAAACATGCTTTAGGTAATACAAGACTTAATTTCTCTAAAATTATCCCCTCTTTTAGCTATCCATTTTTTGAATCAAGGTATGTGCAAGATCATCATGTAAAAGACAGGCCCTTAAGTGGCGATAAAATTCAAAAAAATCAGAGATAGGCAACTTGACGTAAAAATTTGAATAAGTTATCTACATTATTTCAAAAATATGTAAGAATAGAATCTGTAGCAAATTGAATGTAGTTTTTAAACTAGGTTTATTTTTTAAAAAAATCTATTTGGTGAAAGATTGAAATTTCAATGTAGTAGCACTTAAATTTCAGGAAAAAAATAAGAAGTAGGTGTCTGTCTGACCACCCTAACCACAATAAAATGATAATATTTTAGATGTAAGTAGAGGACTCATGTCCCGATGTGATGCATATTTTTTTGTAATTTTTTCCAAGTAAATAATTAATTATGAATTTTTTATTACAAATTTTAAAAAATATAAAAACTCATGTCTGACCACCTTAACTTGGTCAAAACTTTATGAAATTCAATTTTTTTTAATCCTATAGTATGAGAAGTATAGAATGTGACGCATGTTTTGGATTCAAAAAATGTGATACGGTTTGAAAGCTATAGATGTTTTTCAATCAGCCTATCAATCAGGACTTTAGTCATAATTCAAATAGAAAATGAATAATAACTATTTATTAAATTCAAAGTAAAGCATAATTTATATTGGTGGAAAGCTAAGAATGGGTAAGGCATTAAAGTTGAGTCCACTCGCGGAAGTTTTTGCCTTTAGGCAAAAAGAAAAAATGATCCCCGCTTTAATAAACTGGATCCCGCTTTTTAAAAGCGGATCCGCTTTTAGGTGCCGGATCCCATTTTTAGAAAACAGATCCCGAAGCCTAAGTTTAAAAAACGGGATCCCGTTGAAATTTTTTTGGAAAATTTTCAAACGGATCCCATTTTGAAAATTTTCCAAAACAGAAATTTCCAAAAGGAAAGTTTTTAAACGGATCCGTTTTGAAAATTTTCCAAAATGGAAACTTCCAATTTTGAAAATTTCCATTTTCGAAAAGCAAAACGGGATCCCGCTTTCATAGAACCATAAAATGGTTTTTATGAAACGGGATCCCGCTTTTAAGGAAACGAACTATTTTTAATGAAACGGGATCCCGTTTTTAAATTATGAATTTTTGAGCGGGTTTTTTGGTTTTTTGGTTCGAAATGGCTTGGGGACCCGAACCTAAGCTTTGGACCTAGTTTGACCTGCAACTTGAAGGTCCTGTTAATGTCACAAGAAGATAATGACTTTGGACATATGTTTGAAGACCTATTTTGTAGAATTTTTTTACGAAATTAAAACCCATTATAGATGAGACAGTGCAGATTCCAAATATGTAATTTTTTTAATAATTTGATTATTTTTTCTATTTTTCAATTAATTTCTAATAAAACTAGTCCATAAACTTGAATTATCAGTTTTTTTAGTATTTTAATAACTTTTGATCAACATAACATTTTCGAACGGATTGCACAAGAGCAAACTTCAGACAATTCTTTTCAATTTAAAAAAAAAATCAAAAAAGATAAGTTTAGGTCATCTTATGTGTGTCGTACACAACAATTTTTCAAAATGACAAATATGCCTAATAAATATTTAATAACAAAAAAATATTCAATAAAAAATTATAAAAAAATATTAAAAGCAAGTTTTAGTGAGTCACAAATCTTTTCCCAAAAGGATTTAGAAAAATATGATAATTTAGGTCAAAATATGGATGCCGTACATGTGCATGGTATGGTATAAAAAAGTGACTTTTAAATAGTGGTTTTTAGAAACGCCTATTGAAACTCAATTTTTACAATCTGGGTATTGAAATAAATTACATATTTGGAAAGTAGACTCCGAGTACTACATTTTATGATTAGTGACTTTTTCAAAGATTCTATCTCTAAGTGCTTCAAATTTTAAAGTCAAATGTGTCAAATTCTGAAAAATTAGGGAAAACACTTCCACTTTTTGGCCAAAAAGTGGACTCAACTTCTTGCACACACCCATCTCCTTTAAAAACCCTTTTCATTTGATCAATTTTGGGTAAAAAAAAAAGCCATCAATGACATACCCATCATATCGCCACTTTTTGGCCCATCATGATCCTGCACATACCCATCATCCACTTTATCAAACCATAAAGCTATCCTCTCCATCACACAAACCTCACCCTACTATCTTGTGTGAATATTGGTAGATCTTCCCATAATAGTTTCAATGTATCTATTATAATATCTCCAAAGTGAGGTATGGTATTCCTATCAAACATAGTCCTTGGATATCATATCTTGAAACCCCTCTAACTAAACCTAATCCCTTCAATATTATCCATACATGTCACATAAATTTACTCCCTGTGATACTCTATATACTCATGCTTCCTTCAAGCACCCCTGCCCTCTATCTTAGTAATTCCTCTATCGTTCCATCCTTCTCTCTAGTCTTCTATATCCCTTGTCATCGGTTCCAAGCACCCCCCTCCCCAATATAATAGAAATATTCCCACAACAATACATCCAAATGCCCACAATCATAATCCATACAATGTTGTCAAAAATTTCTAGTGCATCATCCAAAACATTTATCAATTATGTTCCCAACCCTACAACAAACTTTGATCCACTTAAAACTTAATTCATCATTATTGATAAATTTCATCCTCAATCCTTGCATTATTCTCATTTTTAACAACGTTGTCATAACCATCATCAATCAACCAATTTTTTTAGCTTGACTAGGGGTAACATCTTATTTTTCTTTATATCATTTGTACATCATTTCTTGTCTACTTGGGTGTATTGTCATTTTCCTTGCATCCATCAATCCTTGCCACATATTACCATAATGACATCATGGTGACATACATCATATTCTTGCTTGTGATATTTTATTTTAGGTCAATCCTTTATGTACTTAGCACATCTTCACCTCGATCCATATACCTTAGTCATAACATCCAATATTATATATAATAATGGTTTCTCAATCTGACTCAACATGACTATTTTCCCCCATCCATTCTCTTTTTCCTCATTTACATCACTCTTATCCTAATCTATACATCATATATATTTAATCCTCCAAGTCCTTCATTCATTTCAAGAGTACACATTGCATGGTATTTGAACATTCCTATCATCTTTATGGGTCATACCTACCTCCTTGTCATCACTCCCATCCTCCTAATGACTAGGGTATCTTGCCACTAGTATCAACTCTGCCAAATTCATTATATTTTAATCTTCTTTGAAAGAATATTGCTTCATCTAATCACAATACCATTTTAAAGAGGGGAAAAATATAGACACTAAAATCTGACAAATGCTCATCTCCATACAACCAACACATCTTGAAACATAAAAAAGTAATCACTCATCCACTCATTGAAATAATTCTATCTTACCTTAATTAATCCACTTTATCAAAATCAAAGTAAATAAATTGTCTTTATTAATTAATTAATTTAAATAGATAATATTTATAATTATTCAATTAATTTAAGTAATTCATTTTCCCTAAAATATTTAAATAATTTATTATCCATAAATAATTTAATTAAAATTGAGTTTACACCCCATACTTAACTAATCAGGGTGGGTACATAAAGTTGGGTTACACTTTTGTGGCCAATTCTAAAAAAAATTGAAAATGACATAACGTGAGCGTGTTATAACGTGCTTGCATTATGTCATTTTAAAAGCAAAAAATAAAGTGAAAGTGATTCATTGTTTGTTGTTTGTTTTTCTACTCTACCTACGGCCAAAAACCCTCATTTTCACGCTTGCATTCTAGGAGGAGGAATTCTACAAAATTCATCAACAATAATTGCTTTTCCTTTGCAAAGATGGCTCCATGATGATGAAGAGGTGCAGGAGGTAAGTATTGTTTGCTATTTGTTTTGAATTTCTTAGTTTCAAGTTGATTTTGTTTGTTTTAGGTTAGATTTGATTTTTTTTTTTTAAAAATGTAGGAGATACAAATGATCCTGCAAATCCTCAAAATCCTCAACAAGAAGAACAAGCAAATCCTCAAGAAAATCTTCAACAAAACCAACCTCCCCCACCAATAACTCAACACCCTCCTGGCACTCAACAAAATTTGAGGAGTGAAATTGAGAACAACAAAAAACAAATTGAGGATCTTATCAGTAGGTTGAGTGATCCAAATACTTCAACCACAGAAAGAATGACCCTAGCAAATTCAATGAAAGAGATGTTAAAAAATGTAGATTCAATAACCCAACAAATAATGGGATAGCAAGATAGGAGGTAGGAAGCTAGGGCATAGTAAGTAGATAAACTATAATATAAACAAGTAAAAGATTTAAAAATTACTAAAGGTGATTTGTGCTCTTTATTCACTGGCCCTAGAACAAATCAAAATCTTAGCCTCAATGTGAAGAGGTTTCTTATTCATTGGTGCCACCACCAAAAGATTAGGAACCATTTTTATGATAGATGGTACTTGGTCTTTGATTATCCACCATGCAACAATTGTGAAGTCCCCCAATATTTTCTTAGGAAACTATGCAGTGAGTTCGTATTGAACTAAATCCCAAATTATTTTGATATGAGGGAGTTCCAGGGGAGAGGTGGGGGGTCAGCTCAGGATAGGCCCGATGCATAGCCGGATCCTACGCAGCAAGGGAGATGACCTCTGGCTAGGCCGCCTCGTGAGCACATTGTTATGCCTGTCGTTGCAAAGGAGAGTGCTAATGCAGAGACATTGTAGGCGATCAACACTTTGACCCGGAGTGTCATCCATCATACTAACCCTATTGTAAAGCACCATCCAGGGGAGTCTTCAGGTGGTGGCCTTCGAACCCATGTGTATGAATCTTGTGGAACGACTTGTTCATATGACACCACTGGCACTCCTGAGGCTACTATGCAGGATCCATATTCTGTTACGTAGGATTCGTATGCTGCTATGGGGATGGATAGGACGACTGAAATTTTGCATCATGCATATGGCATTGGGTGATCCCACAATAGTGGTTTACAATTTTTGGCCAAACTGGACACTGAAATTATTATTTTTAACTAAATCTTCACATTTAGGCACCTATAGCAGCTAAACCGTGAGGAATTTGAAGATGATGCAAACTAGAGTCTCATCACATTTTTTCTTTAGATTCTAAAATATTTTTTTTTCAAAATTTTTGGAATTAGATTACACTTATTTTCCATCTCCCATGAAAACTGGTTTTTTTCAAAAAAATATTTTTAAAAAGTGACGCACATCATATAATGCATAACTTTTTTTCCATGAAGGATAAAATTCTAATTCTTTCAAATTTAGATTTATAACTCTGACATCTAGTGCTTCCACTTGGTTAGATAGTTTTTATTGAATATTTTTTCTTTAATCAAGTTTAGAAGTCAAACCAATTACAATTCAGAACCTGCGACCAGTATAAAGCATAACTTTTTTTGTATATATAGAAAATCATTTATTCTTTTTTTTTTGGATTAAGGACTTCAATATCTGGTGCACTCATATTTTTCAAATTTTTTTTTGATAATCTTCTATTTTTCCACATGTGCAGAACAGAGACCTTCATTTTCGATGAAAAACCTATGTTTAATAAAACTAAAAAAACAAATACATAATAAAACCAAAACATATTAAAATTATATTCATTGGATAGCTCATTCTGAGGACTACTTGATTCTAGTTGGGTTTGTGAAGGCACCTCCATTTTCACCCTCAACCCGAGCTTCGAAGCGTAATAGATTAGGTTTTCAAAGTGCCTGAGGGAGAGAATGAGGGCAAAGGGGGGTTTGGTCGAACCCAAGTTCGACCGAACCCCCTTCCCAAAAGGGGTTTTTCAAACTTTTTTTGTCCGTGCATGCATTGATTTGGTTTGGTCGAACCCTGGTTTGACCAATTTTTTTTTGGTTCGTGCAAACCTACAAGTTCGTTCAAACCCCCAAAATCAAAAATTTTGCCATGGGCTCATTTTTTGTGAGTTTTCCTTCCTCCATCAAATTGTAAACCACTATTGTGGCTTCACCCCATTGATAGTCAGGTAAAAGTCAACATGTTCATTGAATTTAATTTATTAAATTTTGATTCTAAAATGCAAGATTAACTAATTAGTTTTATTATTTTAATAAAATTGCAAGGTCACAATTTTGAGACTAGATACACTGGTCCTCCACCTACTTATTTCTACAGTACACCTATCAGTGGGGTATGTAACTAGTAAACAATTATAAATTTATTACATGTTAATAACATTGTTTTATGAATGGTATTTTAATATGTGATTTTGGATGTTGAACAGGCTAATATTGGAGGTTTCAAGCAAACACCTCCTAGTGCCAGTGGATTTACTCAAACGTACACAGAGGTAATAGAATAAAGAGAACTTAACTAATGAATTCTACTTAATATATTTGTGTAGTTTATATTCATATTGTTGGTTACGTTGCATTACACATCATTCAAACTAAAATCATTACTTCAAATTCCATAACTAATAACTAGATGTTGATAGATGACAAAATTTCAACTGTACAATATATTTGTTTAGAAAGTCAACATAAGTAGCATGATGCAATTACTTCACATGGAGGCATGTGCTTGCAAAGGTGCACCAGCATGACAAACTATGGATGCTTGGAAAAAATCTATGAAACCATAATAGTAAACAATAGCATAGACAAGGCAGTTAGTGATGCAAAGCATCATATCAAAGCACTCAATCATCAGGGTACATCTGATGTAGAGCATCCAACAAACACCATCAACATCATTTCTTCAAGGTACTTCAATCCCAAATAGAATCAGGAGAAGATCAAATATAATTTCATTAGAAATCTACTTTTCATTCAACCAAAATCCACTCGAATTCTCTTAGCCATTCCATAGGCCATCATTCATCATTCCACTAATTAGTATTCCAATTGACTCATTCAAAGAAAAAACCATATTAGAAAACTTTGGCTTAATCAATTAGATTCACATTATTCTCAACCACCATAAAAACAACATAAACCTGATTATTGACACTTGAACAATTCATCCTTTCATTTATTCACCAAGGAAACAAATCAACTAAACCATACCTCACTGTTATTAGTCCATTATCAAGTACTATACTCATCATATTTTGACTGCAGTAGTCTATTTGCAGGTTACAAACTCCTGCTACAACATAATCTTGATTATCATCTTGTGGTTAAACACCAATTTGCTCAAAAGGCTTCATAATACTCACCCATCCAACCATCAAAGTCACCAAACCTGTCTTATGCACCTTAACCAAATTTAGTAACATCAATCATATCATTAGTTTGATAGTAACCAAGCACTCAATATCATCCTTTCCACTGTTTAAACAAACATCTTTGTTTTGATTAGACAATATCATATTCCTCTAGTAGGTCTGTCAACCATTGAATCAGGTAGTTACATTCCTATATCAAAGCTTATTATAAAACTCAATGCACATTTAGAAACACTTTCCAACACATCACAACATATCAAAGTTCTTAGATGTTTGACATAAAGAAAATCATCAGATTTTAGACTGTCCTCTGAAGAAAGGCTAGTATATTAGGCATGTTTTACAAAGGAGACCCCTTAAAAACCATTCCAAATCACTCAAAACCTCAAAATAGTCTTCAATCATGTATTATAACTCAATATTTCACCATTTGTAGGGATTGAAAACCATGAAAATGTTATAATCCAATAAACCCTTGTTTATAGGGTGTAAAAGCACAAATCAAGGAGGGTTTTGTGAAAAATACTCTTGCAAACCTCTATTTCTCTAGCCACCACCTAGAACATGATTGTTTATGTTTTTCAATACCTCCTACATCATTTCCAAGCCTATGCAAGCTTTATTTATTCATGACCCATGACTGTAGCATCACTTTGTGTAGGAAAATCCTCTATTTTCTAGTGTAGTAGCAACTGAACCATGGTATTCTTGTTTTTCCCTGCACTTACAATCATCAAAAAATGCAAAAAATCCTAACATTAACCTACTCCACCATTTTACTTGACCTACGTTGGTGGAGTAGTGAAGAAAAACCCTATTGGACTCTCAAACTTGCTTCTAAAAGGACTTTGTCAGGCACTGAAAATTGCCTTTTATTCTTTTGTTTCCTAAAACTAACCTTCCAACTCTTGAAATTGGAAAATAACTCCTCTTTACATGTATTCACACTATGATTTAACTTTGGGTGTTCCTAAATTACCAACACAGGAAAACAAAACAATGGAGTAATGCTGCAAACTCAGAAACAATGAATTTTTATTTCAAAATTTAATTACAAGAACACAAACTTCTACTTTTTTTCACCTTTACATGCCTTTTAAAGATATTTCCTTTTCCATAACTATCTTTCCATTGGTTGAAACTACCCCTTTTAACCCTTAATATGCCTAATTTCCTTGTTTTTGTCAATTTAACAACTTTTAACAATATTACATTATTGCATTGTTTGCATTTTCCCACTTTGACCACCTAGAACTTACCCATAACCTTAAATACATTCAAATAAGACCTCATATGACCTTGAACATGCACTTTACATCATTTTTCCATGACCTTTTGTGATTGAATCAATACAAATTTGAACACTCATCCCTTTTTCAAAATTGAAAAGTATTTGATGACCTAGGTGCTCCTGCACCAACATCTGACCCAATTGAATCAGGAGAAGATCAAATTGAATAAGCAACTAAAATTTCTTTCTCTTTTCATAAAAAAACACATTGTTTCATTTGTAAACCACAAGGAAACAACAATCCAACTCATTTCAATACTTCTTCTTATCATCCTCAAGCTTCAAACATTTTATTTATCAACAAAAATGACTGATCTGTGCACAAGAAACCTAATTAGAGTCACTAAACAATCCACTTTTTCATCATTCACCAAGGCACCCTTCCACTCAATTTGCTTTTGTTAGGAAAAATAGTAAGCATGATAATAAAAAATATATGGATAGGGAATTTAATAGTAAGCATGATAATAAGAAATATATAGTTTAATACTTGTACTCAAAATTTTGTTCATTAGATCTCATACATTATAAGTCATTTGACGTGGATCGCTATTGTAACTTTTTTGTGATTGAATAATTTGTTGTTTTATTTTCAGATGTTGGTTGTGGAAACACCTCGAAATGTTGTGAGGGCAATGGATATCAATGTTTCATCTGTATACAATCCTCAATGGCTCTGATAGGGGAGGTATGAGGAAAATTACTAAATTTCAATTTACATTCGTTGTTATAGAAGTTAGTTCTAGTGAATAATCAAATCATTATTGATTCATAGTTTAATTCCTTTTTGGATGGTTTATACAGGGCTTGAAAATGCCTCAACATCAGCATGCAAATATTTCCATCATGGAGAGTGATCGTGAGATGGCCGTAAGTGATTATTTTTTTAAATATATCATCTTTTATAATGTAATTTTTATATATTAATGTCTTTACTTCTTATTGTAATAGTTAAAAATTCATCAGGAGCTAAACTCTAGGAGGAGCAGCAGGAGCACTCCTCGAGCACAGCAGAAACGAGTGACAGACTTATCTCCATCGGATCACTAAACAAAGGGAAATAATTTATTTCCAAAGCATGGAGAGAAATGAATTTTGATTCCAGAGCCCTTTGTTGTATGCCTAGACATGGCAATTCTGTACATATTTTGTATTAGATATATTTGACATTGTATGCCTATATGGAATTCTCGTAAGCCTATATGGCTATTTTTTAACTATATTTTATACTTATATCGACATATATTGATGTATGCGTACATGGCTATTTGGTTAATACAAATCTTTTTTATTGATATTTGGTGTCCATATTTGAACTGAGAATTTATGACACATATGTAGAGAAATAGAGGAATACTACAAAATAAAACACATTACACATTTTTTCTCACTGACTTGATGTACTCTCCAACATCTCTCTTCTCTCATGTGAAGAGTTAGAACTGCTTGGCCATGCCTTTGCATCATTCAAGAAGCTTTTCTCTTTTTGACAATGTCAAAAGCATGGTTGCATACATATTAGGCAAAAGACTTTTCATTTTAGATTAGTAATGCATGGAAGTTTCAAAAAGTATCCTTGATATTACAAAAACATATGTGTTTATACCATAGCAGCAAAAATATTTTGGGGAAAAAATCGGCAAACCAAAAGTATAAGATTTTTTGAAAAATTAGGAAAAAGTCTAGAAAAAATCGGAAAAAAATCAGATTTTAAAAAAAAGGTAAAAAAAAGTAGAACAAGAGATAAAAATTGTTTTAAAAAATTTAAAGGAATTTCCATAGCATAGAGATATAGAGAGACAAATAAAATAAAGAGTTTAACTAATAAATTGTAAAAAATAGATTTTTGTAGTTTATATTCATATCGTTGATTACATTGCATTGCACATCTTTCAAACTCAAAACATTGCTTCACATTGCATAACTAATAACTAGGAGCACTACCAATTGCATTTTGCTTGTCATGGCATTCTATGAGACCACATTTCTTTAAGGCATTTTTTCAAACAATTCATTGCCTTCTCTATACTACCACATTTTTGATACATGTCTACCAAATAATTTTGTCAAATAGTTCATTGCCTTTGTTGCTATGGTTGAAAGCCTAAAATAAGTGCTTTCGAACAAGCTATGGATGCTTGGAGAAAATCTATCAAAAGCATAATAGTAAGCAATATCATAGACAAGGCAGTGAACTCTTTGAAAAAATGCCTCAAAGAAATGAGGTCTCATGGTGATGGAATGCCATGACAATCAAGCATTTGATTGTCATGGAATTCCATCACCATGAACCTCATTGAGGCATTTGAGTTCAACTGCCTCATCTATGCTAACACATTTTTCATACATGTCTATCAAAGCATTTTATCAAATGGTTCATTGCCTATGGGTATTAAAAGCCTAAAAGCGTGCTTTCGAACAAGCTATGGATGCCTGGAAAAATATATCATAGCATAATAGTAAGCCATAGCATAGACAAGGCAATGAGCTGCTTTGAAAAATTCCTCAAAGAAATGTGGTCTCATGGTGATGGAATGCCATGACAAGCAATTGTTATGGATTGTCATGGCATTCCATCACCATGAGACCACATTTCTTTGAGGCATTTTTTCAAACAGTTCATTGCCTTGTCTATGCTACCACATTTTTCATACATGTTTACCAAAGCATTTTATCAAACAATTCACCTCCTTGCTGCTATGGCTAAAAGTATAAAATAGGTGTTTCCAAACAAGCTATGGATGCTTGGAAAAAATCTATCAAAGCATAATAATAAGCAATAGTATAGATAAGGAAACGAACTGTTTGAAAAAAAGCCTCAAAGAAATGTGGTCTCAATGGTGATGGAATGCCATGACAATCCATAGCAATCTGCTTGTCATGCCATTCATTATGTCATTCCAACTCCATGAAACCACATTTCTTTGAGGCATTTTTTCAAACAGTTCACTGCCTTGTCTATGCTACCACATTTTTCATACATGTCTACCAAAGCATTTTATCAAACAATTCACTGTATTGCTGCTATGGCTAAAAGCCTAAAAAAATTACTTTCGAACAAGCTATGGATGCTTGGAAAAAATCTATCAAAGCATAATATTAAGCAACAAGCTATGGTCTCATGGTTTTTTTTCACGTGAAAATCAATGTGATTTTATTCACATTTTTTTGCAGGTTATAAACACATTTTTTCTAGCAATTTTGTTGTTTTAAATGACATTCAAGTTTATGGTGGTTTTGTTGTTTATATGATGATATGTGATATTCTAATCCTAATTCATGCTTCTAGGTTGCATAGATATATATTTTGTTTTTACATGTTTTTTGTACCAATGAACCCAAAACGAATTGAACCCCCCTCCAAAAAATTTTGGCCAAACCGGAAAACCGAACCCCCGAACTTGAACCTCAAAACCTATTCCAGCACTCTTCATTTTTCCTACACAAACTTAATTGACCACCAAATTATGTTGCCCCTTGACTTTACCCATGTTTACTCCCTCAAACCTCTCTTTCTCATTCAAAACCCCTATTTTCCCAACTAGGGCATGTCATGCCATAACATACTTTTGACCTCCCCTGTCCTTGTAGACCTTTTGAACACATCAAAATCCACAATATCACCCTATTTCCAACCTATTCTAAATTATTTTCAAGCAATTTCTTCTTTTCACCTCTTCTAGCCTTGCTTTTAGGGGCCTCAATTTTGAATTTTCAATAGGGGCAACATTAGTAATCTCTTCCAATGCCCTTACTAATGCTATTTTCTTATTTCTACTCCCTATCCTGCTTACATCAAGCCCATATCATCAAGACATAGCCTAAACAATAGGTGGAATGGCCTATTTCAACATACTACACTCAAACCCTTAAGGGATCAATCCGGTTGAACGTAGCTCAGAGTGTTTCTATGTGTTTGGGTGAGAAAGAGGACCATGCCTAGTGTGAACATTCATATTTGGACATGCTGGAACAGTCTATTTGGTCACACGAGTTGTAGAACGAAATTTGCACCACTTTGCAACTTTCCACTGCTTCCATTTGACACTTTTTCTGTCAACTAAAATCTGAACACCATGAGAAAACCACTCTAAGATAACAAAAACTGAGAGAGGTTATTGTAGAGGGGCCCAACATGATCCCATGGGATCAGACGAGAATTTTCTAAGCACCACGTCGTTTGAGTAACCTCATGCTGAAGTTTGTAGCCATTTTGCCCTTTGGACCCTTAAAGAATTGATCAGGTTGAACGTAGTTCAGAGCCTTTCCGCATGTTTGGGTGTGAAAGAGGACCATACCTAGCGTAAAAATTCCTATTTGGACACGCTAGAATAGTCCGTTTGGTCACACAAGTTGCAGAATGAAAGTTGCACCACTTTGCAACTTTCCACTGCTTCCATTTGACACTTTTTCCATCAATTGAAAACTGGACACCACGGGAAAACCACTCTGAGATAACCAAAACTAAGAGAGGTTATTTTAGAGGGGACCAACATGATCCCATGGGATTAGATGAGATTTTTCTAAGCTTCACAGTTTCCGAGTAACCTCATGCTGAAGTTTGAAACCATTTTGCCCTTTGGACCCTTAAGGGATCGATCTGGTTGAATGTAGCTCGGAGCAATTCCACGTGTTTGGGTGTAAAAGAGGAGCATGCCTAGTGTAAACATGTCTATTTGGTCACATGATTTGTAGAACGAAAGTTGCACCACTTTGCGACTTTCCACTGCTTCCATTTGACACTTTTTTCATCAACTGAAAACTGGACACCACGGGAAAACCAATTCGAGATAATGAAAATTGAGAGAGGTTATTGTAGAGGGGCCCAACATGATCCCATAGGATCAAACGAGAAGTTTCTTAGGATCACGGTGTCTGAGTAACCTCATGCTGAAGTTTGCAACCATTTTGCCCTTTGGACCCTTAAGGGATCGATTTGGTTGAACGTAGCTCAGAGTGTTTCCACTTGTTTGGGTGTGAAAGAGGACCATGAATAGTGTAAAAATTCCTATTTAGATGCATTGGAACAGTCTATTTGGTGACACAAGTTGCAAAATGAAAGTTGCACCACTTTGCAACTTTCCACTGCTTCCATTTGACACTTTTCCATCAACTGAAAATTGGACACCACAGGAAAATCACTCTAAGATAACGAAAACTGAGAGAGTTTATTGTGGAGAAGCTCAGCATGATCCCATAGGATTAGACAGAAATTTTCTAAGCATCACAGTGTTTGAGTAACCTCATGCTGAAGTTTGCAGCCATTTTGCCCTTTGGACCCTTAAGGGATTGATATGGTTGAATGTAGCTCAGAGTGATTTTGCATGTTTGGGTGCGAAAGAGGACCATGCCTAGCATAAAAATTCCTATTTGGATGTGTTGGAATATTTTTTTTGGTCACACGAGTTGCAGAACAAAAGTTGCACCACCTTGCAACTTTCCACAGCTTCCATTTGACACTTTTTCCATCAACTAAAAATTGGACACCACGGGAAAACCACTTTGAGATAATGAAAACTGAGAGAGGTTATTGTAGAGGGTCCCAACACAATCCCATAGGTTTATACAATAATTTCTAAGCATCACGGTGTCCGAGTAACCTCATGCTGAAGTTTGTAGCCATTTTTCCCTTTGGACACTTAAGGGATTGATACGATTGAACAAAGGGTCTATACTCTAAACTTATCCAAACCTTACCAACTCTTGGGGCATCAATTATAAGGTTTCAAAACTTAAAAATCCACAATCAAATCTCAGTTATACCACCGTACAATGGGTAAACCACAAAACCCTCTATTGTAGCTTAAACCCTAGGGGTTTATTGAAAATGATACTTCCAAAGCTAACCACAACCTAAAAATTACTCAAAAAATTTTGTGATACCCTACAAAAGCTCAAACAATCATAAAATAACGCTTCCCTACCCAAAAGCACAATTTGACTCTTCAAAACCACCATTTTTCTTAAAGAAAACTCACTTTTACACACATGGGTTTCACACCCATCTCACTTTCAGACCTCCCCAACACTAACACATCATTCCCACACCTTAATAATGTTAGTGCAGACTCATTCCTCAAGTTACAGAGGCTACAAAAGGAGGAATGGGTCAAAAATCCTTTTTTATTGACTCAAAACCTTCAAATGTACAAGTTCAAGCCGGTTTAAGTAAATTGATGATATTCTACTCCTTATTTTCCTTCATGAACAAAACCTACTGAATGGTGCTCTTGCACCAATCATACATTGACCTTCTTGTCCCTCCTAAAGTTTGGACCACATCCATTACCTCCACATAAAACTCAGCATCCTTGGTCTTCTTGGTTCCCATGCCTTGATATGGTTGTGCAAATAAAAATGAAGCAAAGTAATCATCTCCTTCTCCGTTGGCTGGAAGAATGCATGCTTAATGTTTGATACATGATATCAGCTCTCATCTACTCTCATGGTTGAATACTGAAATCTAGTATGGTGGGCCTCCAAAGTTCTAGTCATCTTTCTTCCTCTTCCACCAAATGTTGGCCCGATCCACACGTCTGCTAGCCTAATTGACTTTGTTTTTGAAAGCTGAAGTTTCTCCCAAATCACCAATGTTGCTCTGTCTACCTTTTCAGACTCTTTCATTGCTACAGATCATCTCTAGGATTTAATCATTTGTACCACATGTGGTTGATGTGCTTTGAATCCTTGCATCTAAAATAAATTTCCTCAACATAAATACTACTAGGGAATTTCAATGTTGCCATTATAGTTGGTATTAAAGTCGGTACCTGCTACATTGAAAATTATCCTTATATAAGAATTCCCTCCATCTTGTTGGCTTGTAACACTCTTCCATATTCAAAAATTCCCAACCACCATCTTCAATAAATTGGCCACCAATTCAAGTTCACTCTACTTTCATAATACTTTATATCCATGGAGTTCATCCATTCCTTCATACCACCAAGTGAAGATTGAGGAATGGCGTCAATTCGGAGTACATCCCACTTGAAGTCTTTCAAAATAATAGCCATATCAAATTCCTTTTTCCCAAGTCATACTCTCTCAAGGTTAACAATCATACATTGAACTTCTTGCCCCTCCTAAAGTTTGGACCACGTCCATTACCTCCACATAAAACTCAACATCCTTGGTCTTCTTGGTTCCCACGCCTTGATATGGTTATGCAAATGAAAATGAAGCAAAGTAATCACCTCCTTCTCCACTGGCTGGAAGAATGCATGCTTAATGTTTTGATACATGATATCAACTCTCTCTTCTTCTCTCATGGTTGAATATCGAAATCCAGTATGGTGGGCCTCTAGAGTTCTAGTCATCTTTCTTCCTCTTCCACCAAATGCTAGCCTGATCCACACATCTACCAACCTAATTGGCTTTGTTTTTTGAAAGATAAAGTTTCTCCTGAGTCACCAATGTAGCTCTCTTTTCCTTTTCAGAATCTTTCATTGCTACAAATTGTCTTTGGGATTTAATCATCTGTACCACATGGTTGATGTGCTTTCAATCCTTGCATCTAAAGGAAATTTCCTTTACATAAATATTGCTAGAGAATTTTAATGTTGCCATTGTAGTCAACTGGTATTAAATTTGGTACTTGCAACATGAAGAGTGATTTTAATTCATCTTCTACATTAGAGGGTTCATATCCTTGATCTGACTCTTCTGAATTATCAAAATCAAAATCACTAGCTTCCATATTCAAAAATTCCTAACCAACATATTCAATAAATTTATTTGGATCATCAGTAATAGTCTTCAAAATTGGCTGCTAGTACAAGTTCATTATGCTTTCATAATACTTTATAACCATGGAGTTCAACCATTCCTTGATGCCATCAAGTGAATATTGAGGAATGACATCAATGCAGAGTACGTCCCACTTGAATTCTTTGAAAGCAATAGCCATATCAAATTCCTTTTGCCTAAGTATTACTCTCTTAAGGTTAACAATCTCAATCTCACTAATAGCGATTACTAAGAAAGGTAATTCCACCAACTCTACCAAACAGTTTACCATAAGAATAATAAAAGAAAAGGCTTTGAAAGGAACTCCATGAAAACCAAGCTCTCTAAATGGTACATATCAAACTCTAGTTCAAAATCTTTTAGATGAGGTTACTCCCATAGCTCTCTTACTCGCTTGACAAATCCTTGAAACTCTGTATTGATTTTATTTTTCATGTCCCTCTCTTGTTGTTCTTCCTCAATTTCATCAAGATCATACATTGACCTTCTTTCCCCTCCTAAAGTTTGGACCACATCCATTACCTCCACATAAAACTGGACATCCTTGGTCTTCTTGGTTCCCATGCCTTGATATGCTTATGCAAATGAAAATGAAGCAAAGTAATCATCTCCTTCTTTGTTGGTTGGAAGAATGCATGCTTAATGTTTTGATACATGATATCAACTCTCTCTTCTAATCTCATGGTTCAATACCAAAATATATAATGGTGGGCCTCTAGAGTTCCATTCATCTTTCTTCCTCTTCCACCAAATGCTAGCCCAATCTAGACGTCTGCCAACCTAATTGACTTTGTTTTTGAAAGTTGAATGGTGCAGGAGCACCCACACCTCACCCTCAATTTGTGATTTTTTGATGGTAAATTGGAAGGACAATTGGTAAATGTTAGTATGTTGAGGTCTTTTTGTCTTGAATAAGGTCTAATAGACCAATATTTTTGTACTTTGGGAATTAGTAGGTTAGGGTGGACAAATGTGCAAAAGCACTCTTGAATTAAATAATTGTTGATATTGCCATAAAGGAAAATTATGTAAAAAGTAGGTGGGAGTGAAAATAAATAGTCTAAAAGTCATGTTATAAGGGTGTCTAAGTGGTCCTAGGCCTTTAGAATAATAAATTTGCATGATAAAGCTTATTAAGCAAAACCATTGTTAAATACTAGTATTTGTAGGCTTAATAAGGGTTTGGTGGTTCAAAGGTAGTTATGGGAATTGAAGGGAGATGATTATAATTTTAAATTTATTAAAAACATCATTCAAGCCTGAATGGGGGTTCAATCAATAGTTTTTTTGAAGATTGGTGCTCTTCACAATGCCTAAAACTGTGGAATTTCAACATTTTCTGAGTTTTTCAGTTTCTTTTCTATATGTACGGCCCAGTACAGGCCTCTTATGAATATAAATTCATGAATCACTATGGTGGCAGGTATTAACCTAGATTTCAATCTATTTTGATACACCTTTAGTTGTTTTAGTGAAAGGAAAATCTAGTTTTCTTTATTCAACTTGTATAGACCAGCAGGGTTTGAGTTTACTTTAATTTTTGTGATGGAGCCCTTCCTCCTACTATGGTGAATTGTGACTCAGAGGAAAGGTTTAAAATGTGTTTTTTTCAAGTTTCCTTAGCTCTTTTAATAATGGTAAGGCGTTTATAGGGATGGTGATGTTGATTTAGGCTGAGAATGTGAGATTTTGGCTTGAAATGGAGGAACCAAAGTGATGGTTTTGAGATCTACTAATTCTAAAGGCCAGGTGAAGGTTTATTATGTGTGTGCAGACCCTAAAAAAAAAATTTGATGCTTTGGTGAGGTTTGGAAGGCCTTGGAGTTGTGAGATGCTTAAAACCCTAGGTATTTGTTAGGAAATTGAGGGTTTTACGAAATTATGGCTTAGAGGTTGAGTGCTTTTCTAAAACCTATGGAATTGGGAGTTTTGTGACCTATTTGATGACTTTCCAAGAGCTTGTGGGGTTAGAAGAAGTTTAAAGAGAAGTTTATTTGTAAAACAGGGCTAATTTTGTAGCCTTTTTGTAGGGTAGTTTGAAGGATCTCCAAAAAATTGCAAAGAAACCTTGTATGTCTGGCTTGGGAATGGTGTTGGGGGTTTGAGTAGATGCTATATTGATGATGAGATGGTCCTTGAGAGGAATTCTCTAAAATTTAAGCCAAATTGTTGAGTTTGGAAGCCTTTTTGTTGGTAGTTGTTCCAAGATGGCCAAATGAAATAACAAATGTTGTTGATTTACTAAAATCTGATTTGTTTGAGTCTTCTCCACCTTGACTCTGCATCACTAAAGTTTCTCCTGAGTCACCAGTGTAACTCTCTCTACCTTTTCAAACTCTTTCATTGCTACATATCATCTTTGGGATTTAATCATTTGTACCACATGGTTGATGTGCTTTGAATCCTTGCATCTAAAGGAAATTTCATCAACACAAATATTGCTACTCTCTAAAGGTTAACAATCTCAATCTCACTAATAGTACATTTACAACCATATTCAAATATTTTCCTTCAAAAGGCTACAAATTCAAATATTGACTTAAATAGCCTTCAAGAGGCTTTAAATAGCCTTTACAAATGATTTTACATCTTTCCAATCATGCCTAACTTTTATTTTTGTAACTAACATGACTTATTACATTATAAATCAATTGTGGATGTGTTATGACCTTATTCAATTGACAAAACTCAAAACACAAAACTAACTTAAAAGATTTTCGTGAACCAAATTTCCTCAATAATCTTGGTGCGCCTACACCAAATTTCATTATTTCAATAAATGTCATTACAATTAAATCTCATTACAATGCCTTAAGTACTCTATTCTCACAGATATTTTACAATGTCACTCATACATTCGAGATTCTCTTATAATTTCTACATCATAGGTTCTCATTTAGAGGTTAACTTCAAATGAGAAACTTGAGATTCCCTCACAAAGCTTCACATGCTATTTTATAATGGCTTGAAATCAAAATTGAGATTTGTCAAGATCATCAAAATAAGGATGTTGCATTGATTTTTTGGCTAAGATTCTCTTCGATGGCTCCAAAATCATCATTTTCTGCAAGGAGAGACCAATCAATTTTTACTAGTTTAGTTACAGATAGGAAAAGTAAAAGAATAGAAAGAAACAGCTCATGTCCAAAATGGAAAAGAAATGAAAATAGATGGAAGGAACTTACAGATAGGCATGGTAGTCTCTCAACTTAGTCACTCCTGCTTATACATCTTCACTATGAGTTCCAAGATACCTATTGCACACAACACCTCTCATGAATCTAGAATATCTTGAAATTCAAGATGCTCCTATAATGTCTACATCATAGGTGCTCATGATAAGGTTAACTTCACGAATAACTTTAAATTCCCTCACCAAGCTTCACACTCTTTTGTAATGGCTGAAAATCATAATTGAGATTTGTCAAGATCATCAAAATAGGGATGTTGCATTGCTTTTATGCCTAAGATTCTCTTGGATGGCTCATAAATCTGCATTTTCTGCAAGGGGACACCATTCAATTTTTATCGGGTTACTTACATATACACAAAGTAAAATAAGACATGATAGCATTGGCATCAAACAAATTAACATGGATACAAGTATAGATTAATAAGAACCATTATGCATATACTTACAAATTAATCCAATGAACCATCTAGATCTACTATACTCTTTATTGTGTCAAGTATTGCCTCATGGTCAGACTCACAGACCTTCCACAAGGTCTTGTTCAAAGGTCTACCCCATATTTTCTCAAATGAACATTGGATGCCACAACAAGGCTCGAGTAATGAAGAATCTTATGATGTGTGTCAAAGTCCTCAAATAGCCAATGTTTAACACTCTTATGTGGGTAACTTCTAAGCCACATTCCAAAGAATAAATAACCTAACCTATAGGGTATTCAATGTTTTCTCCATCTATAACTGGGCTTCCAATTTCTTTTTGGCCTCAACACAATGACACAAGTAATAGACTATTCCCTCTTTGTTGTCTTCATCTACGATAACTGCATAAACATGCCCTGCATTGATATGTGTAGAAAATCACTTGAAATTAGTCAACATTATGAATACAAGCATTGTGCTAAGATAACAATACATGGGAATTTCAAAACTAGCTAAGTAGATATATACCTAGATGAACTAGGATCCTCGATACATGGTCAAAGCTCTATAGATGATTCCATCTATGTTAGTTCCAATGTCGCCGAGGGCTTATATGTGTGAAGTGGGCTAAGATAACTTGCCAACCATTTGTCAATCCACTCCCTTTGACTCATTAATCATTCCGCAGCTTGCATTGTACATGAAGAACAAAAGCATGCCATCTTTATCGGTATCATCAATCTATGAACCTACATTTGAGCTGAGGAAAGAGTGTATCTCAATCGATCCTATTAGTGTACAACAATCCTCATATGGTGCAATGTTAGTATCATCCATCAACCAAATAAATATATGAACTGAAGATGTACCTTCATTACTTGGACCCATCGAAGCATTACACCACTCGATGATTGATCTTGCATCTGTTAACTTTGCATTGTCTTTATACTTTAATTCTTCTCATGCTAATGCTCTTTCATGCATGCTCCTACACCATCATGCTCCCCCTTTCCATGCCTCCTAGACTTTCACAAAAGTTCCACATATGTTGAACACCTATAGTGAGATGCATCCCCGCGACAACCAGTAGGAATATGCACAGCTTCTTAACCGGTGGTTGCAATACGATTCCACCATATTATATGCCAATCATATGATATGCCCCTCTGAGCCAAATGATTGTAGAACATCTGGAAGCAACCTTGCACAAACTCTAGAGAATGTGTGTGATCATCACTAATATAAAAGTGATACCCCCTCAATACCTTCCTTTCATCCTCTGTACTTTCGGATGCATGTATGAATGCTATGTGCACAAATATCAAAACCTGTGAGGAGTTGTAATACTGTGACTACACCTCACACTGTTGATGTAGAGTGTAGTTCTCTATGTAAATTAAACCATTGATACTATAAGTTAACCTGAAAGGTGTCCTTGCATAGCTTGAATTGTACGCCCAACCATCGGCTCTTATGGGTATTCCTTGCATACCTGCTACACTAGATTCTCACTTCTAAACATGGAAATAAACTGATACACTGGAATCTTCTTAATAACCAAATCACACCTTTTTGCTTGAGACCCATCTTTTGTAGCGTATGCCACTGTTTCATACTTCCTGAAATCTACTAGTTTTTGTCCCACCTCATGTGTACTTTCATTATGTTGACATACTAGCATTCGTTGCAAGCCACTACAATGCTTGCATGAACCATCCAAGCATGTTGTCCTTTAGAATATTTGGCCATCCTCTATTTGACATAAAAAAAATTATAAGAACTCTCTTGAAGATTTTGGTGGGGCTTCTATGCCACAATCCTGTAAAACATCATTAGTATGCAAATCTAAACATATAGAACAATAAACATCATAATGGTCAGCGAATTCAATATGTAGTATACAACAACAAGTAGTGCGTGTGTGATTTATCTTGACTTAAAAAGGTTTAAGAATTTCAAAAAATCTTTGAGAAATACTAATTTGAGGATAAGCATTTTGAAATTTATGAAAAAATTTGGTTTGAGTTGTATCCAAAAAATGCTTTGGATGTGGTTGACGATTCCAACTACCTATTCTCCTTCTTACAACATCCCTTTGATTTGGAGATGGCCTTGTATTATTCTTCCAATAATCTTCAATTAGTGTTCTCAATGCTTCAACAACTTTTTTATCTTTATGTGGTAGTCTTCCTGAGAATTCCCATAATTCATTTGAATCAGTGCCCTCAATTCTTTTCCACCTTTGAACGGCTTTTGATAGAGTTTATCTACTAATTCCCATTTGTTCACTTGTCTTTTTAATGAGACGAGATCCCTTTGTTTGATAGCTTACCAAAGTTGATGTAATGACACGTCAGGTGACATTACTATCCTTTGAGCATGAGGTCTTACCCACACTCTCATAAGCATCCATTAGATTCTTCACTTGATAGTGTTTTCACAGCTTGATGCACTCGATGTTCTCAACCCAAGAGTCTTCATGATGTTTCTATACTTTAAACCCCACACCATTTGAACAAATAGTTGACATCTTCCGGTCTCATTTAGCCTTTCAAAGAACATTTTCCAAATCTTATCAGCATATCTTCTACAAGTGCGTTCTAGAATATTACCTTCCATGTACTACAAAATATCTTCATCAATATTAATCAAAAAATTTGGCTTTCTACGCAAAATTCTAGGTGGTGTTCTCTTAGGTACATACATCTCAACATTAGTAATTTCATCAATAGTTAATTGAGGTGGGCTAGATTGCGTACCTTCGACCAAGGGTGGAATAGAATACATACCTTGAGGTTCACGTGGGGATGATGGCATACCTTGTTCATCAAATCTGAGTGATGATGTACTCTCAACTTCAGATGCGGTGGATGGTGTCCAACCATACTCACTTGTGGTAGAGTGTCCCTCCATATTCGCTTGTGCTTAATGGTGTCCCTTTGTATTCACTTGCGATAGAGGGTGTGTCTCCAACTATGGTATTTTCATCTCCCCTAGCATGACTCTTTCAAATTCGTGCCCTTTGTGTTGCCAATTTCTTTTCTCTTTTTGACGATTGAGGTTCCTCTTCAACTAGCTTGTTTTCGTCAATTGTTCCCAATTTTTTATTTTCACAATATTCCCTCATCTATTTTTTCTCTTTATCTCTAAAGGCTTGGCGTTGATCATCTGTTAGTTTTTTCCTTTTAATTGTTCATTTCTTCGGCATGACGAATAATTTTACCTGTGCAAAAAGTGCTAAGTCAAGTCAAATTTACAAATAGTGAAGGGTTGTAAAAGTCTATTAAAGAGGGAGACCAACGGTCACCTCTTTCAAATGTTAGTTTTCGAAGTTGAAGTGGTTTGTTTTAAGAGGGACACATTATAAAGGGCCATGATAAACTTGAATGGAGGATGATCTTGGATTGGGCGTCAAACCAAATGAGGAAATGTTGAGTTTTCCTTAGCAAAATTGAGCTTTTGGTGACTGAAATTGAGTTTTTGAGTTGGGAAGCATTATTTTAGGTTAGATTGAGCATGAGCAGGGTTTATTAGGCTTGTTTCAATAGTTTTCAAGTTTTGGAGTGTTTGGCAAGTGCTACTTTCAATAAAACATATGGTTTCTAAGCCTAGGGAGAGGGTTTTATGGTTTGGGTGGTAAATGATTGAATCTCTGCAAGCTAATGCTATAATTTGAAGTTTTGATAGATATAAAGTGCTTCCCCAATGTTTCAGGAGATTTGGACAAGTTTTGAAGGTGGTCCCTTTGTAAAAGTGAGCTAATTTGGGCCCTTAAAAGCATAGAAAACTTGATAATTTGTGCAGTTTGGTACAAAACAAGCATTGGTGATTGTTGGATATGTTGAAAGGCTCTGTAATGGGTAAAATAAAGGTGTCTAAATGGTCCTAGGTCTGCAGAACAACAAATTTTCATAATGAAGCTTATTAAGCAAACCATTGCTAATACTAGTACTTTTAGGCTTAATGAAGGTTTGGTGGTTCAAGGGTGGTTATGGGTGTTCAAGGAAGTTGGGACTCCTGATTTGAAAATGTATAAAAACATCATACAAGCCCGAATAAAGGGTTCAATGAATTTATTTTGAGGATTTGGTGCTCTACTCAACGCCTAAACTATGGAGTTTCAAGTATTTTTTCTATGTTTTCAGTTTCTTTTTCCTATGTATGGCCCAGTACAGGCCTCCCATGATTATAAATTCATAAATCACTATGGTGGTAGGTCTTAACTTGGAATTAAATCTATTTTGAGACTCCTTTGGTTTTTTCGATGAATGAAAAATTCCATTCTTCATGATCAACCTGTACATACTAGCAGAGTATGAGTTTTACTTTAATTTAAAGATGGAGTCTTTCCTCCTATTGTGGTTACCTGTGATTCAGAGGAAAGGCCTATAATATGTTGTTTTCAAGTTTCATGTTTCTTTTAATAGTGGTAAGGCATCTATAGGGATGGTGATGTTATCTTAGGCTGAGAATGTGAGTTTTTGCAATGAAAAGGAGGAACCAAAGTGGTGTTTTTGAGATCTAATAAGGCTAAAGGACTAGTGAAGGTTTATTTTGTTTTTGCAGACCCTGAAAATTTTTTTTGATGCTTTGGTGAGGCTTGGAAGGCCTTGGAGTTGTGAAATATAGAAAACCCTAGATATTTATGAGCAAATTGAGGGTTTTTGTATTGGAAACCTATTTGAGCATGCAAGGTCCTAAAACCTAGAAAATCTTTTGTTTTGAGACCTAAGTAAAGACTATTTTTGGATTTGGGGGTTTTCTGAGAAGTGAGAAGGTTGTGTGGGGAATTATACCCGATTGAGTGACTTTGATATGCTACAACCTAAAAAATGTGAATTTGTTG
>VDFB02271358.1:158281022-158317392 GCA_007258455.2 Sequoia sempervirens
GTTTTGGCCCCGAGGGCCCTCCGTGTAAAGGGTACAACACCCTGTGAATGATACTTACCTTATCAAAATCAATATAACAAGAATGAAAGTGAGATTAAAAAACCTGTTCAATCATAAATAAGAACATATAATAGTTATCTAATTATAATAGTTAAAAAAAGAAATTGGAGCTATAACAATATATAAATAAGATTATTATATTAATCTACTCAATATGGTCAATTAATGCAGCTTAAGAAAAAATTGATTGACATATAATATTGATAATTAGGTAATGGCAATATAACAAGAATTCAAAAGAGAGATTAAAATTATTTATTTGTAAATTAAGCAATATGTTCATAGCATAATTAATTTACATCTTAACAATTGATAAGATTTGAAAACATAGATATTTGTCTCACACTGAAAAATTCTCACATTTGATTGCTACCTATCAACAGATACCAAAAATAGTCAATCATTCTACTATCTCCATGGTTTCCTCCACTTTGGAGACATGTGAGACTAATTTGGTTTCTAATGCTTATGCTTCGATTGATATTCATGGAACAATTCATCTTTGGGATCATATAAGGTATGTCATATCTTGTGCTCCATATCTTCCTTGGGTTTTAACCGGTGATTCCAATTCCGTGTTGAGTTTGGAGGAGAAAAGAGGTGGACCGTTGCATAGGCTTAGGCCTACTTCTGACTTTTTTGGGAGAATTTAGACTCTCTAGCTTTAATTGATGTTAAGCCTTCTAATGGGGTGTTCACTTGGAATAATAGGAGTGGAGAGGAAGCGATTTCTAAAAGGATGGATAGATTTCTTGTCTCTTGTTTTTGGGTTGAGGGTTGCTTGGTTATTGGTTCTAAGATTCTTGATTAGAGGGGATTTGATCATGGGCCAATTATTTAGCTACTTTTTTTACGGTTCCCAAGAATCTTCCTTTTAAGTTTCACCTTATGTGGCTTCGGGATTCTTCCTTGCATGATCTTATGACCCAGTGGTACCATGATGGAGGCCCTACTTATGGCACAACTATGTACACCTTTGTTAAGAAACTTCAATATGTCAAATACCACCTTAAGATATGGAATAGCTATGTTTTGGCAACCTAAAGGCTATGAAGAGGGATTCTTAGGCGTGCCTTGATGTGATTACTCACCAGATTCAAGATTATGGTTTCTCAGATGCTTTAGGAAGAGTTGAATCCCAGGTTGCGAGAGTTGTAGAGAAGTGGGAGCTCCGAGAGGAGATTTTCTGGAAACAAAAGGATCAGATTGATTGGCTTCAGGAAGGGGATATAATGAATACTACTTTCTTCCATCATTGTCAAAACCTAATACAATGAATATAAATCCATATGGCCACAATGAGCTAGAAACACCATAACTAGGGATTAAAAAATAATCCAATGATTCATATTGAATTATCCTCACCTCAAATTATTCAATATGAATGGCACTTGCCTACTTACCACTTCCTCCTAAGAGACATGTGTTGACACAGTGAGACAAAACTGGGACACCATAGAAATTTTCTTGTATGTGTTACCCTTTATGAATGTGGTTTCCATAGAAAACAAGGATGGTAAAATAATTCACTACCTTGAGGGGGAAATTGTAATGGGTGACCATAAGGCCAACTAAGAATTTTTTAACCTCTCCATAAAAATATTCAAGCAGATGTAATTCCATCCAAATAATTGTAGGGTCCAGTGGCATGCTTTTCCCATAGGCATGTTTAGTCAATTTTCTTAGGGGATATTCTTCTTTCGTCACTTTTACTACACACACCTTGACTCCCAAGCCCTTCACCTCCATCACAACCACCATATCACCAAATTGATCTAGTAAAAAGAGACTTTAAATACAATAAAAAATCCTTGCATTAGGAAAAACCCTTATCATATTCACCATGAATTCCTTGTGGATAGTTTTATTTTCCCTTGAAGACCCAAATACCCATTCCTTGTTCACCTAATATCTCCTTGATGAGTTCCATAACATCATCATATTGTTGTAGGTAAAAATGGATTTCAATATTTTTTTGAGACTCTTCCCTTTCATATAGGGTTTTGATCTTTATTAGAATACCAAGTACTTGCCTTGAAAACTATAAAATATCTTAAAATCCACAACCAAGAAACCTATATCACTCCTAATTGATAAAATTCTAACACATGCTAGAACCCGTTAACCAAAGAAATATAACTACTTTATACATAGAAAAATCCACCCACATATATTCTACCAAATAATACTTATATATAATAAACACACAATCCAAAGATAAATAATATTAGAAACAAGAGGATCCTAAAATATTGCATAATGAAAACCTATTGACCTTTAGTCTATGGACCAAATAGTCCAAATAAATACATAATAAAATCAAAGGGGTTTATGCCATATTATAATGTCCCATTTTTATTTACTTACATTTAAGAGTGTTTGGGTCACTTTTCCAGTTTTGGTAGGATTTTGGGAATTAAGCTGTCTTAACCTATGTAATTACCTTATTTAATTATTTAATTATTTGGAAATTTTCCATACTTACATATCATATTTTAATTTTATTTTATTTAATATTTGTGTTGTATCTCAAATGGGGTGTTGAAATTTGTGTAAGGTATCATTTTTCCCTCTCTTAGACCTTCAAATTTCACTCTACCATCATCCCTCTAGTAGAAAATATTAGCAAGGATATTGATATCTCATTCTTCATCATGGTTCTATTTCCTTGTCATCGTAGGCCTATGGACCTTTTCTTCCATTTGCGTCCTAGTATCCCTACATCCCATTCCCTAAAAAACCTAACCTTGGACCTTTAAAAAAAATAAAACTAACATACCAAGTGAAAATCATTTGAATGGAATCCCCACTTGCATTTCAATGATCCCTATTGTAAATACACCCTTGGGAATGGGAGTCCTTATACCCCTAGTCCCTCTTACAAATGCACCTTTAGCATGCAAATTCTTAGACTCATATTCCCTTTTATAACAATATCCCTCAAGAACACATTTCTCAAGCTACCAATGATTAGGGATGTGATTAATGGCCTTAAATGAATGTGATAAGATTAATGAAGACTCTAAATTTCCCATAAATGGGTGTGGGAAGCATGCTATGCCTTCAATCTCTATCTATAATGATTAGCCTCATTAGTTTGCATCTTTTACCATTTTATCATCAAACCCTAACCTTAATTTATAGGTGTGAGCACTAGTGTTCCTTTGTTGGATTTGAGGATGAAAACCACTAAGTTTTGGAGATCAATGAATGAAATCCCATTGAATCCCCAAAGATTGGAGGATCCTTTGATTTCCTAAGGGAAAATTTATGTGGAGCTTTCCATCTATACTTCAAGTTTTGAATATTTTATAATTTTGTATATTATTAAGAACTACTTTTTTATAACTATAATATTTTAAATCAATAAACTTTTCAACAAATATTTGTAATAATTTCAAGCATAAATATTTTTGAATGAAATATACAATTCCATCTTATTTTTGTGTGTAAATATATTTTATTTGTTATGGATCTATTGTGGATATAAGCATTTCACATGAGGATTTATTACAAGCATTTTAGATTTAATTGTTTTACATAAATATTTTTTATTGATGTCATTTAGTGGTATTATAGTTTCATGATTATTTATCTTACGATCATTTGTCACGACCCCTATTTTTTTTTGCTCGTATTTAACAATGATTTATTAAACTAATTTATAATGAAATAAAAGTGTAAAGGAATAAAAGAATTAATTATATTTTAATTAGAGAATTTATTTTGTAAATAAATGATAATGAGTTGTTATTTAGAATAATTATTTTAATTACACATTAAATGTTACCTTCTCGCTAACTATTTTGAACAAATATTTAAATTACAAATAAAAGATATTTCCTTATTATTTGCTTGGAATAGATATTCAATTTGTAATTAAAATGGTATTATTCAGCATTTACAAAGGATAAATATGTGCATAAAGTAAATCTTATTTTTATTATTTTCAAGATGCCGTTATTGGAAAAACTAAAAACAAATATTTAAAAAGGAAGGAAAATAATAACGAAATACAACGATAAGCTTTCATAATCTTTCAATATTGCTCTGCAAGAAATAACTGATAAAGGGGATGTTGGGAAGAGGGTTTCGGAAGCACGGTGAATCAAGAATGGTGAAAAAGAGAAGAAAAGCAAGAAAGGAAGAAACAACGAGGAAAAGAGAACCTACAGGAAGCGATTTCCAGGTTTAAATACCCTTTCCATTGTATTTTGAGTTCAAATGTGTAAGTAATTTACTATGTTGAGAGAAAGAGAAATTCTTCTGTTGAATCCCCAATTGATTGTAATCTTGTATTTAGAGAGCTTTTGTTTGGAATTCAGAACCAAGATGGTATAAATCTATATTTTCTTACCCTCCTATATACATGTATATATGTCTATATATCTATATATGTATATAAAAATAGATATATGTATCTCTGTGTGAGTATATTATATTAGTTTCTCCCTGCAATTTGAATCCTTTACTGAAGTGCACATTTATTTAAAAAGAAATTGAAGAAATATTGTTTACCAGTGGTGCATATATATATAAATTTATGAATGTGGAATGATAGTTTATATAATCAAATTCAAACTAAAGGAATGACACTATTTTCTGTTGAAATTTGTTTTCATTGAATTTTTGTGAGGGCTAAATGGGCACAACCGAGCCTCCCACAAGGGAAGGCTACACTGTGGAGGTTGCGCCCTCCACAGGCCGTGACCTGTCGAGGGGGCGCTTCCCCCACAAGCAGCGCACCCCCATGGGTACCGTCGGCCAAGTAAGGCCCAACCCCTTTGTAGTGTTTGAAAATATTTTTAAAATATATGTAATTTGTTTTGATCAATTCGATACTCTTCCTAAATTTTCCTGGAAATTTCTGTGTATCACATGTTTATGTGACCACTATTAAATATGAATATGTATATATATATACACACACGTTTATGTATATAGAAAGGAATATCAAAATAAAACTGTGAAATAAAAAGTTGTAGATGTATATATTTTTTGTTTGCATAGGAAATTTCTGGAGGTGTATGTAAATGCTTTAACAATTATTAAATATATCCTTCTGTAAAAGGTAGTTGAACGCATGCCTGTATCATTTTCAAATGTAAATTTTCTAAAACTTGTAAGTATATATATATTCACCTTTTTACATTAAATATATCATACTTTCAAGTGTCTTTCTATTTCGAAGGTAATATACCAGTATGAATGTGTATGTAAATATATGTAAATATATCTATATATATATATATATAAACACTTGGTCAATTGATTTAAACATATCAATTTGTAAATTGAAATCAAATAATAGCCAGTAGGAACATCTGTTAGGAGATCACTCCAACAAACATCTGATCTCTGGGAACTCACTTTTGCATATAAATATACATACAAATATATTTACATATAAATATTAAACTAAAACATTGAGTAGGACGAGTTCTCTGATGTGATTGGATTTATTTCTGTATTTGCCTGGTTTCCTCGTGTACATATATTTTATTTTCAATTTATTTTATCACCGAATTTTGTAAGTAACATGGTAAATCTATGTAAATATGTGGAATTATATTTATATATATAAAAATAAATGAATACTTACGTGATTATGAGATTAGCAAGTTATATTTTTTTAATGTTTACTCAACTCTATAACAATATTTCATTGCAAGTCAACACAAATCTGACATCTTAAGCTCACCCATAACAGTTTAAATCAGTTGTTTCGTTTATTGAAGATAAATACGAAAATAAACATTATGGAGAAAGAGAACTGCTTATTTATCATATGCATATTAATATATATTCAAAACATTCCATGAGTTAAGGTATATGAATTCTATTGAATATATATACCTACACAAATTTGTGAATGGGTAAGTCTTATTTTCTTAAATATAAATAGATTTCTGACCTGAAAGTAGAAATCTGTAAATTTTAGTTAAACCATTAATATTAAAAACAAATCATTGGATTCTTTGTGAGAAAATAGAAAGACTTTCATATGTGCATTTAATTGCTTCTAGTCATTAGATTGCTTTTGAGCCCTTAAGGGTAGTTAATGTTATATACATGATTTACTTTTACCCTACTTGGAATGTACAAATGTTCTTGGAAATAATTTGTTAGTATGTAAGTTTCTTTGGCTTTTCTTGCATAGTGGTTAAGAGAAATTTCGAAAGAATAAATGGTATTTTAAATGGGGACTTGGTTTATAAGCTTATAATATGGAAACTAATAATGATAGATGTGTATATAGTGAATAAAGGAATGGGTGGGTTTTGTCTTTAAAAATTAATTTGACATAGAATAAATTTTGGGTAGAGAATTACTTCTAGAAAGAATTAAATCTTGTATTTATTTACTTTACGGGATTTTACATTAGCAAGCAAAGTAACATTATCTCTTTCAAAGTAGTGGATAAAATATTAGGTGGTGGAAACAATTAGATATTAACTCTATACTTAGTATGTTTTAGTTAAATGCTATGGAAGATGTTGCATCATGAATAAAAGGATATATAAAATATGTTGAATCACACCTTACTTTATTAAAGCTAGTTTCAATTATGACACTTTTCTCCTACATTATGGTTTATTATACACTCTTAACTCACTTATAGCCTTATTCTCCCATTGTTGAACTCTATATGAATCAATAGTAAATATTCTTATTGTAATTGCATAGGCATGTGTGTGTTTAGCTGTGCTAGGTTTACCTTTACCTGCATGAAGCTTTATGTGATTGATCTAGGGTTATCGACATACTTGTATGATATTGATATTTGAAAGGTAATTAGAGGTAAATTGTCTTATTAGAAAATACTTGGGAGTGATACATGATAGTGATGACATTACCTTAGTCTCATATGCAAGGATGATGCATTGTTAAAACTTGAAGATTTATGTAACTTGTAGAAGAACTTCAATAAGTCCTTTGTTAAGGGCGATATATGATATCCAAAATTGTATAATGAATGGTCATGTTAGTGTGACAATGTGATCATTGCCAATGTGCACCTTATAACCATTGAGAATTTGTAGCCAGTAGAGAGAAAGGAATTTCATTAAGCCAATAAGATACTTTGACGAGTGGTTTTTCATCCCTACAAGGTTGATATGATAAATCTTGTGTAAGACTATATGGCTATATCTTAAAATTACATAACCTTGTTTTGATACACTTGATTCATGGATGTATGTTATTCCATTTAAATATAGTGATGCAAGTAATTTAATCATTCCTCATACTCCACATCTTTTTATAAGAATTTTATTCTATTAAATATATTTTGGCAATTAGGGGTTGTAATTGGTAATTGAATTTTTTTGTCCTTACATCATTGATGTAGTAAAGTGCCTAAGCATCTTGGAAATCTTGTATCACTTTAAAAATAGTGGCTTTGTGGTTCATTTTAGCTATTTGTTCATTTATTATTTGGTGGTTACCAATTGGTATAGAGAAACTTAGCTTTTCCAATTTCATTAGTGTTTTTTAGAGTGTGAAATGGATATCATATTAAATTTTGAGGAGAATTAGATAAAAGGAAAATCATTGTTTAATTTGTGTACATTTATTAGGATGATAGTTTTGTGTAGTTGTAATATTTTCCACTTGTGGCAAATTGTTTGGATCTCACAACTACATAGGAATATTTATAGATATTTATTGAACCATTTAAGGTGCATGTTGAGAACCATGTAGAGGTTCTCCACCATTTTACTATTTGAGTATGGAAGTTTTGTTATTTCTAGCCAATGACATGTTTCATGGGATATTACACTTTGCACAACCTTGTGGCTAACATTGATAATTGAGGAGGTTATTTGTGTTGAATAGTCTGGATAACTAAGAGGGGGGGTGAATCGGCTATTATAAAACAATTTTCTTGATTTTAATTAATCCATAGAAAACTTAAATCAATTAGATAATAATCTAATAGATATGAGCATGAAAGCACACAATAACATCATGCACAATGAACACCAAAATTTACGTGGAAACCCAAGAAGGGAAAAACCACGGAGAATGCTAATTCTAAATTAAGGTGACACTAGTTAAGGTGATTTTTTACAAGGGCTCACTACCAAATTGCTCACTGTAGGTAAGGCTCACTACCGATGGGCTCACCGCTCGACTATTGCAGTCAAAGATGAAAAGGCTCACTACCAAAAGAGAAAGGCTTACTGCCAACAAAAAAATGATGAAAGAGAATCCACCTCTGAAATAATTATCACTAATGATGACGCCAAATAGAATCTCACTATTTGTTGCCTTTGGTCATATACTTTTGCATACTTCACAATGTCTGGATTTTTAGATTCACATTCACCACACTTGCTTTCATCAAACAAAATCTTGAATTTTACTTATACCATTCCATGCTTTCATAATCTCCTAAGTCGTCCAAACACAATGTCTTCATGATCTCCTAAATTGGCCAAACACAATTTGAATTAGGTCACCACAAAACATTCCCACGGTGGAAAGGAATGAAACATGGACCAATCATAACCTCCTTGCTCAAATCAACACACTACATATTAACCATGATATATGGAACCAAAGAATATAATATACACATTACAACATTTGCAAAAAATGTTCCAGAGCACATTAACCAATTTCTAGATCAGTTCAGACCCATAAGAATGTATCTCATTATGTTGCAAAATTAATGGGACCAAGAAAACCATGACCAAAGATAGAACATCACAACACAACATTTGGAGCATGCCAATCCAGATCACCAAAGCATAAAAAATGAACCTTAATCAATCAACCAAGAGATGTTGACATCAATGACAACCATTAATGCCAACAATCAACAACATCACATTCCATCTATCTCCCCCTTTGTCATTGATGGAAACATCCATCAACAACAAACCAAACAACTCAATGTCAGCATCAACAACATCAAGGACCTTCTTTTCTTTTCCCCCTTTGACATCAAGGACAAAGGGAAAAAACTCCCCTTGAAAAACTTACTCTGTTCCCCCTATGAGGAAGCCACTAAGCATTGATCTAGATAAGAGTGAGCATATAATACCCTGGACCAATGCACACCTTGGTGCAAATTATTATAGACTAAGAGGGGGTAGGACCCCTAAATTTTGTCGAAGATACTCAAAAGTATCTTTGCTCAATGGTTTTGTGAAAATATTTGCAATCTACTCTTTTGTAGGTACATATTCAATTCTTACCTCATTGTCCCATACCTTCTCTCTCAAGAAGTGATATCTCATGGATATATGTTTCATTCTAGAGTGTTGTACCAGATTCTTAGAAATGTTTATTGCAATTGTATTATCGCACATAATTGAGACAGGTTCATCAAATGATATGCCAATGTCCTTCAACGTTTGTTTCATCCATAGTACCTGTGTGCAACATGAGGATGTTGCAATGTATTCAAATTTAGCAATAGATAGAGATGCAAAATCTTGTTTCTTACTTGACCAAGCAACCAATCAAGAGCCAAGGAAATAAGCTCCACCACTTGTGCTCCACCTGTTATCAACACATCCAGCCCAGTCAGCATTAGTATAAGCCGCCAAAGTGAAATATGAGTCCTTTGGATACCATAACCCCATATCTTTTGTACCCTTCAAATATCTAAAGATCCTTTTTACTGCAACATGTGATTCCTTTGGTTCTTGCTGAAATCTAGCTGCTAAATAAACAACATACATAATGTCTGGCCTAGTAGTAGTCAAATATAACAATCCTCCAATCATTGACCTGTACATACTTGCATCAGCTTTAGGTGAATCATCTTCTTTTGTCAACTTGCTTTGGTAAAAATAGGTGTACAAACTGGTTTGGAATTTTCCAATCCAAACTTCTTCAGTAATTCTTTGGTATACTTGGACTGAGAAATGAAAATTCCTTTGTTGTTTTGATTTACTTTTTAAGTCCAAGGAAGAAATTTTACTTGATGTACCTATCATTAAAATTTTTAATTCCTTCTACATTTCATCTACAATTTTTTTGCACATATCATCATTTCCTCCAAAAATTATGTCATCAACATAAACCACAACAATCAACATTTGATCTGAGTGAATTTTGTAGTATAAATTACTATTAGCAGATCCCTTTTTAAATCCTTGTCCAATCAAGTACTTGTCTAATCTACCATGTACTAGGCTCTAGGTGCCTACTTCAATCCGTATAAGGCTTTATTCAAATTGCAAAAAACATCCGGGTTACTTCTAGACATAAATATCTCTAGTTTCTCAATGTAGACTTCTTCCTTTAGTCCTCCATTCAAGAATGTAGATTTTACATCCATTTGATAGACTTTGAAATCCTTAAAAGCTGCAAAAGCTAAGAATATTCAGATCATTTCCATCCGGCTAATAGGGGCATATGTTTCTTCAAAATCAATACCATTGATCTGAGTGTAACCTTTGCAAACCAATCTCGCCTTGTTTCTCATTACCTTTTCGTTTTCATCCAACTTGTTCTAGAATACCCACTTTGTTCCAATTACATTTTTTTCTACCAATCTGGGCTCAAGTTCCCAAGTCTGATTTTTCTCTATCTGATCAAACTCTTTTTTCATTTCCTTCACCCAATTATGATCATTGCATGCTTCTTCCATAGTCTTTGGCTCAATTTTTGAGAGTAGACGCAATAATACTTTCTCTTGAGCTGCTTTGCTTCTTGTAGAGTAACCCAAAAATATGCCTTCATCAGTTCTCTTGTCGAGGTATGTACAAGATCATGATGGGCCAAAAGTGGCAATATGATGGGTATGTGACCGGCGACTGTTTTTACCCAAAATTGATGAAGCGAAAGGGTTTTTAAAGGGAAATTCTCAGCTTTCACCAATATAAATTATTTTTGCTTTTGAGATTTAATAAGTAATTATTATTCATTTTCTATTCAAATTATGACTAAAGTGTTGATTGATATATGATGATTGAAAAAATCTATAGCTTTCAAACAATATCATATTTTTTTGAATCCAAAGAAACATGCATCACATTCTATGCTTTAGCACTATAGGATTAAAAAAGAAAAGTTGAGATTTCATGAAGTTTTGACCAAGTTAAGATTAATTCGGACATCTGGCGAGTTTTATATTTTTTAAAAGTTGTAATAAAAATTCATAATTAATTATTTAATTGAAAAAATTACAAAAAATATGCATCACATTGGGACATGAGTCCTCTACTTATATCTAAAATATTATAAAAAAATTATCATTTTATTGTGGTTAGGGTGGTCAAACAAACATCTACTTATTTTCCCCCTGAAATTTAAGTACTCTTGCATTGAAATTTCAAATTTTCACCAAATAGATTTTAAAAAATAAAATAAACCTAGTAGTTTAGAAACTACATTCAATTTGCTATAGATTCTATTCTTACATATTTTTGAAATAATATAGATAACTTATTCAAATTTTCACGTCAAGTTGCCTAACTCTGATTTTTCTAAAATTTTTGCCACTTAAGGCCTATACATCAAACTTTCCAAGATTGTCCTCATCTCTCTGAATGTAGCTTTTGCTTCCAAATTTTTTGAAGTACTTTACTGTGGGAGCTCTTCCATGCCATAGCTCATATGATGTCTTTCCATACCTCCTCTAGAACAATACTCTATTAAGAGTGCAAAATGTTGTGTGTATTGCTTCTCTCAAGAAGACTCGTGGTAAACCAACTTCATTGATCATTGTTCTAGCCGCTTCTTGAACTGTTTGGTTCATTCTTTCTACTACACCATTCTGTTGTGGTGTTCTAGGGGAAGATAGTTGTCTTTTAATGACATTTTTTTCATAGATTTTTTTGAATTCGTCAGAAGTAAACTCTCCTCCTCTATCAGGTCTTAAACACTTGATTCTTCTGTCAACTTCATTCTCAACTCTTGCCCTAAAAATATTGAATTTTCTAAAGCCTCTGATTTTTCTCTTAAAAATGCAACCCAAGTTAATCTGGAATAATCATCTATTAAAATCATGAAATATATCTCACCTTATAAGCTTCTTATTTTGGTTGGACCACATAGGTCAGTGTGTACAAGGTCTAACAAACTAGTAGATGAATCTTCTTTTCTTTAGAATGTTTCTCTGGTTTGCTTTCCTTCTTGACATCCTTTATAAATAATATTGTCTGGTTTGGTTAGTCTTGGAAAATATCTGACTACTCTTGTTGAACTTATCCTTACCAAATTGTCAAAGTTGATGTGACACATCCTTTGATGCCAGAGCCAACTGCCATTGGACTAAGACAATAAGCATCTTTTTGTAGCTCCTTACAATTGATACATATTCCCACTTTTTCTTTTTCTAGCTGCAATAACAGTTTTAGATCTCTTATGGATCTCACAACCATCGTCTTGAAACACCACATTATAGCCATTTTCGCACATCTGTCCAACACTCAAAAGATTATGATATAACCCTTCACATAGTAAACATTGTCAGTGTTATGTTTTTCATTGAAGGTAATAGAACCAATTCCAACAATCTGTGATGTTTTATCATCTCCAAATCTAACAAAACCTCCATCATATTTATCAAGCTTCACAAACTTACTTTTATCACTGGTCATATGATTCGAATATCCACTATCAATCAACCATTCATCTTCTTTTCTTTTAACAAATAATGTAGCTTCAATGTTTTTGATAAAGGAAAAAAAGAGCTTTATAGGGGCCTAAAACCATAGGGTTTACAAGCTAAAAAAGATATTCCATTAGAGTTCACAAAAAAAGGGAAAGCTACAACACAAAAAAAAAGCAACAAAGGACAATAGCTACCAACCGAGGACTAGAAAAAATCCAACAAAATACCAGACCAAAACACAACCAAAGCTAAGCTAAGGACTTTAAAGTTTCAACAACCTTAGCTTCAAGGTTGCACATCTCCTGGGTCACCTTCTTCAGGTCTTGGATCTCCTGAGGCAAAGACTCTACTCTTCTCTTCAATTTGGCTCTAGTCCTCTTCGAGGGGCAATCCTCTTTCTTTCTTTTATCCTTGTCAGCTTCCAAATCCACAAACAATGACCCCTGATGAATATTTTCTAGCTTGTCCACCACAGTTCCCAAGATAGTAGCATTTTGTTTCACAACTCTGTGGCTATGCTCCATAATGGTTTTCATAGTATCCCTGATTTTACCAATTTCCCCTTTCAAATACTTAACCTTATTCTCATTATCCTTCTTAATCTTATCTGTGAGCTCAACATTTCTCTAAAGGCTATCATCTAATGGCCTCTTCTCTTCCTCAGTCCACAAAACCCCAACATTATTTTGGGTAACCCCTTTAGCTTCCATCTCATCCAGCTTGCTAGTGACCACCCTATTTTTCAAGATGAGGTCATTTATCTCATTGAAAACCCACTTAATAATCCTGAAGTAATGAACAACCCCATTTCTAGAAATTTCCAGAATGTCATCAGGGTATTCTTGGTCCAACTTGAAGTAGTGGTTTTCAGGTTTGAGATCTCTAGGGAATCTGGGTCTATTCTCTCTATCAGTGGCAGGGTAAGAGGTATAGGATTCCTCAGAGGCTTTAGGGGCATCCGAATTATCCTTCGAAGAATCCTCAGAGTAAGAAACCAACTTTTTTGTGGGGGGGTCCTTCTTTTATCTTTTCACCACCTGAGTCGTGCCAGTGGGTGATTTCACAGAGGAATTTTTCTTGTTCAAGGGTTTTCTCTAAGGGGTTTTCTTCTTTATCTTTTTGGGAGAGGGTGAATCTTCCTCCTCCCACACATATTCCTCATCTTCTTTATCCTCTAACGAACTTATCTTAGTATTGTATCACTCCGAGGCCAAATCCATTAAGGGGTTAGACACAACAGGCATATATTTTATAATGCTCATGAATAAGCCGAATAAGACCACTCTGCAGGACTAGATTCTTCCTAGGGATTTTTCTATGTTCTTCAATGCTATTATTCAAGGAGTAGAACATGAGTGAGGAAAGGAGATTCTTACCTTGTGTTGAAAATGGTTAAGGAGGGAAAAATGGTAGCCGTAGACTCTAGTAAATCTATCATCCAACGTAATGTATTCCATAAGAATTCTGAGCACCTCTTGCCAAACCTTCTTGACCTTTGCAACATCAAAATAACTACTAGAAATTTTTACTAGCTCCTTTCCATCTTCATTTTTAGGAAATATGATAACAACTTCATTAAAAAGCTTTCTATCTTGATAGAACTTCACCCCATCAATTGGAAGTTTGATGATTTCCCCAATAAGGTTTTCATCAACCTTAACCTTCCTTATTGAGAGAATAATTTCACCATTCTTCCAGTGTTTAGCAAACTACTTAGTAATTTTTTTGTTTAGGACCATGGAGCTTTTCAATGAATGACTCCATCCCACCCCTCTTAATGTGCCTCCAAACCTTTGAATTGTTCTTGTGTTTCCCGTAGCCTAACGATTCAACCCTCTTTCTGCTTCCCCCCATTGTAGCAATATCCTTTCCTCTATTGCTAGTAGAAAAAATAACTGAACTGAAGAGCTAGTAGCATAACCAAAGCACCCACAAAATGTGACAGCCCTGATAGGTAGTAGAAGTAATTACAATGCCACCATTGTATCTAATGATGTCGCAGTACCTGGCCTTATTCTCTGTAATCATCATTAAAAGCGACAACTCTCCCATGAGTGATATCATAATCAATTAAGGCTCTTATGTTAGCTCCCAATTCATTAAAATCTTTCCAAGTCAGCTTCCCATTTTGTTTTACCCCCTCATTAGAAAAATAGTCGACAACCCTATTTGCTTCCCTAAAGACATGGGATATTCTAACTTTTTCAAAGTTAGATAAAATATAAGTTGCTTCATCTATCCAACATTTAATCGTCCATGAGGGGGGGGGACTTTCCTAGAAGACATTCAATAATGTTTTTGGAGTCACCCTCAATCCATATGTGTTTAAAGTTCATTTTATTCTCTAGATCAATAACCTGGAAAGCACCAATGGCTTCGGCTAAATGATTAGATTGTGCACCCAATGGTAGAGCCACTACTGAAATAAATTTACCATTATAATCTCTTATCACTCTACCACTCCCTAATGGCCCCATATTACCCTTAGCCCCACCATCAAAATTATCTTTTATCCAACCCCTAGGGGGGTGACTCCAATAAACAACTTCACGGTTCTTCTTCGTTGGTCTTGGAGCCCATGACACATCATTTTTTATTTTCCAATCTTTTGCCATCTTGAGGTCATAGTTAGAAAAAACCACTGCCTCCATCTTACTCTCATGATATGGGATATTGTTGATGTTTTCCACAATGATTTTTTATGTTTTCTCAAACACAATATTCTTCAGAGCTTCCTTGTCCCTAAATATTATGTTATTTTGCTCTTTCCACACTCCCCAGGCAATATAAGGGAAAGTGAACATCCATAGTCTATGGATAGTAGGATTTAAAGAAGGAGCATTCCACTGAAGAAAATGATCTTCAATAGAGCTAGAAAAGATCCACAAAAGGTTCTAGAGAGAGAGAAATATTCCCCAAATAGAATTCACATAATTATAGTGCAGGAATAGATGGTTCACAGTTTTTGCATCTTCCTTACATAAGTAACATCGGTTCAAAATCTGGAAGCCTTGCTTATAGAGATTATCCACCATGAGCACTTTGTTCTAAAGAAGAATCCAGAGGAAAATATTAACCTTAGGAATCAGGTGTTTAAACTAATCTTTAGCCCAAAAGGGAGGAGGGGCAAGAGAAAGAGACAACAAAGAGATAGCCAAGGAGACCGACTAGTTGTCGAAGGGTTAGCCATCCAAACTAAAAGATCATCCTACTGAATCGCCCCCATCCTAACAGTCATCAGAGAGGATTGGATCGACACAAGGTCCAAACTGATATGGTCCAAACTAGTCAAATCTAGGTTCATCCTTTTCCACCAAAAAAAAATAATCCTCATGATTTGATTCATCATCTGAAATACTCACATTCTCATTAACATAATAGGCCTTCTTATTGATTTTTTTAAACTTTTTCCTTTTTCCCTTTTCCTTTTTTCTGGACACTTATTTGCTAAATGACCAATCTTCCACATCTAAAGCATTTAGAGGCAACTTATGCAACAGCTTAGCGATACCTTTCTTTAGCTTGCTTGTGAATTTTGCTTCCAACTCATCTAAACTTTCACTATTCAGATCTTCTTGTCTTTGTGGCTTTGAGGGATTGTTTTGATTCTCCCTTTTCTTTACCAAATTTCCTCATCTCAAATGTGGTCAAAGGTGCCAAATAGTTTCTCTCTGGTGAATTTCTTCAGATCATAAACTTCCTCAATAGCTGAGATCTTGTCATTGTAGCTCCATGGTAGGGTCACCAAAATCTTCTCCATTACATCTTCATCTGTCAGAGTGCCTTGTTGATTTTTTACTTCATTTACTACACTTTCAACTCTCTAAAAGTAGCTTGCTATATCCTCACCTTCTTCCATCCTCAAGTTTTCATATTTGCGCTTAGTTGTCAACTTCTTTTATAATTTGACTCTATCATTTCCTTCATAGATTTCTTTCAACTTTTCCCAAACTTCATAAGTGGTGCCGAATGAAATAAATTTTGTTAACTCAATCTTAGACAAAGCACTAAAGATTACATACCTTTCCTTTTCATTCTCTTCATAGGCTGAAATCTCATCCACAGAAGTAGGACCACTTGTTGATTCAAAATATTTTGTCTCAATAGCTTTCCAAGTCTTGTAGCCTAGAGAAATCAAGTAACCTCTCAACTACACTTTCCAAAAACTATAGTCAGATCCATCAAACACAAGAATTGTTAGTTTGTGTACCATCAGATCTACCCCAAGTGGTTAAGGTCTTCTTCGAGGAACCAAATCTCTAATACCAATTGTTGAACAGTCTCGATAACTGAGAGGGGGGTGAATCAGTTATTATAAAACAATCTTCTTGACTTTAATTAATCTGAACCAAACTTAAATTAATCAGATAATAATCTAATAGATATGAACATGAAATCACATAACAAAATCATGCACAATGAACACTAGAATTTATGTGGAAACCCAAGAAGGGAAAAACCACGAGAATGCTAATTCTCAATTATAAAACACTAGTTAAGGTGATTTTTACAAGGGCTCATTACCAAATTGCTCACTATAGGTAAGGCTCACTGTCGGTGGGCTCCAACTTGCCCGGCTATTAGCCAAAGAAAGTCAACAAAAAAACATTATTTTAAGGGGTTTGGTCAAACCCCTATTTGACCAAACCAATTGAATTAAGCCAAAACCATCACTGTCAAATGAACATTCCAGGTCTGAGCATGGTGAAGGAATGTGAATAGAGAACAAAATATGGCTAACGACAAGTGTGTGGACCACCATGTCAATGTGTACAAAGTTCTTCGACCTCCAAAGCTTGAACCAAGTTGGTTTTTTTTTGTTCCACAATCTATTGATTTAAAATTGAATTTGTTTGAACATAGAATGATAGATTGAATGGATTCAATGAGACCAAATTTAGAAAAATTCCATGAAATGAAAATTCGAAACAATAGGCACCAAAATTTATTGTTTAAAATGAACATATCCTATTTCAAAGCTCCCATTTTGGCTCACGACTCTCGTGAAGGATGTGGAAGTTGGCTTTACAATTGTGAATTGCATTTGCTTGAAAGTTTCTAAAACCTTTTAAACAATACCTATTTTTGAAATTTTGGATTTACAGCTGCCAATTGCATTTGTTTGAAAGTTTCTAAAGCCTTTTAGACAAACCCATTTTGGAACAAAATTTGGATTTACAACTACCAATTGTATTTGCTTGAAAGTTTCTAAAACCTTTTAAACAAACCTATTTTGTAAAATTTTGCTTTATAGCTTCCAATTGCAAGTTTCTAAATCCTTTTAAACAATACCCATGTTGTAAAATTTGAATTTACAGCTACCAATTGCATTTGCTTGAAAGTTTCTAAAACCTTTTAAACAAACCCATTTTGCAAAATTTGGGTTTACAACTTCCTTTTAAACTTCCCTCTTCTCAAGATAAGGTAAGTTTTAACTTAGAAAATGTGGTAACTCGGATATTTTCCTCACCAAAATATCTCTCCAAATTTAAATCCATAAAAAAAAATACAAATTCATAACTAAATTTAATTCAAAAAGTGTACCATCTATAGCCTTCTATAAAATTATCGAAGATTTCATTCCCATAAATGATAATTTAAAAGTTAAGTTATATTTGCAAGATGTCATATTTGCATAAATCCCTCAAAGAAATTTTTTAACTAATTTTAAACACTCAAACAAATCCATATATATGAATATACTTCACTTATAAATTCTTGGAATATATATCAATCCATCACAATTAAAATCTTAGACATCATGCATAATATTTTTTATGTATTCCCAAAGCTACCTAGGGTCTCATAAGACTTGAGTAGGTGAATACCAATATGCATATATCTAATGGTGGGGTAAATGGAGGAGGATTAGGAGTAAACTTTCATATATATATATCTATTACTTATTTTTCAATCTGATATATTGGTTGGAAAGGTTGCATTTGAATAGGAGTGAGTATATCAAAATATCCAACCTATATTTCATTGTCGATCTCAACCAATCTTTGCTTCAACTTCCAAATCATCCACACAATCCTCCCTGAAATATTCAATATGTGAAACATAATTATGAGGAAGATACAAATAATCCTTGACATAGCTTTTTGTATCAAAGGATAATTTATGGTTCTATAATTTTAAACTATTTCCAATTTTGAAATCAAAATACAATCAATAATCTATTTAATTGAGCAATAATCATAATTTTAAGGAAAACACAAATTACTTGAATCTTTTTAAGGTCTCTCATTAGATTCTACTTGTACTCTAACTTAAATTAAAAAACAACATTAAAATCAAGTTTTCTTATTCTTTCTTTCATTGTTTCATTTAAAATTTGACCCATTTTTAAGGATGCTATGTTATAGATTATAGTTGTCTTCCAATTCTTTATAAATTGTTCAACCCTCTCATGGTCTAAATAATTTTACATTCAACAACCATGTATAAAGTACATTATATACCCAACCTCTTCCCCTATTTAACACACTCATAAACCTTGTTACTAATCTCATTCGAAGAGGTGGAACAACCAATCTTAGAGGGATCCTCATCCATAGGAGAGAGAAGGGAGCCATCAATCTAGGCTCTAGTAGTATTCTAAAAATAGTAGAACTAGAAGCTAGAATCCTAACAATGATAGCCAAGTTGGATAATACACAAGTTTTCCTTTTCAAGGGATTGGGGAACACTTATTGGATGGGTATTATTTCCCCTTCACCACATTTTGATTAGGATTAAGAATTGAAATAATAAAATTCTCAAATTGGTATAAGAAAAAAATAAGCCCTTAGTGGAGGGGAGCTCATTTTTTTCCCATGTGCAACTCTAATAATAGATTTCTTAAATTACATGAGTAAATGAAAAGGGAAGCTAACAAGTCACATGCATCTAAGATTATTTATAAGATAAAAGTGATAGGATAAACAACATTTATAGTTTCCTTCTAGGATGAAATAAATAATCAAGTAGAAACATTTATATACTTGTGAGGAAATCATCTATATGTTCCTTCCTCTTGTATTTACTTTCTTTATGAGACTTCAAGCCCTTCATGGATAAACCACTTGTAGTAGCAATACCTTCCTCAATGGCTTTAAAGGTTAACCTTCTTACTTTTTAACCAAAATTTTAATAACATTCAATTTTGTGTAATTTATGGAGCACTATTATCATTTTAATTCAAAATAATGTAAGAAATTTATATAAATTTAAAAATTAAAAAATCCTAAAATAATAGTTTTAAATTAATTGAAAACATGGTTGGACCCCTCTAATTTTGTGGAACTATTTCTTAAAAGCTATTTTAGTTGAATTTTATATAATAGGCAAAGGAAGCCACATATGGCATTAAGACCTTCCTTGATGGTCTTTAATTAGGAAATTTTTAATTTCATTCATAGGTCTTGAGGTATTTTAAACAAAAGTTGTGTTTGGAAAAAGGTATTTGGTACAAACTCCCAAAAAAAATAATGTTATATGTTTATGCTATTAACACATGAAATTTTGGGCCTTAAAATAGCCACATCATCCCCATATTTTAATACAAATGAGACATTGAGGCTTTATGTCACTTATAATAGATCTACAATTATTTGATATAGCTCCATTTAGATCAATCCATATATCCTAATTTCTATCAAATCATAGGGTGTCAATTTCAATAATTACACAATGAAGCACATACGATTTTTCATTTGCTAGTAGAGGGTTATCTTATTATGCCATTAAAATAAAATATAGGTCCTTAATACTTTTCATCTTTATTTTTCATCATTACATTGAACCTTATAAGGGACATCTTCATTGGTAATCATCTAATGCATAAAGATAAATAATGTCAAACTTAAGCCAGGTTAATTTTATAAATAACTTGAAATAATTTATAACATGGCTAAACACTAGAGTCAATCGCATAATCTATCATATACTTATCAATAAAATTTCATATCATGTCTATTATTCTAATGACTAGCTTCTAAATAAAAGCATCCTTCTAAATAAATTAAAGTGCTCAATTATGGTTACATGTTACCAATTTTACTTCTTGTAAAATAATATAATCAATAGACTCATAAGATCTTCTAAACATACAAGATCAATAGCTCTCTTGCTAAGAGATTCTTTACCTTTTACATTTAAACTATTAAAATTCATAATTAACCATGGTAACACTTAATATAGTCTATTAATAAAAATATAAAGCCTTCATTTCCTTCCTCTTTTGGGAGACTTGGATCTACAACCAATTATGTGCATCATTCCATCTTTCATCAATGATTTGGAACATCAAGGATTGAACATTGTGCATCATTATACAAAGCTAGTCCATTATATCTAGCTGTAGAATTTGTATAGGCAACTTTTTAATTTTAAAAATGTAAGAATTGATTTATTTTACTATAATATCCAAGAAATTTATAAAAATAAGAGTAATAAAATAATTATTAATATTATCTAAATGAGTAAATATAAGGTCATATTTTCATATGGAGGATTTTATATTATCTATAAGATTTGAGATAATAGAAAAAATATGTACAAAGATTAAATCTTCATTTTCTCCTATTCTTTCATTATTTCTTTCTTTTTGTACTAGGGTTAAATCTTCATCTAGGTTTGTTGTGTACTTATAAGAAACCTTTGTTCAGGTTAGTATCATGTTCTTGTACATTGTATGGTAACTTTCATGATAAATATTATGTGCATGTGTCCCTTCCTCCTATCAAATTTTCTTTATGGATATGAGGAAGTTTATTTCTAATTTTTTGGTTTCCTCCTTATCAAAATATTGCTTCAATAATTTAGAAATTATATTTACAAGCTTATCATCTCTCTCATTTTCTTCTCTTATTTGTACCTTCAATAATGACTAAATTGATTTTACATGACCACCAATGTTAAGTAATGATGCTTTCCCTTTATTACTAGTTGTAGGAAATAAATCTTAGATGCAACCTTTATCAATATTTTTTAAGTCTTTAATGACACATTTTGTACTAGAGTGCACACTTGTAAATTTAAAATTTAGAACTATTTTAGATTATGTTTTGTGTGCAATCTAGTAATTTGAATGTTTTGATTATTAAAAACTAGATAGATGTTGAATGTTTTTTTATTAATGGTATGAAAATATTATTGATGAGTAGATGAATTATTAGAACTATTTTAGATTTCTATTCCCTATATCTAGATATATTATTTACCAAGGTCTCATTGCTCCTTTAGGTGTACATACATATATAACATGGAAAATGCAGATGTTCCACCTCCAGAAAATTTGTTTGCAAATACCACTAATGAGATTAAGAAATTGAGAGACTCATTAGCACAGGGTGCAAACCCAGGGATATATTTTGAACCATGCATGTCAATATTACATAGTCTAGAAAAACTAAGAGATGAACTTGAGAGGACTAGTGCATTTTCCCCAGATAGAGTAGCTACTATTCTTTCCCGCATGTGGGAAGAAGTACATGGTGAGGTTCCCCTTAAACAAATACAGGATAGTGTGACCAAAGAAATGATAAAAGCCACTTGTTTTCCATTTTATCAAAATGTGCATAAGGTTAGGGGATACCAAGTCACTAGATGTGTCAATCATGTTATGGCCTCATTGATCTACCCACGATTTCTCGCAGCACATGGTCTATACCCAAACAATGACCAGATTCCATTGTATTTTGTTTAGCAGTTGTATGTTGAGGTCCATTTGGGCCTCAAAGTCAACTACCCGGACATTCCACCATATGAGTATGATTGCTAATAGGCCACCTATCGTAAGAAAATAGATAGCCCCCATGTTTAGGAATGATGGTTGGTGAGAAGTCTCTGCTCTCACCCGGCTCTAGCCCCCATAGGATGAGGTTGTGTGCTTTAAAAGGAAACAATTGACATTGTAGGTGACATTGCAATTGCCACCACTAGGATATCTTGATCATGTAGGTCAGTATTTGATGTCTGGAGCATTTCAATCCATGCCATTTTCAACACAGGTGGACCAACATGGATCCCTTATATAAGCGGAGGATATCCCTACTCCCATAGAGCTTGAGGCACTTATAGGAGATATGGCACACAAAACTTTGCATTGTTTGGCTGAGGACCTCTTGGAGGTATATGCCTTCATTGCATCAGACTATGGGATCGGTGTAGAGTGTGTTAGAGATCATTTGGGACATGGAGCTCATTCACTTCCAGGATCCCATCACTCTCAACTTAGCACTAGTGCATGTCAGGATCCACCTATAGATGATTCGACAACTGCACGAACTATGGGTTTTACTGAGATGTTGATTGGTTCAAGTTTGTCATCGTCGATGCCATCTCACCTGCATAGTCCTCTTCACTCATCATTTATGGCATGACATGGGATAGATCAGATGGATTCAGATGTTGGTTTGTTGCTTGACCGTATAGTTGATATGGTGGAGGCGGTCATTTCAGAGGACTCAGGTCATCCGATATCAGATGATGTGCATTTATGTGTGCATGTGCATGTTTCAATTCCTTTTTAATTATTTTTAAATTTTAGTTTTAACTAGATATTCATGTACTGATATATATGTATATATATTGTAGGTGGACATACCTCTTGTCACTCCTAGCCTTGTTCCTACAGATTGTTTACATCGACATGACTCTGTGGATGAATCTGTTGTCAATGGACATGTGAGTTTTAAATTTTTATATATACGCGTGTATATGTACATGCATATGTATGCATAGATCTAGATAGACATTTAAAAATATATAAGTACATTCTTAAAAATAACTTTCATAAAATTTATTGAATATAAATTATATGTATTTAACACATTTTTTACACAATTTTATTTGCAGGGCTCAGCACATCCATCAAAGTAGGACCGTTCTCATTCAGATGGTCATTTGACTAGGAGTTGACATTCATATTAGGCCCTACACTAGATTTATGGTCTTTACTACATGTATTTTCTTATATGATGATCTTTAGTATTTGACATTTGATGATCTCTAACTTACATTTGCTTATATGATGATCTTTAGTATTCAACATTTGCTTATATGATCATCTTATATGATGATCTTTAGTATTCCACATTTGATGATCTCTAACTTACATTTGATTATATGGTATACATACATTTGGCTCTTTTCTTATAACATGTTACATGTTTATACATTGAATCTATTTACATGTATGTATGTGTTTGCTTATGTTTACATGTTTATATGATATATGTATACATTTGCTTATATTCAATATACATACATTTGCTTATTTGATGATCTCTTAGAATTTGCATTTCCTTATATGATATACATTTGATCTCTAGTAGAATTTTAGGAAATGAATGCCACTTTATAATTAAGTTCATTCATGTTGATCACAATAAATATTTTGCACACACACCCATTGAATTTTATAGTAAGCAGTCAAAAATTATAAAATAAATGACTCCCAAGCTCAAGTAAACTAATGATATTTTATAAATGAGTGTATTTACAAGCCTATTTATTAATGCACATGTTCTTCTAGTTTTAAAATTTGATGAAAATGATGAAATTAAAATCTTGATAGAAAGTAAGAACAAATAAAGTTCATCACTTTGTGGTACACAAAACTCCTATTTTTTAAAAATGACTTAAGCAACATGAACCATTGAGGAGTTGAGAACAAAATATAATTATAAAGAAGAGGTAGGAACATTCCTTTTATAATTATATACCATCCTTCAAACACTTTCCCTCTAAGTTATAAAATTTTATGTTAAATTATTTCATAAATAATCTCTTAATCTACACCATTATAAAATTATAGGAAAATTTTATTCTTTGAAACATTAAGAAAATTCAATTCAAATTATACCTCGATTATCTTTTTAACAAGTAACAAAATTCTAAAATTACTAGATATGTTGCATATCTATACATTAAATAACAACAAACTCCACAATGAAATAACTTGTTTGATTACCACTTGATTCATTTAAACTAGGATCTAGTTATTCCATACACTAGAATAATTTTTTTCCCATATGCATATAAATACAAGCTTATTTTTCATTATTACATATCAAATTGCAAGATTAATTCACATTTATATCACTTGGAGCACATATTTTGGAGAAGAGGTTTTTGCACATTTATCAAGGAGGCAAATATTGGAGAAGACAACTTTTCATTTTTATCAATCAAGGAAAAATTTGGAGGATAATTTAACTAAGTTGGTAGAGGATTTGTTTTGAGTCATCTTTAACTTGAAGAAGAAAATGGGACAACAAAGAAAAAGAAAAAATACGTCTCAACAAAAATTGTCAAAAGAAGAAGAACAAAAGAGGCATGAACAAAACTTGGAAAATTATCATAGAAAGAAACAAGGTACATGATTGTTTCTTCTCTCTCTCAGCCTCTCAAGTGTGTGTTTAGGAATTTTATTAACACCTCAATTTGTTTTGCTTACAAATATATTTCCAATTATGAAAACCATGTTAGATTTAACTTGGAAACTTTAATACTAAAAAATAGTCATCTTGCATAGACATTACCTAAATTGCTTATCATCTATTTCCAATTGCTTTTGTTCCATGGAATTCTTAAGTTTAAGAATATTTTATTTTATTTGTTTCAACTCCACTTAAATAACTCATAGTCTCTCACTTTCTTTGCTTCCATGTAAATTCAAACAAGCAAGAAATTCTCAAGCTAAAGTCGATCCAAATCTAGATATTGGATCAAATGAATCCGCTGAAGAAAACATGGACCTTGAAGCTAGGGAGGAGACCCAAGTTCAAACAATGCTTGTTGGAGAGGGGTCAGTATCACTTCCTTCTACTGGTATGGATGAGGATATAAAACTAGTTGAAATTTCTCTCACTTATAGTATCACGTCTTATCACTTTGTTTGCTTGCATGCATAAACTTCACTTACATAGAATCATATCTCACTTTCTTTGCAAAATATTTTATGACATGTAGAAAGGGCTCAACAAGCAGGAAATTATCATGCTAGAATTGAGCCAAATCTAGATATTGGATCAAATTAATCCGTTGAAGAACACATGAACCTTGAAGATAGGTAGGATTCCCAAGTTCAAACAATGCATGTTGGAGAGGGGTCAGGATCACTTCCTTCTACTAGTATGCATGAGCATATAAAACTAGCTGAAAAGGTGATGAAACAAATTTCATTTACTTCAAATGGATATGGAGAAGTTGAAATGTTATGCCAACTAACCTTATAATAAGAGAAAGATGTTAATGACTAAATCTGTAAATGGATAATCAATCATCATTTGAATCATCTTGATACACTTGAAAAAACCCAATTTTTAGCATGTTTACTTCTTCATAATGAGCTGAAAGAGTCATTACAATTGTTGGGTGTACATTCGACATCAAATAAGAAGAAACACATGGGATTACAAAAGGATATTGCTCAAAATGTTAAAAAGGTTTAGATTCCATTGGGAAAGGATCTCGATCAGTGGATAAAGGACCACTACAAAGAAGTGTCTGCACTTTCAAATGAAATTGGTTATAGTAGAACCACATTAATAAAATATGAGAAAAAGAGAAAGTTTTTGGATGAGAGTTTAGAAGGCAATTGGGAAATTATGTGTAGAGCTCCTCGTTTTGACAAGATTGAAGATGTTATTAGGAACTTGGTCTCAGGTTTTTGGCATGATCAGACTCGTCCATCATCAAATACTAGAGATGTTATGAGACACAGGATTGGACCTAGTATTTATGAAAATCATATCAAACATTGGCTAGACATAACACAATTTGAGATGTATATGAACTTTTGTAATGCATATCCTCATATAAAGATTGGGAAAACAATGTTTCAAAGGTTAAAGCCATATTATGTGAAGATAAACAAGTTTTTTGAAACTTGTTGTTGTCGTTATCATATTGAATTTGATCTCTACTATCAGGTGTTTTGAAAGATGAGAGAAGAAAGATGTGGGTTTCAAAATACACCTCCTAAATAGGAAAGTTTGTTCATAAAGTCTATATTATGTGATCATGAAAATGGACCTCAAATAAACTGCATAAAAGGAATTTGTGAGACATGTGGAAATTTGGATAAAATTCCTTCAAGAAATGAGGATACTTACGACCTAACAAAAGACAGTAAATTGCAAGAGGAGTAAGTACTATTTTTAGAGAGTTTATTTGTTTCAATTTGATTAGATTGCTATTTGAATTCTCTAATGTAATGTTTCATTGATTGTGTGGTTTATTATTATTCACATATTTTACTCACATATAGGTGCAAGTATGTAAAGTTGCAAACAAATTTTGGGAAAGAATCCACAAGGTTGAACTATGTAGAAGAGGAGATTCCTATTGGAAAATTTATGGAAGATTTTCAAAAATTGATACAACCATACATACAACATTCCTTTTTTTCTAAGTGGCAAGCACAACAATTCCAAACATTGAGAGATACTTTCCACATGGAACAATTCTATCAATAGTTGACTTTGCAAAAAATACTCCTTTGTACATCAAAGGAGATTCAATTAGAGTATTACTTTTCAAGAGTAGATCACTATTATGGTTCATGTGTGTTATCGACATGCACAATCAGAATTGGATGGTGTTGAGAATCAGATGAAGAGCGAGCCATTAAGAAAGAATATCACTTTTATATTAGTGATACTAAAGAGCATGAAACACTTTTTGTCCAACATTTCTTTACAATTTTCTTTGAGAATTTGAGAAGTAGGGGTGTAAAATTTGAAAATCATTTTGTATGGTCAGATGGATGTGTGACACAATTCAAATCTTCATGACCATTCTATGCATTTTGTAGATATCATAAAATCTACAAAATACCACATATTTGGAGTTTTTTTGAGAGTGGGCATGGAAAGGGTGAACATGATGGAGCAGGAGCTTGCATCAAACAAGCTTTAAAAAAGAATCAAATGAGTTATCTAGAAGATTGTATAGACAATGCACATGATTTTGTTGAATGGTGCAAGAAACACTTTGCATCAAATGTGGCAGGCACATCTTCGAGAACAAACCAACACATTCCACATAGAGTGTTTTGGGAGATATCGGGTATGTATAAATTGCATTTTCAAAAATTTGAATTTATTTAAATTTAAAATTTATATATAGATACATTTTTGTTCACATAAGTTTTTTTTTGTACATGTATCTAGGTGTGGACAAAAGATCAATGCATGGATGCAAGAGGGTAGAAAAAACAAGATCTTTGCATTGTGTTAGGAGTTCAGATAGTCGCCATTGATGGACATTACACACAAGGGATTACTATTTTTTTTGCACTGTGTGCATTGCAAGAAACTCTAATCATACATGCAACAACTAAGAACTTGGATATGTTGGTAAATGGGATACGGTGCCACTAGTTGTTTCAGAAACATGATGAAAATGAGGAAGAAAGATTTGAAGACATTCCTTTGATTTCAATTGATTATGACCATATTTCAGGAATGTCTTCAAATATTTCTTCCTCATTTCATCATGTGTAAGTTTTCAATAATTTAAATATTATATATATCTAGTTAATGATCTTTAAAGTCTAGAGACATTTCTAATTTTTTTAGAAATTTTGTGTGTAAATTTGGTGTATAGGAGATGCTTTTTTAGTCATAGCAGAGCTTGGAAACATCAAAGGTGTTAGCTATTATTTATTGTGTTGCACAAAAGAGAGGAATAAGCTAACACAACCTGAAACAAGTGATGGAATGTTATTTCCCATAGGTGAGTTTGAATTTAAAATTATATATACATTGTGTTCAAATGTACACATTGCATTATAAACATTAAATATATATTGTAAAAACCTTGAGCACAAAAATGTTGTACATGTTCATATGTCTTACCTTAGGTTCATGTTTACCATCCAGGTTCTATTGTAGTGCAAGGGACATATCTAAAACAAGTCAAATTTGTTCAGCACAGGATTCATTTTGTTGACTATCAACCTGATAACAAGGTATATCAATATAGTCACTTGATAATTGCTACTGCCCTACATCTTCATGTAGTTCCACATGCATGTGGCCAAAGAAAATGGAGACTAGATACTGAAGATCATCAAAAAATTCTACGTGTTATTGAAGAGCGGGCTGAACCAGAATCTTTAACTTAGATTATATCCATGATTTTCATGTTCACTTGTAACCCTATAAATGTTCAAGTGAGAACTTATAGTAACTTGTACATAGTTGTAAATCATTTTGCGTAAATTACAATTATATGTACATATTTGTTCCATGGATTTCTTAAGTTCACGAATCTTTGATAACATCATCTCTCACTTTTTTTGCTTGCATGTAAACCCATATATGTGCTTTCAATACTTATTTGAAACCTAGTGAATTTTTCTAAAATCATTTTTCCTAAATTACAATTATATACAACTTATATTTGTTTCATGGAATTCTTAAGTTCAAGAATATTATATACAATTATATACAACTTATATTTGTTCCATCAAAATTTTCCATGGGAAATTATGTAAATTTTAAAATTAAGTATTATATAATTATAAAATTATTGCACACATTTTTAAAACATAAATTAATGCAAATAAAAAAAAAGTTGCCATCAATTTAATTCACAAAAAATACTGCAAATGGAAATAGAATGTTCTCCTCTACCCTTAACCCTCTACCCTTAAGCCTTAAACCCTTAAACCCTCTACCCTCTACCCTCTACACTTAACCCTTAAACCTTAAAACCCTCTACCTGCTACCCTCTATCCTTACACCCTTAAACCATCTCTCTCTCACTCACTCACTAGTTCTATCTCGAGCTCCCCTCTATCCTTAACCCTTAACCCTTAGACCCTTAAACCCTAAACCCTTTACCCTTAACTCTTAAACCTTAAAACCCTCTACCCTCTACCCTCTACTCTTAACCCTAAGACCTCCCTATCCACCACCCCTCCTCCCAAGCCCTCCCATCCCAGCCTCCTCTCTCACTCACTACCTCTATCTCTCTCCCCTCTACCCTTAAACCCTCTACCCTTAAACATGTGTACCCTCTATCTCTCTCCCACTCCCTCCCCCTCTCTCTCTCTTACAAGTCTCTCCCTCATACCCTCTACCTCTCTAAGGTATCTCTCTCTCACTCACTCAAGTTCCTTCTATCTCAAGCTCCCCTCTACCCTCTACCCTTAACCCTTAAACCCTAAACGGTTCTTAAACACTGTACCCTCTATCTCTCTCACACTCCCTCCCTCTCCCTCTTTTCCCTCTACCCTTAACCCTTAAAACCTAAACCCTTGTACCCTCTACCCTTTATCTCTCTACCACTCCCCCTTTCTCTCTCAAGTCTCTCCCTCCTAGACCCACTCTTTGTCTCTGTCTCTGTCTCTGTCTCACTCCTATCTCTAGATCCCCTCTACCCTCCACCCTTAATCCTTAAACCCTTAAACCCTCTCTCTCACTCACTCACTAATTCTATCTCAATCTCCCTCTCTTCCCTCTACCCTTAACCCTTCTACCACCTACCCTTTATCTCTCTCCCACTCTCTTGAAGTTGTTCTCCCACCCCCTCTCCCTCCCTCTATCCTTAACCCCTTGTACCCCTCTAATTCTATATCTCTCCCACTCCCTCTCTCTCTCTCTCGCCTCAAGTCTCTCCCTCCTACCCACTCTCCCTCTCTCACGTCTCTCTCTCTCTCTCTCCCATCTACCCTTAACCATTGTACCCTCTACCCTCTAACTCTCTCCCACTCACTCCCTCCCCCTCTCTCTCAAGTCTCTCCCTCCTACCCACTCTCCCTCTCTCAAGTCTTTCTCACTCACTCACTCCTTCTATCTTGAGCTCCCCTCTACCCTTAAACCCTAAACCCACTCTTTGTCTCTCTTTTCACTTCCACTCACTCCTATTCCTAGATCCCTCTACTCCTCTACCTAAGCTCTTTTAAACCCTTAAACCTCTCTCTCTCACTCACTCACTAATTATATCTCGAGCTCCCTCTCTCTCACTCCCCCCTCTCTCTCAAGTCTCTCCCTCCTACCCCTCTCCCTCTCTCCCTTCTACCCTTAACCCTTAAACCCTAAACCAAATCAAATAAATAACAACATAAATGTGATGCAATCAAATCAATGACAATAACAATAGAAATGCGATGCAATCAAATCATTGACAATAGAAAATGCACCCATCACTCTTGAAACAGTAAAGGTTTTCAAAATGAGGTCCCAAACCGTATACTAGTTGGAATGCCCCATGCATTAGGCATGTAGCGCTAGATAGGACTTCCAGTGTGGTTGCTTTGGAGAGAATGCATGGACAAATTTCTTTGCATTGGTTATGAGTTGTATCACAATTCCAATAGTTCAATGTTAGTATGGAAATCACTAATCTTGATCCATGTAAAAAAATGTAGTGTAAGAAACATCAAGTATAGGTGACAACAGAACGCATAGGTATCTTTACATATAGCATCCATAAGTGTCTCCACCAAATCTAGGTTGTTCATCAGTATGGGGCCAAATTTTCTAATTGCTTCAATTTTATGTGTCATGGGTTTTGGGCTGATGCCCCTTGGAAATTGACACAAGTATTCTTCATAGTTAAGAGTTTCCATGTCATCTTCAATACTTCTGATCCAGAGAGGCTCTTGAACCTGAAGCATTTTCATCAGCTCATCCATGGTTATAGTGGCCAGTTCTACAACCAGGGATCTATCTATCCCCATCATAGCCCTCATTCAGCTTTGAACATCAATAGAAGATCCTTGTAGCAACAATAATTCAAAAGGACCTGATTTAGAGAAGAATGCAAGCCATCAAAACTGTTGGCACCTGCACCCATTCCTATCTCCAAAGATGCATCGTGCATTGCAGGAAGAGATGTCAATGATACAGGCCTTTCGTAAAAAATTTCAGCCATAGCTGTCATTCTCTCCAGCTAAAAGAATTTATGCAAGCATTAAAAAAACATAAGAATAGTTAAAGAATACCCATAAGCATAAAGCTAACAAATCTTCAACTTCACTGCATAGGTAGTTTAAAGTATGAGAACAAAATAACCTTTTGGGTCTCTATATCTTATATAGTATATGATACAAATCAATTTCATCATGGTGGGAAAATCATTGCACTAAAAATATTTCTAGAGAGAATAAAATCCAGGAGATTCATAGGGTTGTAAATACATTAGAATCAGAATAGGTACAGCTAAAAAAGGAGTGACTCATAATCCTTTTAACCACAATTTTCATTTGAGAATACAAAAATATGGAATATGCATCATCAAATTAGTTAGGCTGTGCAAATGAACCTCATCTTTCAACTGAATATTCTCACTATACGGAGTTGTTGCTCTTGAAGACTAACTTTTGCAATAATAGTAGGTCCTCTATATTTAGTGCATGCATATGGGATTTCTCATGACTTCTTTAATTGCCATGTTCTCCAAGCAAAGCTTCTTGTTATATTTAATCTAGCATGGTGCAAGCCCCAATTGCTTACTCAAAAGCTACCTTTGCTTCTCATCTAGGTGAGGGAACTCTTTGAAAAGCATGTAGAAAACTCAAAATAGCAATAAAGTCAGAAACAACAATTGTCAACGGATTGCAAGTATTGAATTGTTTAGTGAAAAAAGGGCATAGGCTTCCATCTCCTGAATCTGTTGAGGAGTATGCATGTGATAGCACTTCTTTTTGGGATGGTTATCTTCCTGCTCATCACCAGATCCATTCCCTTCCATGTTGTCACTGCTAGACCTGCTCTCATACTCTTCATCTCTCTATCTCCTAAGTTGAGACTCTCCACCACTGCTGCCAAACATGTCTCCTTTTCCTTCCATATATATATTATAATCATATATAATTAATAATAATTATATATTATTATTATAATATATTGTAATAATAAGTATATTATATATTAAAATTTAAAAATTATATAATTTACATTTATATTAATATTATATATTATAAAATAAAACTATTAAAAAATGGCAAAAAAATAAAAATAAAATTGATTAATATAAATGTAAATTATATACCTTTTAATTATAAATGCAAATTTCATGTCAGGGGGTTCGATCGAACCCCCTAACATACATTTTTTTATTATATTTTTTAGTGGTTCAGTCGAACCATTGTTTGGTTGAACATATTTTTTTGGTTCGACCGAACCACCCTTTTTTCACATTCTCCCTCCTGGGCACCAAAAAAGTCCAGAATTTTGCTCTTTGAAGCTCGATTTGAGAATGAAAATGGAGGAGAATTCACAAACCCAACTAGTATTAGGTATCCCTCAAAAAGAGCTATCCAACGAATATAGTTTTAATATGTTTTGGTTTTATTATCTTCTTTTTTAAAAGTTTTATTAAATATAGGTTTTTTACCAAAAATGAAGCTCTCTGTTCTGCACATGTGGAAAAATAGAAGATGATAATTTTTTTTTTGAAAAATATGAGTGCACCAGATATTGGATTCCTTGATCCAACAAAAAAAAATAAAAAAATTGATACTTACAAGAAAAGTTACACGTTATACGATCGTGCTATGTTTGAATTGTAATTGGTTTGACTTTGAAACTTGATTAAAAAAAAAATATTCAATAAAAAACTATCTAACCAAGTGGAAGCAGTAGATATCAGAGTTAAAAATATAAATTCAAAAGAATTAGAATTTTATCCTTCATGGAAAAAAAAGTTATGTGTTATACGTTGTGTGTCACTTTTTAAAAATACAGTTTTTTGAAAAAAACCAGTTTTCGTGGGAGATGGAAAAAGAAGTGCAATCTAATTCCAAAAATTTTCAATTTTTTTTTTTTAGAATCTATAGTTAAAATGTGACAAAACTCTAGTTTGCATCATCTTCAAATTCCTCACTGTTTAGCCGCTATAGGTGCCCGAATGTGAAGGTTTAGTTAAAAATAATAATTTTAGTGTCTAGTTTGGCCAAAAATTGTAAACCACTATTGTGGGATCACCCGAAGGCATAATTTATGGTATTAGAATAAGGAATCTTTAAGAAATATTTTTGGGTAGAAGATCCCTAGATCTTATTGGTTGTAAGTAGCTCACTAAGATATGGTAGTCCACAAGAATCTTGTAAATAGAGAATTGGTTGTGAGGCAATGGATATGAGTGATTATGAACATATCATTCTTTGAGATGTAGTTCTCATCAATTCAATATTTCATCGAAGAGATTGCATGTTATTAATGTTTCTATTATAATGGAGGAGATGTATGAGATGTTGAAGGCTATGTAGAAAAAAATATGTATTTTAGCAAGACTTTTGGAGGAACCCAAACCCTACGGCTAAGGAGAGTGATGGAACATAGGACCAAAATCATGTAGAATCAAATGGAAGTGAAGAGGATAAGGAAGAGGGGATTTTGAAGGCGATAACCAACATTGGTAAGAGGACTAGAGTAAACATTCCAAACTATTTTGTGAACTTATATCTTGAGGAGTTGATAGAGTAGGTCATTGATCTAGAGGAGCATTTTTTAGTATGAAGATATTATGGACCCAAATAAGGTGAATTTTTGAAGACCAAGATGAAAGGTTATGCTAAAATATGGTGGAGGGAATTACAATAAGAGTGGAATATAAAATACAATTATATTGTTGGAAAGTGGGACTAAATCATGGAGAAGTTAAAATCCAAGTTTATTCCAAAAAATTACTAGTTAGAGCCATTGAAGGAGCTACATGTGATTTTTGGTAAATAAAAATGACTATGAAGGAATTATATATTAATTAGTCCTATATGTGAAAAGTATCATCCATAAATCATGGAGGAGTTAAGAAAGGGAAATTTTATCAATGGCCTAAGGGAGTCCATTTAGGAGGAATTGGGTGTGTTGAATATCTAGACAATAGAGGAGGCCTACCAATGGGCACTCGCCATAGAAAATAAGTTTAATTGGAAGTTGGGAGAGAGGAAAAGAACAAGAGGAGAATAACTAGAGTGGTAGCATGAGGTGCAACTTCAAGGAGTTAAGGGAGAGGCATCCAATACTATAGCAAAAGGGAAGGGTAAAGTTCCCACCATAGAGAGAAAGATGATGAAATTTCCCATTGCAATAGTAAGAGAGATTACAATAGAATGTATTGTAGAGGCAGATATTTTTATGGATGCTACCATAAATATGAGAGGATTTATGATACATATTATAGACATACGATACAAGGAAGTAGATGGTATTCTTAGTAAGATAGAGGGGGATATATGGAAAAGGTAGAAATCCTTCAGAGAGGCCTATTTCAAGTGTGGTGAAGGAAATAAGGAATTTGAGTGTCAAGGAAAGAGGGTAGAAGATAGCGCATGCGATGTTTATGGGTATGAAAGCTTTCCTATCTTAGAAAGGGGTAGAATATTCACTTATTTTTTGAAGAGCCGTAAGGAGTGATGGGAGGGATGAAATTGCACAAGGAAATAACTTTTTTAGGACTAAATGCAAGGTAGTAGTAAATTTTACAATGCTATGGGGGATAGTGGAAGTACAAACAATTTGGGGTTGATAATGATGAGGCATATTTACCTATATAGGATTGGTTGGTTGCATTGATAAGACACAATACTAGTGGGAGAAGAGTGATTGGTGAGGTGTAAAATAAGAGTGCATTATGATGAAGTATTATAAAGCATTGCACCAATGGTTGTATGCCAAATATTGTTAGGGAGTATTTAAAATTTTGATAGAGATGTGTTGTATGATGTGAGGGACTAGATAATGGAAAATAAAATAGGATTGTGAATGATAGTAGGTCAAAATGATTTAGCACATAAGATGATATGTAGAATAGAGTACCCCAACCATAGAAGTGCAAGATAGATGATATGGCATGTGGTGAAGGTGAAAGTTTTAATAGGGTGGATTGCTTGAAACATACTTGGAGAGGTGGAAGGAATGAGCTGAGGAAGCTCAATAGGTTGGAATTCCTAGGTAAGGGTAGGCTATATATGAAAATAAGTTACTCATTTCTATAATAAACATTGGTGTCATAGGGGAAGTAAGTAAGCATGAATGAAACCATTCAAATGAATCAATTAGAGCCTAAAACACTAAGAATTCACATAATTGAGATCATACAAACTCATGCTCAATGAAATTCATTTGAAAAGAAATTCAAAAGGTTTAATCTAATAAATTGAACATAATTCAAAGAAATTAAATAATTAGAAAGGGAAAACCCTCAATCCCATTGTGGATTGATGCATAATTGTGATGTGAATTGCTCAATCGAATGCATAATCCATGTTGTGATAGCATGATATGAGATTATGTGATTCACAAAATAGGATCTAAAATTATCAAGAAATGACTCAAGAATTCTAGAGAGTAAGGATGTTATGAAAATTGCATGAATGATTTTCATGTTGATGAAGGCTTGTTTTATAGATTTTGGAAATTTTGATCAATAGTCAAGATTTGACCTGAGGATTAATGGATGAGAGGAAATCAAGGAGGTGAGTTTGGACCAAGAAGGATAAATGGTTGAGGATTCATGAGATCCCAAAATATCCTTTATTTCATGGGAATAGGTTGGATATATTTTGAATTGGAGGGAATAATTTGAATTTGAAAAGGGAATATTCTTTGTGCAAGTTGGAGAGTTGGAGGAAAATTAGCCAATTAAAAATTTATGGAAATTATTTAATTGTGAGGATGAGGAGAACTAATATTTTTAATTAAATAATTGGGAATTATTTAATCAAGAGGGACTATTAGGATGAAAATGATGAATTAATCAAATAACCTTAATTATTCAATTAATAGA
>VDFB02271358.1:158317492-158329593 GCA_007258455.2 Sequoia sempervirens
ACTTTAAAGTTTCAACAACCTTAGCTTCAAGGTTGCACATCTCCTGGGTCACCTTCTTCAGGTCTTGGATCTCCTGAGGCAAAGACTCTACTCTTCTCTTCAATTTGGCTCTAGTCCTCTTCGAGGGGCAATCCTCTTTCTTTCTTTTATCCTTGTCAGCTTCCAAATCCACAAACAATGACCCCTGATGAATATTTTCTAGCTTGTCCACCACAGTTCCCAAGATAGTAGCATTTTGTTTCACAACTCTGTGGCTATGCTCCATAATGGTTTTCATAGTATCCCTGATTTTACCAATTTCCCCTTTCAAATACTTAACCTTATTCTCATTATCCTTCTTAATCTTATCTGTGAGCTCAACATTTCTCTAAAGGCTATCATCTAATGGCCTCTTCTCTTCCTCAGTCCACAAAACCCCAACATTATTTTGGGTAACCCCTTTAGCTTCCATCTCATCCAGCTTGCTAGTGACCACCCTATTTTTCAAGATGAGGTCATTTATCTCATTGAAAACCCACTTAATAATCCTGAAGTAATGAACAACCCCATTTCTAGAAATTTCCAGAATGTCATCAGGGTATTCTTGGTCCAACTTGAAGTAGTGGTTTTCAGGTTTGAGATCTCTAGGGAATCTGGGTCTATTCTCTCTATCAGTGGCAGGGTAAGAGGTATAGGATTCCTCAGAGGCTTTAGGGGCATCCGAATTATCCTTCGAAGAATCCTCAGAGTAAGAAACCAACTTTTTTGTGGGGGGGTCCTTCTTTTATCTTTTCACCACCTGAGTCGTGCCAGTGGGTGATTTCACAGAGGAATTTTTCTTGTTCAAGGGTTTTCTCTAAGGGGTTTTCTTCTTTATCTTTTTGGGAGAGGGTGAATCTTCCTCCTCCCACACATATTCCTCATCTTCTTTATCCTCTAACGAACTTATCTTAGTATTGTATCACTCCGAGGCCAAATCCATTAAGGGGTTAGACACAACAGGCATATATTTTATAATGCTCATGAATAAGCCGAATAAGACCACTCTGCAGGACTAGATTCTTCCTAGGGATTTTTCTATGTTCTTCAATGCTATTATTCAAGGAGTAGAACATGAGTGAGGAAAGGAGATTCTTACCTTGTGTTGAAAATGGTTAAGGAGGGAAAAATGGTAGCCGTAGACTCTAGTAAATCTATCATCCAACGTAATGTATTCCATAAGAATTCTGAGCACCTCTTGCCAAACCTTCTTGACCTTTGCAACATCAAAATAACTACTAGAAATTTTTACTAGCTCCTTTCCATCTTCATTTTTAGGAAATATGATAACAACTTCATTAAAAAGCTTTCTATCTTGATAGAACTTCACCCCATCAATTGGAAGTTTGATGATTTCCCCAATAAGGTTTTCATCAACCTTAACCTTCCTTATTGAGAGAATAATTTCACCATTCTTCCAGTGTTTAGCAAACTACTTAGTAATTTTTTTGTTTAGGACCATGGAGCTTTTCAATGAATGACTCCATCCCACCCCTCTTAATGTGCCTCCAAACCTTTGAATTGTTCTTGTGTTTCCCGTAGCCTAACGATTCAACCCTCTTTCTGCTTCCCCCCATTGTAGCAATATCCTTTCCTCTATTGCTAGTAGAAAAAATAACTGAACTGAAGAGCTAGTAGCATAACCAAAGCACCCACAAAATGTGACAGCCCTGATAGGTAGTAGAAGTAATTACAATGCCACCATTGTATCTAATGATGTCGCAGTACCTGGCCTTATTCTCTGTAATCATCATTAAAAGCGACAACTCTCCCATGAGTGATATCATAATCAATTAAGGCTCTTATGTTAGCTCCCAATTCATTAAAATCTTTCCAAGTCAGCTTCCCATTTTGTTTTACCCCCTCATTAGAAAAATAGTCGACAACCCTATTTGCTTCCCTAAAGACATGGGATATTCTAACTTTTTCAAAGTTAGATAAAATATAAGTTGCTTCATCTATCCAACATTTAATCGTCCATGAGGGGGGGGGACTTTCCTAGAAGACATTCAATAATGTTTTTGGAGTCACCCTCAATCCATATGTGTTTAAAGTTCATTTTATTCTCTAGATCAATAACCTGGAAAGCACCAATGGCTTCGGCTAAATGATTAGATTGTGCACCCAATGGTAGAGCCACTACTGAAATAAATTTACCATTATAATCTCTTATCACTCTACCACTCCCTAATGGCCCCATATTACCCTTAGCCCCACCATCAAAATTATCTTTTATCCAACCCCTAGGGGGGTGACTCCAATAAACAACTTCACGGTTCTTCTTCGTTGGTCTTGGAGCCCATGACACATCATTTTTTATTTTCCAATCTTTTGCCATCTTGAGGTCATAGTTAGAAAAAACCACTGCCTCCATCTTACTCTCATGATATGGGATATTGTTGATGTTTTCCACAATGATTTTTTATGTTTTCTCAAACACAATATTCTTCAGAGCTTCCTTGTCCCTAAATATTATGTTATTTTGCTCTTTCCACACTCCCCAGGCAATATAAGGGAAAGTGAACATCCATAGTCTATGGATAGTAGGATTTAAAGAAGGAGCATTCCACTGAAGAAAATGATCTTCAATAGAGCTAGAAAAGATCCACAAAAGGTTCTAGAGAGAGAGAAATATTCCCCAAATAGAATTCACATAATTATAGTGCAGGAATAGATGGTTCACAGTTTTTGCATCTTCCTTACATAAGTAACATCGGTTCAAAATCTGGAAGCCTTGCTTATAGAGATTATCCACCATGAGCACTTTGTTCTAAAGAAGAATCCAGAGGAAAATATTAACCTTAGGAATCAGGTGTTTAAACTAATCTTTAGCCCAAAAGGGAGGAGGGGCAAGAGAAAGAGACAACAAAGAGATAGCCAAGGAGACCGACTAGTTGTCGAAGGGTTAGCCATCCAAACTAAAAGATCATCCTACTGAATCGCCCCCATCCTAACAGTCATCAGAGAGGATTGGATCGACACAAGGTCCAAACTGATATGGTCCAAACTAGTCAAATCTAGGTTCATCCTTTTCCACCAAAAACAAACAATCCTCATGATCCGATTCATCATTTGAGATGTCGACATTCTCATTAACATAATAGGCCTTCTTATTGATCTTCTTAAAAAAATTCCTTGTTCCTTTTTCTGAACACTTAGTTGCTAAATGACCAATCTTTCCACATCTAAAGCATTTAAGAGGCAACATACCTTTGTACTTGTTTGTCATACCTTCTTTAGCTTGCTTTGTGAATTCCCAATCCCATCTAAACCTCACCAGCTCTTTCTTCTCATTTTTTATAGGGTATATTTGTAGCATATTAAGTTTCAGATTTCTTCTTTTCTTTTCCAAATTTCCTCATCTCAAATGCGGTCAAGGTTCCAAATAGTCTCGGGTGATATTTAGATCATAAACTACTCATTAAGTTGAGATCTTGTCATTAGCCTTCTATAGTAGCTCCTAATCTTCTTCATTACATCTTCATCCTAGGAGGCCCCATTGGATTTTGACTTCACTTCACTGCATTATCAACTCTCAGTGCTATATCTCACCTTCTTCATATCCCTCAAGTTTCACATCTATGTTTAGCTGCCAACTTTTTATAATTGATCATTCTACTGAATTTCCAGCAGATTTCTTCAATTCTTTTCCCAACGTCCTACAAGGCTCCAATGAAATAACAAATTTTGTTAACCAATCTTAGACAAAGCACTAAAGATTGCATACCTTACCTTTTCATTCTCTTCATAGGCTGCAATATCATCTATAGAAGAAGGACCACTTGTCAGTTCAACATATTTTGTCTCAAAACCTTTCCAAGTCTTGTAACCAAGAGAGATTAGGTAACCTCCTTTTCATCTGACTGCCTAAAATCAGAGTCGATCCATCAACACAGAATTTTCAATTTCCAGGGAAAATCATCACATCTAAGGCCCCCGAAAGCAGCTATGCTCTTCTTTGATGTTCCAAAGCTTTGATACCAACTATTAATATTCAGACACAGAGGTGGTGGGTGAATAACCAATTATTGCAAAATAATTTTCTGACTTTAATTAATCACAGAAAGTAAAGTTAAATCAATACCTGAGGATAATAATCTAATAGATATGAACATGAAAGTAGACAACACCATGCACAATGAACACAAAAATTTACGTGGAAACCCAAGAAGGGAAAAACCACAAAGAATGCTAATTCTCAATTATAAAACACTAGTTAATGTGACATCAGTTAAGTTAATTTTTAGAAGGGATCATTGCCAAATTTCTCACTATAGGTAAGGCTTCACCGCCGTGGTGGGCTCAATTTTTCCAACATATTATACTAAAGAAAGCTAATAACAAAACAACAACATTATTTTATATACCAATCAACCTCGCCTGACTAAACTAATTGAATTAAGCCAAAACCATCGCCAATGAACATTCCAAAGTTCCATTGTAATCCATGGAATAGAGAACAAACACGGTGAATGATGCATGGACCACCATCTCAACGCGGCACCATTTTCTTCTGGACTTCCAAAGCCAGAACGAGGCTGGTTTTATTAGACCCATTGAATCTATTGATTTAAAATTGCATTTGTTTGAACATGGAATGATAGATTGAATGGATTCCATGAGACCAAATTTAGGCAAATTCCATGAAATGAAAATTCCAAACAATAGGCACCAAAATTTATTGTTTAAAATGAATATATCATGTTTCAAAGCTCCCATTTTGGCTCACGGCTCCTGTGAAGGATGTGGAAGTTGGCTTTACAGCTGCGAATTGCATTTGCTTGAAAGTTTCTAAAACCTTTTAAACAATACCTATTTTTGAAAATTTGGATTTACAGCTGCCAATTGCATTTGTTTGAAAGTTTCTAAAGCCTTTTAAACAAACCCATTTTGGAATAAGATTTGGATTTACAACTGCCAATTGCATTTGCTTGAAAGTTTCTAAAACCTTATAAACAAACACATTTTGTAAAATTTGGCTTTACAGCTGCCAATTGCAAGTTTCTAAAGCCTTTTAAACAATACCCATTTTGTAAAATTTCGATTTACAACTACCAATTGCATTTGCTTGAAAGTTTCTAAAGCCTTTTAAACAAACCCATTTTGCAAAATTTGGGTTTACAGCTGCCTTTTAAACTTCCCTCTTTTCAAGATAAGGTAAGTTTTAACTTATAAAATGTGGTAACTCAGATATTTTCCTCACCAAAATATCTCTCCAAATTTAAATCCATTGAAAAAAATACAAACTCATAAATAAATTTAATTCAAAAAGTGGACCATCTATGGCCTTCTATAAACTTCTTGAAGATGTCATTCCCATAAATGATAAATTAAAAGTTAAGTTATATTTGCAAGATACATGTCATGTTTGCATAAATCCCTCAAATAAATTTTTAACTAATTTTAAACACTCAAACAAATACATATATATGAATTTACTTCACTTATAAATTATTTGAATATATATCAATCCATCACAATTAAAATCTTAGACATCATGCATAATATTTTTGATGTATTCCCAAAGCTACCTAGGGTCTCGTAAGACTTGAGTAGGTGAATACCAATATGCATATATCTAATGGTGGGGTAAATGGAGGAGGATCAGGAGTAAACTTTCATATATATCTATTACTTATTTTGCAATCCAATATATTGGTTGGAGAGGTTACATTTGAATAGAAGGAGTGAGTATATCAAAATATCCAACCTATATTTCATTGTTGATCTCAACCAATCTTTGCTTCAACTTCCAAATCATCCACACAATCCTCCCTGAAATATTCAATATGTGAAACATAATTATGAGGAAGATACAAATAATCCTTGACATAGCTTTTTGTATCAAAGGATAATATGGTTCTATAATTTTAAACTATTTCTAATTTTGAAATCAAAATACAATCAATAATCTATTTAATCGAGCAATAATCATAATTTTAAGGAAAACATAAATTACTCGAATCTTTTTAAGGTCTCTCAATATATTCTACTTGTACTCTAACTTAAATTTAAAAAACAACATTAAAATCTAGTTTTCTTATTCTGTCTTTCATTGTTTCATTTAAAATTTGAACCATTTAAGGATGCTATGTTATAGATTATAGTTGTTTTCCAATTCTTTATAAATTGTTCAACCCTCTCATGGTCTAAATAATTTTACATTCAACAACCATGTCTAAAGTACATTATATACCCAACCTCTTCCCCTATTTAACACACTCATAAACCTTGTTACTAATCTCATTCGAAGAGGTGGAACAACCAATCTTAGAGGGATCCTCATCCATAGGAGAGAGAAGGGAGCCATCAATCTAGGCTCTAGTAGTATTCTAAAAATAGTAGAACTAGAAGCTAGAATCCTAACAATGATAGCCAAGTTGGATAATACACAAGTTTTCCTTTTCAAGGGATTGGGGAACACTTATTGGATGGGTATTATTTCCCCTTCACCACATTTTGATTAGGATTAAGAATTGAAACAATAAAATTCTCAAATTGGTATAAGAAAAAAAATAAGCCCTTGGTGGAAGGGAGCTCATTTTTTTCCCATGTGCAACTCTAATAATATATTTCTTAAATTACATGAGTAAATGAAAAGGGAAGCTAACAAGTCACATGCATCTAAGATTATTTATAAGATAAAAGTGATAGGATAAACAACATTTATAGTTTCCTTCTAGAATGAAATAAATAATCAAGTAGAAACATTTATATACTTGTGAGGAAATCATCTATATGTTCCTTCCTCTTGTATTTACTTTCTTTATGAGACTTCAAGCCCTTCATGGATAAACCACTTGTAGTAGCAATACCTTCCTCAATGGCTTTAAAGGTTAACCTTCTTACCTTTTAACCAAAATTTTAATAACATTCAATTTTGTGTAATTTATGGAGCACTATTATCATTTTAATTCAAAATAATGTAAGAAATTTATGTAAATTTAAAAATTAAAAAATCCTAAAATAATAGTTTTAAATTAATTGAAAACATGGTTGGACCCCTCTAATTTTGTGGAACTATTTCTTAAAAGCTATTTTAGTTGAATTTTATATAATAGGCAAAGGAAGCCACATATGGCATTAAGACCTTCCTTGATGGTCTTTACTAGGAAACTTTTAATTTGATTCATAGGTCTTGAGGTATTTTAAACAAAAGTTGTGTTTGGAAAAAGGTATTTGGTACAAACTCCCAAAAAAAATAATGTTATATGTTTATGCTATTAACACATGAAATTTTGGGCCTTAAAATAGCCACATCATCCCCATATTTTAATACAAATGATACATTGAGGATTTATGTCACTTATAATAGATCTACAATTATTTGATATAGCTCCATTTAGATCAATCCATATATCCTAATTTCTATCAAATCATAGGTTGTCAATTTCAATAATTACACAATGAAGCACATACAATTTTTCATTTGGTAGTAGAGGGTTATCTTATTATGCCATTAAAATAAAATATAGGTCCTTAATACTTTTCATCTTTATTTTCCATCATTACATTGAACCTTATAAGGGACAGCTTCATTGGTAATCATCTAATGCATAAAGACAAATAATGTCAAACTTAAGCTAGGTTAATTTTATAAATAACTTAAAATAAATTATAACATGGGTAAACACTAGAGTCAATTGCATAATCTATCATATACTTATCAATCAAATTTCATATCATGTCTATTATTCTAATGACTAGCTTCCAAATAAAAGAATCCTTCTAAATAAATTGAAGTTGTCAATTATGGTTACATGTTACCAATTTTACTTCTTGTAAAATAATATAATCAATACTCATAAGATCTTCTAAACATACAATCAATAGCTCTCTTTCTAAGAGATTCTTTACCTTTTACATTTAAACTATTAAAATTCATAATTAACCATAGTAACACTTAATATAGTCTATTAATAAAAATATAAAGCCTTCATTTCCTTCCTCTTTTGGGAGACTTGGATCTACAACCAATTATGTGTGTCATTCCATCTTTCATCAATTTGATTTGGAACATCAAGGATTGAACATTGTGCATTATTATACAAAGCTAGTCCATTATATATAGTTGTAGAATTTGTATAGGCAACTTTTTAATTTTAAAAAATGTAAGAATTAATTTATTTTACTATAATATCCAAGAAATTTATAAAAATAAGAGTAATAAAATAATTATGAATATTATCTAAATGAGTAAATATAAGGTCATATTTTCATATGGAGGATTTTATATTATCTATAAGATTTGAGATAATATAAAAAATATGTACAAAGATTAAATCTTCATTTTCTCCTATTCTTTCATTATTTCTTTCTTTTGTACTAGGGTTAAATCTTCATCTAGGTTTGTTGTGTACTTATAAGAAACCTTTGTTCCTCAGTATCATGTTCTTGTACATTGTATGGTAACTTTCATGATAAATATTATGTGCATGTGTCCCTTCCTCCTATCAAATTTTCTTTATGGATATGAGGAAGTTTATTTCTAATTTTTTGGTTTCCTCCTTATCAAAATATTGCTTCAATAATTTAGAAATCATATTTACAAGCTTATATCATCTCTCTCATTTTCTTCTCTTATTTGTACCTTCAATAATGACTAAATTGATTTTACATGACCACCAATGTTAAGTAATGATGCTTTCCTTTTATTACTAGTTGTAGGAAATAAATATTAGATGCAACCTTTATCAATATTTTTTAAGTCTTTAATGGCACATTTTGTACTAGAGTGCACACTTGTAAATTTAAAATTTAGAACTATTTTAGATTATGTTTTGTGTGCAATCTAGTAAGTTGAATGTTTTGATTATTAAAAACTAGATAGATTTTTGAATTTTTTTTTTTGTTAATGGTATGAAAATATTATTGATGAGTAGATAAATTATTATAACTTTTGGGTTATATTCCATATATCTAGATATTATTTACCAAGGTCTCAGTATCGCTAGGTGTACATACATATATAACATGGAAAATGTAGATGTTCCACCTGAGCCAGAAGATTTTTTTGCAAATACCACTAATGAGATTAAGAAATTGAGAGACTCATTAGCATAGGGTGCAAACCCAGGGATATATTCTGAACCATGCATGTCAATATTACATAGTTTAGAAAAACTAAGAGATGAACTTGAGAGGACTAGTGCATTTTTCCCAGATAGAGTAGTTGCTATTCTTTCCCACATGCGGGAAGATGTACATGGTGATGTTCCCCTTAGACAAATACAGGATAGTGTGACCAAATAAATGATCAAAAACACTTGTTTCCATGTTATCAAAATGTGCATAAGGTTAGGGGATATCAAGTCACTAGATGTGTCGATCATACTATGGCCTCATTGATCTACCCACGATTTCTTGCAACACATGGTCAATACCCAAATAATGACCAGATTCCATTGTATTTTGTTCAACAGTTGTATGTTGAGGTCCATTTGGGCCTCAAAGTTAACTACCTAGACATTCCACCATATATTGATGCGAGGCATTAGTACATGATTGCCCGATAAACTACACCTATCGTAGAAAATAGGCCCAATGTTTAGGGTATTGGTTGGTGAGAGGTCTCCTGCTCTCACCCCAGCTCTAGCCCCCATAGCGGATGAGGTTGTCGTTGCTTCCCAAAAGGAAGCAATTGACACTGTAGGTAACATTGCAGCTGCCACCACTGGGATATCTATTGATTGTGTATGTTAGTATTTGATGTCTAGACATTTTCAATCCATGCCATTTTTAGCATAGTGGACCACCATGGATCCTTATATAGCGGTGGGTATCCATACTCCCATAGAGCTTGAGGCACTTATAGGAGATATGGCACACAAAACTTTGCATTGTTTGGCTGAGGACCTCTTGGAGGTATATGCCTTCATTGCATCAGACTATGGGATCGGTGTAGAGTGTGTTAGAGATCATTTGGGACATGGAGCTCATTCACTTCCAGGATCCCATCACTCTCAACTTAGCACTAGTGCATGTCAGGATCCACCTATAGATGATTCGACAACTGCACGAACTATGGGTTTTACTGAGATGTTGATTGGTTCAAGTTTGTCATCGTCGATGCCATCTCACCTGCATAGTCCTCTTCACTCATCATTTATGGCATGACATGGGATAGATCAGATGGATTCAGATGTTGGTTTGTTGCTTGACCGTATAGTTGATATGGTGGAGGCGGTCATTTCAGAGGACTCAGGTCATCCGATATCAGATGATGTGCATTTATGTGTGCATGTGCATGTTTCAATTCCTTTTTAATTATTTTTAAATTTTAGTTTTAACTAGATATTCATGTACTGATATATATGTATATATATTGTAGGTGGACATACCTCTTGTCACTCCTAGCCTTGTTCCTACAGATTGTTTACATCGACATGACTCTGTGGATGAATCTGTTGTCAATGGACATGTGAGTTTTAAATTTTTATATATACGCGTGTATATGTACATGCATATGTATGCATAGATCTAGATAGACATTTAAAAATATATAAGTACATTCTTAAAAATAACTTTCATAAAATTTATTGAATATAAATTATATGTATTTAACACATTTTTTACACAATTTTATTTGCAGGGCTCAGCACATCCATCAAAGTAGGACCGTTCTCATTCAGATGGTCATTTGACTAGGAGTTGACATTCATATTAGGCCCTACACTAGATTTATGGTCTTTACTACATGTATTTTCTTATATGATGATCTTTAGTATTTGACATTTGATGATCTCTAACTTACATTTGCTTATATGATGATCTTTAGTATTCAACATTTGCTTATATGATCATCTTATATGATGATCTTTAGTATTCCACATTTGATGATCTCTAACTTACATTTGATTATATGGTATACATACATTTGGCTCTTTTCTTATAACATGTTACATGTTTATACATTGAATCTATTTACATGTATGTATGTGTTTGCTTATGTTTACATGTTTATATGATATATGTATACATTTGCTTATATTCAATATACATACATTTGCTTATTTGATGATCTCTTAGAATTTGCATTTCCTTATATGATATACATTTGATCTCTAGTAGAATTTTAGGAAATGAATGCCACTTTATAATTAAGTTCATTCATGTTGATCACAATAAATATTTTGCACACACACCCATTGAATTTTATAGTAAGCAGTCAAAAATTATAAAATAAATGACTCCCAAGCTCAAGTAAACTAATGATATTTTATAAATGAGTGTATTTACAAGCCTATTTATTAATGCACATGTTCTTCTAGTTTTAAAATTTGATGAAAATGATGAAATTAAAATCTTGATAGAAAGTAAGAACAAATAAAGTTCATCACTTTGTGGTACACAAAACTCCTATTTTTTAAAAATGACTTAAGCAACATGAACCATTGAGGAGTTGAGAACAAAATATAATTATAAAGAAGAGGTAGGAACATTCCTTTTATAATTATATACCATCCTTCAAACACTTTCCCTCTAAGTTATAAAATTTTATGTTAAATTATTTCATAAATAATCTCTTAATCTACACCATTATAAAATTATAGGAAAATTTTATTCTTTGAAACATTAAGAAAATTCAATTCAAATTATACCTCGATTATCTTTTTAACAAGTAACAAAATTCTAAAATTACTAGATATGTTGCATATCTATACATTAAATAACAACAAACTCCACAATGAAATAACTTGTTTGATTACCACTTGATTCATTTAAACTAGGATCTAGTTAATTCCATACACTAAGAATAATTTTTTTTTCTATATGCATATAAGAAGTACAGAGAAACTTATTTTTCATTATTTTGGATATCAAATTGCAAGATTAATTCTCATTTATATCACTTGAAGCGCAGATTTTGGAGAAGGGGTTTTTACACATTTATCAAGGAGGCAAATATTGGAGAGACAACTTTTCATTTTTATCAATCAAGGCAAAATTTGGAGGAGAATTTAACTAAGTTGGTAGAGGAATTTTTTTTGAGTCATCTTTAAGTTGAAGAAGAAAATGGGACAACAAAGAAAAAGAAAAAATGTGTCTCAAGGAAAATTGTCAAAAGAAGAACAAAAGAGGCG
>VDFB02271358.1:158329693-158449017 GCA_007258455.2 Sequoia sempervirens
GAATTTAATATAGAATTGAATAAGTCATCTTTTATTCTTATTTTGTGAAGTTATAGTCTGGTAGACTTGTTGATTCCTAGAAAAGATCTATTCTCTTTCTACTTTTCCTCCTCGAAAAAGAATTAAAATATATAAAGATGTAGTGGTTTTAAAGGGTATTTTTGTGTGTAAATTTATTTAGATAGATTTAAGATTTTAAGGTGGTAAGTTCTAATATGTAGTTTAAATATCTAGAGTATTGTTATTATTGTTTTTTTTTAAATATAAACAATTGTTCTTAAGTGGTTTTCACAATTAATCTAAATATTGGAAGTGAGTGTTAAATTAGTATGATGAAAGGAAAATGGAAATAATGTTTTGGACATAAGTAGTTATGAAATAATAATAAGTTAGCTATCCAGCTATTAAGTAGTTTTCAATTATGTTGTTAAATAAAAAGGGAAATTTAAATGTATGGGTATGGTTAGAGATTGATTAGGATATTCTCGAATTGGATAGTTTATTGATGAAATGGGATTTTAATCTATTGAAAATTGACTTCCTTTATATTCATGTAAGGATTGATTTGTAAGATTCTCTTTATCAACATTGAAATTCAGAAGGTAGAATAGATTGGATATGTAGGGGTAGGTTCACAAATATAATAGATAGCTAGAGAGGATGGGAGAATCTTGCCCCCAAGTGTAGGGTTCTCTTAGATACTAGATTTATGCATGATGCCTATTTTTTGGGTTTTCATCATGGTACTTGTCCATGGTGCCATAAGAATGGTGTTCACTACTAGACAACTTTTTTTTTTTTTTTTCTTTTTTGATTTTTTATTACTATACTAGGCAAAGGATGAGTGAGAGAGAGATTTAATTTTTGGTTATCTATGATAAGCATATGTTAATTTGGAGTATAGACTTTAAACTACAACGAAAACATCAATCTCTAACAAATGCATTGAGAGTAAGGGAAAACATGTCAAATAGACAACTTGTAGTAGAAAACTTCACGAAATCTCAAAAAAGTTTATATTAGTGAAATGGGCCACATACAACATGTACAAAATGTGAACAATAAAGATGCAGAAGAGAAAATAAAGAGTCAAAACATGCATTCAAATCCTATTCTACACCTAATTGATGCCTTGATTAAGCAATATAATTTAACAAAATATGAAAGAAAACAAGAGTTCTCTCATCCACAACTCCATGTTGTAAACATAAGATGTATGTGGGTGTGCTCCAACGGATTTGTTCTTGAGCGATGATTGTATGTGAATGCTGAAATTGACAACATGACTTTGTGTTAGAGTGTTGTTTGAAAATAACCTACAAGAAGCACTATTTATAGATTTTTAGGTTGGATGGTCAATGACTAGAAATAGAGTCAAAACAAAATAACATCAAATTTTACAAATGACTAAACTTCTTTAAATCTTATCCTCTTGATTTATGTTCTATGAAGAACCTCTTCCCTCTTTAATTTGAAATCTAAAAATATATTAAATATTATAATGTGTTTTATATTTAAATTCTAAATTAAAGAAATGAATTAAAAAGAATAAATACATTTAGTATCTTTTGAGGTGCAAACAAGTGATGAAACAACACATTAGAGGTGGTAACCTGGAATATAATTTCGAACTCCCAAAGTGCAAATTTTCTACCCCTAACACGCCACCAACTTAACATCAAATCTTTTAGTTTGATTTTCAAATTTCTGAAGTTTAGTCTTTTTAAGATTGATGACACAAAGGCCGGCTAAAGTAGTAACGAAAGCTATGAGGGGAGCTCTATAACGAGCCCCACAAAACACAACCCAAAACACAACCCAAAAAAAAGAGACATGGTTTATCTTTTTTGAAAATTTGGTTATGATGCCCACCAGAAGGAGCAGGTCCAAATTTAGCATAAATTCCCAGAAGTTCTGCATTTGCACAATGGAGCTGCAGCAACAGAATAATAATAATAACAATAACAGTCATGTTGGACATTTGGACAAAATTGGAATAGAAAATTTGCATGCATAGCTCTATATATCCACCCTCCATTTCCATGGAATACTCAAATCATTTTCAGTTAGTTTATTTATAAAGCATGTTTTGGGAATGCGTATCGGAGACTCTGCTTCTCCTTGATCTTGAATTTATTTATAGAAGAGCGGGAGATGTAGTTGTATGTGGTGGGATCATGTCTTTAATTAGATCATCAGAACTGCATTGACTTTGCCTATGAAGAACAAATGCAACTCTGGTGATCTAATTAAGACATGCTTTCACCATATACATAAAAGGAGGTGATAAACATAGCAGACTTCCAGACAATAGGAAAGATCTTGAACGGTATTCTGTTTTCATGATATAGTTTGGTACATATGCTTATTAGAAATAAAATGCATACAATTCTATTTTACAATTTGACTTTTATATTAGCAAATAAATTGTACGCTAACTTCTGTTTTTTCAGATTATAGCTTTGATTTCGCTTAAAGGTTGTCCTTACAGGCCATGTCTCTTACCAATACTATTATTCTCTAAATATTTTTTTATATTATAGGGAAATCTCAACAAGCTATCTAGACTATTCAAATCTATATGTTTAAACTGTATAAAGTATTAACGTCTTAATGCTTTAATGAATGCTTCTAAGCTACTGGTAACAAAGAACTATAGATGTTCTTAACTTATATAATCAATCTCTCTGATTCAATTGTGCCTTAGCCTGAATTGACAAATTATGCCTTGAGATATTCTCTTGCAATTCATCTCATCCAGTCATACTACCAAATCAAAAAGCTGCATGCCTAAGAGTTCTTAATGCAAGTCTACCTCTTCCATTGTATTTGAATGATTTCAATCATTATATTGCAGGACTTGTAAAATGTTCTCTGTATTGTTATCTTTCCTCCAAACTTATGCAAGGTGATTTTTTTTCATAGGTGATTTGATTTTTCCTTACAATAGGTTTTATTTTTAAAGCATATCTGGATAAGTATCATGCATACAGCTATCTATGGACGTGGCCTTCAGAGAAGCTCTTTTAATTTACTGTCATACCCTTAAGTTTTAACAATGATAAATAGTTTTAAAAATCGTATTGCATGAGAAAGGCAAGAAATTTGTTTACTTCGTCAAAAAAATTCAGTTGATTGCTACTGATGAACAACAAATCTCAAGAGGCCAGGTTATTCAATGATCTATGGAGGTTAAAACAGTTCTATAGTATAATCAAGTCAAGTCACTTTTTCAAATATTTATTAAATGACAGAGAACCTAAAAGAGTTTTTTTTAGTATGATGAAGTGAAGTCATAATTACAAACATGTCCATAAGCTCAAGAAGTACTTTCTATAACATACTACTAAATTATCACTTATTATCATTATTTTCAGCATTATAGGGAACCTAGAAGAGTTCTTTAGTATGATAAAGTGAAATCACTATAATTACAAACATGTCCATAAGCTCAAGATGTACTTTCTATAATATAGAGCTAATTTATCATTCATTATCATTATTTTTCAGGAAGGATGAAATTGTATTTCATTACTTCTTTCTCGTAATGGTACATATTTTAGGCTTAGCCTAAATATTTTGGCAAGTAGCTAATCTACTAGAATGCACCAAATCAAGGAAAGAACAGACAAATATCTTAGGTATCAAATTTGAGAAATAAAACCTAAAAACTAATTCCTATTAGACCAATGTTAATGTCCTCTCTAAAGTATCAACCACCAAATGCTAACCCTGAATACTTATTAATCAATGACTATAATCAAGTATGGTATCAACAATGACACATGCTAATTGATTGATTTAAGTATAGAGCTGATAATTCACAGTAAAGAGTGTCTAGTACTCACTATCATATTCAACCTATGAAAACAATGATATTCTTATTTATATCTAAGTTTTGTTTTTAATTTTTTAATTTTTTTTCTCTTGACAATTAACTACATTTAGCTAGTCATTAGCATGGAATACATTTTATTGTTAGATGTGATTCATTAACTTGACACTTTTTGAGCTTTATGATATTGATTTTGTGCATGGTTCTGTTGGAATATTAAACTTTGCAGCACTAATAAAGTCATCTTAGTGACTTGTTTATTTTTGTTATTAAATAATTAGTTACATTTTGGTAATTTGATATTCGAAAGTTATGTTTGAAATACTTTATAAAACAATATGGCAACACATTCAAATAGAACTCTCAATAATATTATTATCATTTTATATTTGATACTATGCAAATATAAATGTTTTTATTTTATTTTTCCAATAGACTCTGCTTCATAATATAATTAATTTGACATTTGAAAACTCTACATTTAATTTTTTTAAAATTTGAACCATTTTCACTTCCCCATAAACTTGAGCTTCTTGGATGGTTTATCTGGTGCTAGCGCTTGTTGGTGAGTTCTCTCTTTCCTTAAATAGGTAAAGAGGGTGTTGGGAGTAGGAATCAGTCATCCTAATATGAACCTTCACTAGAGTCTTCTTGATCCATGCTCTAGAATCTAGTTGCCTCTGAGCACACCTTGTGTAAATTATTCTAGATGCTTTATGGTTGCTTTTTAATTTCTTTTGGTGGTTGTGATTCCTATTTTTACTACATTTCCGTTAACTTCCTTTTCTTGATTTGACTTGAGAAGTTGCCTTTTTGCGAAAATGTCTATGTTCAAAGTAAATATACATTAAAATGGTAATGTTCACATGGCTGTTAGTTGCCTTTGAGTGATCATGTGTAAATCATTTAAATTGATAGGCCCTTTTTCTATTCCAAAATTGATACATACTCTAGCATATTGCACAATTTTCATTTTCTTGGTGATTTTATGAGTTCAAAAGATCAAATTCCACAGACAAATACTTCATTAAGATTCACTTCCCATAAATGAATATCCTTCTTTATAAATGAAATCCCTAGTGCATCTGAGAAAAATAAAACCCTTGAAGTGATCAATTCACTTAAAACAGTCTTCATTCAGTTCCAATTGTTTTTGTCCCATTTTGATATAGTCTAACTAATAGATTGTAATACCATAGACCTGCATGTAAGGGAATGGTCCCTGAAATTCAATATTCCTTCTATCAAGGATTCAGGATTCTATGTGACGAAAGGATCCCATTTTCAAGCGACCTAGCATCTATATATTTATCTGTGTTTATCTTTTAGAAATGAGCTAAGGACTCCAATGGACGAGCTTTGGATAAGAATGGTTAGTTCCACTAACAAGTAGAAATGTCATGAATGGAAATAAGAATTGAGAGACAATAGAGATGATTGCAAGGCCACATGAGTACCATGGCTAAACAAAGAGATGAGGATTCCCGAACAAAAACAAATAAGGTAATAGTTAAGAAGCAACCAATGGTTGTGTTATTTCCTTTTTAAATGGTGGTTATTTTATATGTTTTTTTTCACAGTGCAGTGTTAATGGAAAAAGATAACAAAATTAAATGAATTTGTGTTCATTGTAGTTAGTCTTTTCCAACAAAATGTACAGGGATTATCCAACCTAATAAAAAATAGGTACAAAATTCTTATGTATGTGCAAATTGTTAGAAGAAACACATTCCTATACAATTATCATGAACTTCCAATTATGATCATTGACCTCACAATTATATGGATTCATAGCTTTTTAAAGTCGTAAATTTAAAAATTAAATAAAAATATTTATATTAATGTTTAGTTACAAGATTTAAAAATAATTAGCTATAAGATATTATTATTTTCATAAAGTGGATCTCTTCTAAATCTTGTCGACAATTATTAATCTTCATAGTATAAGGCAAGACATATATGTATATTTTTATGACCAAAAATTTCATGAAAAAAAGTGTGTATTCATATTTATGATATTAAAATATATATGATATGATGTCTTCATTGTCTATTGTCATATTTTTATTAATAGAACATGAAACATTGTTATATAAATTTTCTTAAAATTATACATTAAGAATAAAAAAATTACTAAAAATTTATATTTAAATTGATTAAATACATAGCATATTTCTTAATTTGACCATTCACTAAGCTTTTAATACAATATAAGAAATTAGACTAAGATATGCCCCTAGTTAAAATCTTATCACTTAATACATGTATACTTTAAAAACTAAATAATTTATAGATATGAAATAAAAAAATTTAAATAGCAGTTCTATTGATAATCCATCCTAGATAGGAACTGATAAGATAATCCTATTTCAATTAAAGATATCAAGTTTCCACAATCCATGTTGTTGATAATAATTGCTTCTGAGTTTGATTGTGTTGGAGCTTTTTGCATCAATATTTGGGATCACACTTTGTGATCCATCATAGGATAGTAGAGAGCTAGATGATTAGAAATTATTTTGTTGTAGATTTGAGCAACTAAAAAAGAAGAGGGGTGAAGAGGAGGGAAAGCAACATGGGGTTCAAAGATAGAAGATAAAAAAAATTATTAAAAAATTAAAAACTAAGTGAAGGGAATGACTAGATTAATTTTATTAAGTAATATAAGATTACAATAGTTATTAGAAAGTTATTAGAGCTATAAAAACACATAAATAAGATTATTATATTAATCTACTTAATAAGGTCAATTATTATAGCTCAAGAAGAAAATAATTGCAATATAATATATTGATAATTACAATAACAATATAACAAGACTCTCCATGGTGATGTGGTCTTGATGGTGGAGGGCAGACCTTGGAAACAACTTCTGGACTATGAGGGGCTCCCTTTTCAGTGTAGGTGTTGTTTCTTTGTTGGTCATTTGGCCTCTGGTTGCCCCATTGCTCTCCGCAAAAGCACTGCTACTTGGTGGAAGGATGCTCTCAGAGACCATCTTATGGTGGGCTCTCCCCCTTCAAAGGATCCCTCTAAGGAGGACTCTTCCTTGGTGCATGTGGCTCCCCAAGTTCCTCCTCCAACTATCCCTTTTGTGGTTCTAGTGCCCCGATCTGCTATCACTGCATCGACTGATTCTGCCCGTCCCTAGCTGAACACTGTTGCTGATCCCTCGAATGCTCCTGACTCCTCTTCTGTGCTTTCGGCTTCACTACATGGAGGCTCTCCATCTATTGTGGTTGCAGATGAACTACTCATCTCGCCTCGCTCAATTGACCCTGGCTCTGATCCTTCCTGGTCTACTGTGCTGAAAAGAAAGAAGGGACTCCCCAAACCACGACCTTAGGTTTTGGGAGTCAGTCCTATCCCCCCAAATTTTGGGTTTGTCTAGTTTTAGTACTTCTTCCGACATGATGTCTATCAGTTGTTCGTGTTCTAGTACTATTTTGTGTGTGGCTTGTTTGGCCTGTTCTGTCAAGCCTTGTGGCTCCTGTTTGTAGCTCTTTCTAGTTCATGTCATGTTTTGAACTAGCTCCTTTTTGGCCCTGAGGGCCCTTCGTGTAAAGGGTACAACACCTTGTAAATGCTACTTACCTTATAAAAAATAATATAACAAGAATGAAAGAGATTAAAAAACCTATTCAATCATAAATAAGAACATATAATAGTTATCTAATTATAATAGTTAAAGAAAGAAATTAGAGCTATAATAATATATAAATAAGATTATTATATTAATCTACTCAATATGGTCAATTAATGCAACTCAAGAAAAAAATGATTGACATATAATATTGATAATTAGGTAATGACAATATAACAAGAATTCAAAAGAGAGATTAAAATTGTTTATTTGTAAATTAAGGAATATGAATAGCATAATTAATTTACATCTTAACAATTGATAAGATTTGAAAACACAGATGTTTGTCTCACACTGAAAAATTCTCACATTTGATTGCTACCTGTCAATAGATACCAAAAATAGTCAATCATTCTACTCTCTCCATGGTTGCCTCCACTTTGGAAACAAGTGAGACTATTTTGGTTTCTAATGTTTATGCTCCAACTGATATTCATGGAACAATTCAGCTTTGGGCTCATATAAGGTATGTCATATCTTGTGTTCCATATCTTCCTTGGGTCTTAACTGGTGATTCCAATTCCGTGTTGAGTTTGGAGGAGAAAAGAGGTTGACCGTTGCATAGGCTTGGACCTACTTCTGATCTTTTTTGGGAGAATTTGGAATCTCTAGCTTTAATTGATGTTAAGCCTTCTAATGGGGTGTTCACTTGGAATAATAGGAGTGGAGAGGAAGTGATTTGTAAAAGGCTGGATAGATTTCTTGTCTCCTATTTTTGGGTCGAGGGTTGCTTGGTTATTGGTTCTGAGACTCTTTATTAAAGGGGATTTGATCATAGGCCAATTAAATTTTTAGCTACCTATTTTACGGTTCCCAAGAATCCTCCTTTTAAGTTTCAGCTTATGTGGCTTCAAGATTCTTCCTTACATGATCTTATGACCTAGTGGTGGCATGATGGAGGCCCTGCTTATGACACAATTATGTACACCTTTGTTAAGAAACTTCAACATGTCAAATGCCACCTTAAGATATGGAATAGCTATGTTTTGGCAACCTAAAGGCTATGAAGAGGGATGCTCAGGCGCACCTTGATGTGATTACTCACCAAATTCAAGGTTATGGTTTCTCAGATGCTTTAGGAAGAGTTGAATCCTAGGTTCCAAGAGTTGTGGAGGAGTGGGAGCTCTGAGAGGATATTTTCTAGAAACAAAAGAATCAGATTGATTGGCTTCAAGCAGGGGACATGAATACTACTTTCTTCCATCATTGTCAAAACCTACTACAATGAATATAAACCCATATGGCCACAATGAGCTAGAAACACCATAACTAGGGATTAAAAAAATTCCAATGATTCATATTGAATTATCCTCACCTCAAATTATTCAACATGAATGGCACTTGCCTACTTACCACTTCCTCCTAAGAGACATGTGTTGACATAGTGAGACAAAAATGGGACACCATGGAAATTTTCTTGTATGTGTTACCCTTTATGAATGTGATTTCCATAGAAAACAAGGATGGTAAAATAATTCACTACCTTGAGGGGGAAATTGTAATGGGTGACCATAAGGCCAACTAATAATTTTTTAACATCTCCATAAAAATATTCAAGCAAATGTAATTCCATCCAAATAATTGTAGGGTCTAGTGGCATGCTTTTCTCATAGGCATGTTTAGTCAATTTTCTTAGGGGATATTCTTCTTTCGTCACTTTTACTACACACACCTTGACTCCCAAGCCCTTCACCTCCATCACAACCATCATATCACCAAATTGATTTAGTAAAAAGAGACTTTAAATAAAATAAAAAAATCCTTGCATTAGGAAAAACCCTTATCATATTCACCATGAATTCCTTGTGGATAGTTTCATTTTCCCTCAAGTGAAGACCCAAATACCCATTCCTTGTTCACCTCATATCTCCTTGATGAGTTCCATAACATCATCATGTATTGTAGGTAAAAATGGCTTTCAATATTTTTTTGAGACTCTTCCCTTTCATATAGGGTTTTGATCTTTATTAGAATACCAACTACTTGCCCTAAAAAAGTTTAAATATCTTAAAATCCACAACCAAGAAACCTATATCACTCTAAATTGATAAAATTCTAACACATGCTAGAACCCATTAACCAAAGAAATATAACTATTTTATACATAGAAAAATCCACCCACATATATTCTACCAAATAATACTTATATATAATAAACACACAATCCAAAGATAAATAATATTAGAAACAAGAGGATCCTAAAATATTGCATAATGAAAACCTATTGACCTTTAGTCTATGGACCAAATAGTCCAAATAAATACATAATAAAATCAAAGGGGTTTATGCCATATTATAATGTCCCATTTTTATTTACTTACATTTAAGAGTGTTTGGGTCACTTTTCCAGTTTTGGTAGGATTTTGGGAATTAAGCTGTCTTAACCTATGTAATTACCTTATTTAATTATTTAATTATTTGGAAATTTTCCATACTTACATATCATATTTTAATTTTATTTTATTTAATATTTGTGTTGTATCTCAAATGGGGTGTTGAAATTTGTGTAAGGTATCATTTTTCCCTCTCTTAGACCTTCAAATTTCACTCTACCATCATCCCTCTAGTAGAAAATATTAGCAAGGATATTGATATCTCATTCTTCATCATGGTTCTATTTCCTTGTCATCGTAGGCCTATGGACCTTTTCTTCCATTTGCGTCCTAGTATCCCTACATCCCATTCCCTAAAAAACCTAACCTTGGACCTTTAAAAAAAATAAAACTAACATACCAAGTGAAAATCATTTGAATGGAATCCCCACTTGCATTTCAATGATCCCTATTGTAAATACACCCTTGGGAATGGGAGTCCTTATACCCCTAGTCCCTCTTACAAATGCACCTTTAGCATGCAAATTCTTAGACTCATATTCCCTTTTATAACAATATCCCTCAAGAACACATTTCTCAAGCTACCAATGATTAGGGATGTGATTAATGGCCTTAAATGAATGTGATAAGATTAATGAAGACTCTAAATTTCCCATAAATGGGTGTGGGAAGCATGCTATGCCTTCAATCTCTATCTATAATGATTAGCCTCATTAGTTTGCATCTTTTACCATTTTATCATCAAACCCTAACCTTAATTTATAGGTGTGAGCACTAGTGTTCCTTTGTTGGATTTGAGGATGAAAACCACTAAGTTTTGGAGATCAATGAATGAAATCCCATTGAATCCCCAAAGATTGGAGGATCCTTTGATTTCCTAAGGGAAAATTTATGTGGAGCTTTCCATCTATACTTCAAGTTTTGAATATTTTATAATTTTGTATATTATTAAGAACTACTTTTTTATAACTATAATATTTTAAATCAATAAACTTTTCAACAAATATTTGTAATAATTTCAAGCATAAATATTTTTGAATGAAATATACAATTCCATCTTATTTTTGTGTGTAAATATATTTTATTTGTTATGGATCTATTGTGGATATAAGCATTTCACATGAGGATTTATTACAAGCATTTTAGATTTAATTGTTTTACATAAATATTTTTTATTGATGTCATTTAGTGGTATTATAGTTTCATGATTATTTATCTTACGATCATTTGTCACGACCCCTATTTTTTTTTGCTCGTATTTAACAATGATTTATTAAACTAATTTATAATGAAATAAAAGTGTAAAGGAATAAAAGAATTAATTATATTTTAATTAGAGAATTTATTTTGTAAATAAATGATAATGAGTTGTTATTTAGAATAATTATTTTAATTACACATTAAATGTTACCTTCTCGCTAACTATTTTGAACAAATATTTAAATTACAAATAAAAGATATTTCCTTATTATTTGCTTGGAATAGATATTCAATTTGTAATTAAAATGGTATTATTCAGCATTTACAAAGGATAAATATGTGCATAAAGTAAATCTTATTTTTATTATTTTCAAGATGCCGTTATTGGAAAAACTAAAAACAAATATTTAAAAAGGAAGGAAAATAATAACGAAATACAACGATAAGCTTTCATAATCTTTCAATATTGCTCTGCAAGAAATAACTGATAAAGGGGATGTTGGGAAGAGGGTTTCGGAAGCACGGTGAATCAAGAATGGTGAAAAAGAGAAGAAAAGCAAGAAAGGAAGAAACAACGAGGAAAAGAGAACCTACAGGAAGCGATTTCCAGGTTTAAATACCCTTTCCATTGTATTTTGAGTTCAAATGTGTAAGTAATTTACTATGTTGAGAGAAAGAGAAATTCTTCTGTTGAATCCCCAATTGATTGTAATCTTGTATTTAGAGAGCTTTTGTTTGGAATTCAGAACCAAGATGGTATAAATCTATATTTTCTTACCCTCCTATATACATGTATATATGTCTATATATCTATATATGTATATAAAAATAGATATATGTATCTCTGTGTGAGTATATTATATTAGTTTCTCCCTGCAATTTGAATCCTTTACTGAAGTGCACATTTATTTAAAAAGAAATTGAAGAAATATTGTTTACCAGTGGTGCATATATATATAAATTTATGAATGTGGAATGATAGTTTATATAATCAAATTCAAACTAAAGGAATGACACTATTTTCTGTTGAAATTTGTTTTCATTGAATTTTTGTGAGGGCTAAATGGGCACAACCGAGCCTCCCACAAGGGAAGGCTACACTGTGGAGGTTGCGCCCTCCACAGGCCGTGACCTGTCGAGGGGGCGCTTCCCCCACAAGCAGCGCACCCCCATGGGTACCGTCGGCCAAGTAAGGCCCAACCCCTTTGTAGTGTTTGAAAATATTTTTAAAATATATGTAATTTGTTTTGATCAATTCGATACTCTTCCTAAATTTTCCTGGAAATTTCTGTGTATCACATGTTTATGTGACCACTATTAAATATGAATATGTATATATATATACACACACGTTTATGTATATAGAAAGGAATATCAAAATAAAACTGTGAAATAAAAAGTTGTAGATGTATATATTTTTTGTTTGCATAGGAAATTTCTGGAGGTGTATGTAAATGCTTTAACAATTATTAAATATATCCTTCTGTAAAAGGTAGTTGAACGCATGCCTGTATCATTTTCAAATGTAAATTTTCTAAAACTTGTAAGTATATATATATTCACCTTTTTACATTAAATATATCATACTTTCAAGTGTCTTTCTATTTCGAAGGTAATATACCAGTATGAATGTGTATGTAAATATATGTAAATATATCTATATATATATATATATAAACACTTGGTCAATTGATTTAAACATATCAATTTGTAAATTGAAATCAAATAATAGCCAGTAGGAACATCTGTTAGGAGATCACTCCAACAAACATCTGATCTCTGGGAACTCACTTTTGCATATAAATATACATACAAATATATTTACATATAAATATTAAACTAAAACATTGAGTAGGACGAGTTCTCTGATGTGATTGGATTTATTTCTGTATTTGCCTGGTTTCCTCGTGTACATATATTTTATTTTCAATTTATTTTATCACCGAATTTTGTAAGTAACATGGTAAATCTATGTAAATATGTGGAATTATATTTATATATATAAAAATAAATGAATACTTACGTGATTATGAGATTAGCAAGTTATATTTTTTTAATGTTTACTCAACTCTATAACAATATTTCATTGCAAGTCAACACAAATCTGACATCTTAAGCTCACCCATAACAGTTTAAATCAGTTGTTTCGTTTATTGAAGATAAATACGAAAATAAACATTATGGAGAAAGAGAACTGCTTATTTATCATATGCATATTACTAGCGCTTGCAGCCGGGGGAGCTGCAAGGAATTGGCTGAGCGTTATTGGCCCTGTCTTTGCAACCAACAGTATTGTATATGCTATGTGAGCTGTATATATAATCATGCTTAAAATTGAAAGTGGTAACCAACGTGAAAACAAAAATGGGACTGCAATTGGAGCATTTATTTCAAAAACAGCAAAGAGCTAGGTTTTTGTACAACATTGCAGTTACCTGTACAGAATGTTTTTTTGATTAAACAAATTAGAAATATCTGTAGACAATGATCCTTTGTTCACAGTATATTTCTGGGTAATAGCAAACTAAGGATAGAAGGTTGGATCTGTGTACAGAGTGATCCTCTAAACTATGAGAAAACATACATTGCATCTGTGTAGACAATGTTCCTTTGTACGCAGTAGTGGTGATTTAAGACAGTAGTAGCAATTTAAGGATAGAAGGTTGCATCTCTGTACACAATGATTGTAGACAGCAGTTTGTTTTAGAGTTGTTTTGTGTCTGCACATTGAAAAACAATGTAATTAGTGTTTGAAGAGAAGATAAGTGTTTATAATACAGTTAAGTAAATAATTCACATAATTGTGTGAGATATTGTGTTCTCTATAAACTAATCAAGATACACGAAAATATCTTCATAAGAATCTGAAATGATGGCTATTGACACACTAACTCTTTAGGAGTTCTTACAAATTCCCTTCAATTGAATAAAGTGAAGTTCCTAATACTTTTAGCATATATTACCTTACTTGATAGTCTACATGACAATAAGAACATTCGATCTTACAAATTACAAATGTCTGTATTCATAACCGTGCTTTGAATTGAAACAGATTGCAAATATCTTACAAATTACAAATGTCTGTACAAATTACAAGTTGTATCTCTGTACACAATGATAGGAGCCAACAGTTTATTTTTTGGTTCATGCATGAGGCAATGGAGACAGCAGCTTTCCGATCCCTGCAAATCATTAAAAATAATGATTGTGTTATGTCAGTAGTTCTTTTGTTGGGTAAATGATATGGAATTAGTAGAATAGAAGGTTGCTACAAAGACATGACTCCAATATCAAGTCATCTAGGAAGGAAACTACTCTTAAGGGCAAGGAGGTAAAAATAGAACTGCTGCCCTTACGAATACAACATGTCAGTTCAATTAAACACTAAACTAAATCCTTTATGTCACTTCAGCAGTTAAAACTGTACATTATATAGGTTACTAATAGAATATAACTGTGTAAGAATTCAAAACTGGTGGTTCTATGAAAAAGGAAACATAAGAAAAAATTTATCTCCTCCTCCTCATCAATGTGATACGGGAACATCCTTGACACATTCCACAAGAAATGTAAATGAGACTTTGCAAATAATATAAAAATTTTGCACAAAGACTGAGGCCTTGCAATTATTAATGATGTGTTGCCTGATCTTTATTGTTTTCTCTCTTTGATTTTCTTCTTGAAAAAATAAAAAAGAGAAGCTATCTCTGAATCCCTTGAACAAATTAGAAATGAGACTGATTGTAAGTTTTTAGTGATCATCATCACTTGAGCTCTGTCATGAATGCTGAGTGATATACAGTGAGTGTGAGATAAGAGCGATAATATGAAAACCCATCTAATCGCTCAAGAGTGAGTTATTACTTATTCATAGGTAACACTGAACTTTATTTGTAAAATATTTCCATTTTCTGATCTGTGAATTAAGACACAAGGAGCCCTCTTCCTCTTAATATATAAAATTCAAAAAAGGTCGTATAGTTTTTCCATAATGGCATGAACATGGGATATATATCAGGATCAATTTGAAATCTGAGCATTACTATAGAAACCTATATATTTGACAGTAAGATTACTACATGGCACTGTATATACCAAACTTGCCTATAAACCAGGAAAAAGCTAATTCAGATCTATGGCTCCTTTAGAATGAGGGGATGCAGGGATGGGTTTTTGGGATGTTGGGGCTATTGACCAAATTTTGAGGACAATAGGGGGATGGAGTCTTACATATATGTATATGAATATGTGTATGTAAAGGTATATGTGAACATCTCTGTTATGAAATTGATATTCATGCTCTTTGTATCTACTCATGAAGAATATAATTTGATTATGTTGTGATCGAGAGTGTTAAGAAGATGTACTTGTAAATAGAGTGTCTCCAGATCGTTAGTAGCTTGTAGCAGATCCTTTAATTTCGCTCGGTTTCAAGCCACTTCAGTCCTATATTTCATCAAAAGTTCTGTAACTGCATACATACATCAACAAATGTCAATGTCAAATCAAGGCTCCATATTCAAGCAGCCCAAGCCCAAACTCAAACCTTTGATGTCAGACATTAAATTAAGAAGCCCTACCACAGCAAACCAAAGCCAATCTCCCTACAGCCACTTCTTCAATCTATAAAAGAAAAGTGGATCTGAAAAAATTGGGGTTTTAGGGCTCGTAAAATCTGATTTGATTCAGAAATCTGCATATTAAATGCCGAGTCAAACCTGTGCTAGATCAGATATGTGAATGGTTAACTCAAAATATTCCCTATAGAATATGGGGTCAAATTATGCAGGGGTCGCATCCTCAAGAAAAATATGTGTGTGGTAGGAGAGGGGGTTGCAAATTTTGAGCAGACTGTAAGAATTTCTAGAGGATTATACTTATATCTGGATTAGTGATATTTTGCTTTGAAATGCATGAGAATCAGATTTAATTAATGAGATACATGTTAAAATATATGATCTATTTGTTGAGTCTGAGTCTCAAAAGTGCCTGATAAGTCTGAGAAGTCCGAATCAAGTAACACTATGGGTATTGGTGTACGCCAAGTGTGAATATAACATAAGAGATAATCCTCAGTAGCAACTATGTTGAAGAATTACCCAACTGAAAAAGTCCGAAACAGATCCAAAACCAACGCATAAAACACAATCTCCATTAATTCTCTATTGTGAAAAATAAAATCCTAAACCTAGACATATGCAATCTGATTCTTGCTTAAAGGAAGTGTAGACACAACTTCCAAGTCCCCAACACGAAAATTTCCCCTGTTCCTATCATTCCACCTCATATGCATTTAAGAGTTCATGTATGGTACCATCATTCCATTCACCTTTCTTCAACCTTTCCTCATGGTCCTTGGGCTTGCAAATATGAAGCGTGTCAAGCTTTGAAGATGCATCATCATTGGTGCTTCCCATATAAAGAAAAATTTCCATCAATACCAAACCCTTATGGCAATTCAAAGAGCTGGTAAACGGGTGAATTCATTAAAAAACCAAACTCAAACACAACTATGAACTGAAGCCATCAGAGAGAAATATGTCATTTGGAATAAGGCCTAAAATCAAATTGAAAATATCATTACCATAAAAATGCCCATAAAATCTAACCCTAAATCCGAAGAAAATTTCAAACCTTTATTCAACATACCCAGGAAGTGCCCAACGGGTTTGAGTATATAGTGGAGAATGAAGAGATTCACACAATAGACCTAGGTTCAAACCCCAACAAGTAGGGAATCTCTGGTAGGACTAAATCTCACCCCTATGTTTCGCCATGGAAACATCTTGAAGTATAGTCGAATGCAATCATATTAAATAACCAAATCCACCCAAGGTCTACAATGAGATGACTCACATTTTACCCCAAAATTTATTCCCCCGGGAGTCAGCTCGGTTGATGTGGCCGCCTGCTCTAAGTGCAGTGTGTATCAGAAAAACAAATAAATAAATACACAGGAAGCCCTGACTTCAATTTGAATCATTTCTACATTTTTTTACAAAGCACTTAGCTTAAGCATTAAAAATACCTTGCAGAAGAAGAGCTTCGTCAAGCTTTTAATTCCCAAGCTTTACGGAATCCAAAGCTAATTAACGCCAGACCTTCAGCGTGAAATTCAACTTCATAAATGATAATTAAACTCTCATCATCTCAAATTCACCTATGGAAATAGTTTACTCTGCATAACAACTAAAAGTTTTCATGTATATGGTCTGCATTAATAAATAAAATAAGTTTAGACGTTAGTGGTAAAATAGATTTGATAAATTTGCTAGTGTAACAAACAAAAGGAGAAGAGAAGAAATATAACATACCTGTGTACTAGGTACCCTGGAGTAGGCATTGTTAGTGGGATTTTGTTTAGGCCTGGGTTTTCTTCTGGGCTTTAATCCAACAGTTGTGGTCACGGTGGGCAAACGAAGGCCTGGCGGAGGTGTCTTCTCTGTCGAAGAAAAAATGTCTGGCGTACGTGTCTTCCGTTGCATAAAATTGTAGTCGTGAACAATGAAGGCGGTTTGAAACTTTATGCATGCAACGGACACGTATTCCCTCGACCAGTTTATGCGACATGTCAAACGTTTTTCTACACACGGAAGTAATGGATTACGTTTTCAGCCAAGAGACTATGGCGAGTTTTTCCCGATGCGAGACAATTTTCCCAGCGGGAGAAATTTCGCGGCGTGAGACAAATTCACGGCAGCAATCTCACACTATATATAGCCTATCGGCTAAAATATCATATTCCATTTTATTCCATGAGTTAAGGTGTATGAATTCTATTGAATATATATACCTATGCAAATTTGTGAATGGCTAAGTCTTATTTTCTTAAATATAAATATAGAAATCTGTAAATTTTAGTTAAACCATTAATATTAGAAACAAATCATTGGATTCTTTGTGAGAAAATAGAAAGACTTTCATATGTGCATTTAATTGCTTCTAGTCATTGGATTGCTTTTGAGCCCTTAAGGGTAGTTAATGTTATATACATGATTTACTTTTACCCTACTTGGAATGTGCAAATGTTCTTGGAAATAATTTGTTAGTATGTAAGTTTCTTTGGCTTTTCTTGCATAGTGGTTAAGAGAAATTTGAAAAGAACAAATGGTACTTTAAACGGGGACTTGGTTTATAAGCTTATAATATGGAAACTAATAATGATAGATGTGTATATAGTGAATAAAAGGAATGGGTGGGTTTTGTCTTTAAAAATTAATTTGACATAGAATAAATTTTGGGTAGAGAATTACTTCTAGAAAGAATTAAATCTTGTATTTATTTACTTTACGGGATTTTACATTAGCAAGCAAAGTATCATTATCTCTTTCAAAGCAGTGGATAAAATATTAGGTGGTGGAAACAATTAGATATTAACTCTATACTTAGTAGGTTTTAGTTAAATGCTATTGAAGATGTTGCATCATGAATAAAAGGATACATAAAATATGTTGAATCACACCTTACTTTATTAAAGCTAGTTTCAATGATGACACTTTTCTCCTACATTATGGTTTATTATACACTCTTAACTCACTTATGGCCTTATTCTCCCATTGTTGAACTCTCTATGAATAAATAGTAAATATTCTTATTGTAATTGCATAGGTATGTGTGTGTTTAGCTGTGCTAGGTTTACCTTTACCTGCATGAAGCTTTATGTGATTGATCTACGATTATCGACATACTTGTATGATATTGATATTTGAAAGGTAACTAGAGGTAAATTGTCTTATTGGCAAATACTTGGGAGCGATACATGATAGTGGTGACATTACCTTAGTCTCATATGCAAGGATGATGCGTTGGTAAAACTTGAAGATTTATGTAGCTTGTAAAAGAACTTCAATAAGTCCTTTGGTAAGGGTGATATATGATATTCAAAACTGTATAATGAATGGTCATGTCAGTGTGACAATGTGATCATTGCCAATGTGCACCTTATAACCATTGAGAATTTGTATCCAGTAGAGAGAAAGGAATTTCATTAAGCCAGTAAGATACTTTGACGAGTGGTTTTTCATCCCTACGAGGTTGATATGATAAATCTTGTGTAAGACTATATGGCTATATCTTAAAATGACATAACCTTGTTTTGATACACTTGATTCATGGATGTATGTTATTCCATTTGAATATAGTGATGCAAGTAATTTAATCACTCCTCATACTCCACATCTTTTTATAAGAATTTTATTCTATTAAATATATTTTGGAAATTAGGGGTTATAATTGGTAATTGAAATTTTTGGTCCTTACATCATTGATGTAGTAAAGTGACTAAGCATCTTGGAAATCTTGTATCACTTTAAAAATAGTGGCTTTGTGGTTCATTTTAGCTATTTGTTCATTTATTATTTGGTGGTTACCAATTGGTATAGATAAACTCAGCTTTTCCAATTTCATTAGTGTTTTTTAGAGTGTGAAATGGATATCATATTAAATTTCGAGGAGAATTAGATAAAAGGAAAATCATTGTTAAATTTGTGTACATTTATTAGGATGATAGTTTTGTGTAGTTGTAATATTTTCCACTTGTGGCAAATTGTTTGGATCTCACAACTACATAGGAATATTTATAGATATTTATTGAACCATTTAAGGTGCATGTTGAGAACCATGTAGAGGTTCTCCACCATTTTACTATTTGAGTATGGAAGTTTTGTTATTTCTAGCCAATGACATGTTTCATGGGATATTACGCTTTGCACAACCTTGTGGCTAACATTGATAATTGAGGAGGTTATTTGTGTTGACTAGTCTGGATAACTGAGAGGGGGGGTGAATCAGTTATTATAAATCATTTTTCTTGACTTTAATTAATCTAGAGAAAACTTAAATCAATTAGATAATAATCTAACAGATATGAGCATGAAAGCACACAACAACATCATGCACAATGAACACCAAAATTTACGTGGAAACCCAAGAAGGGAAAAACCACGGAGAATGCTAATTCTAAATTAAGGTGACACCAGTTAAGGTGATTTTTTACAAGGGCTCATTGCCAAATTGCTCACTATAGGTAAGGCTCACTGCCGATGGGCTCACCGCTCGATTATTATAGTCAAAGATGAAAAGGCTCACTACCAAAAGAGAAAGGCTTACTTCCAACAAAAAACAACTCACTGTCAAAAGAATGATGAAAGAGAATCCACCGCTGAAATAATTGTCACTAACAATGATGCCAAATAGAATCTCACTATTTTTTGCCTTTGGTCATATACTTTTGCATACTTCACAATGTCTGGATTTTTAGATTCACATTCACCACACTTGCTTTCATCAAACAGAATCAAATTTTACTTATACCATTCCATGCTTTCATAATCTCCTAAGTCGACCAAACATAATGTCTTCATGATCTCCTAAATTGGCCAAACACAATTTGAATTAGGTCACCACAAAACATTCCCATGGTGGAAAGGAATGAAACATGGACCAATCATAACCTCCTTGCTCAAATCAACACACTACATATTAACCATGATATATGGAACTAGAGAATATAATATACACGTTACAACATTTGCAAAAAATGTTCAAGAGCACATTAACCAATTTCTAGATCAGTTCAGACCCATAAGAATGTATCTCATTATGTTGCAAAATGAATGGGACCAAGAAAACCATGACCAAAGATAGATCATCACAACACAACATTTGGAGCATGTCAATCCAGATCTCCAAAGCATCAAAACTGAACCTTAATCAATCAACCAAGATATGTTGACATCAATGACAACCATTAATGCCAACAATCAACAACATCACATTCCAACTATCTCCCCCTTTTTCATTGATGGAAACATCCATCAACAACAAACCAAACAACTCAATGTCAGCATCAACATCAAGGACCTTCTTTTCTTTTCCCCCTTTGACATCAAGGACAAAGGGAAAAAACTCCCCCTAAAAAACTTACTCTGTTCCCCCTATGAGGAAGCCACTAAGCATTGATCTAGATAAGAGTGAGAATATAATACCTTGGACCAATGCACACCTTGGTGCAAATTATTGTAGACTAAGAGGGGTTAGGACCCCAAAATTTTGTCGAAGATACTCAAAAGTATCTTTGCTCAATGGTTTTGTGAAAATATTTGCAATCTGCTCTTTTGTAGGTACATATTCAATTCTTACCTCATTGTCCAATACCTTCTCTCTCAAGAAGTGATATCTAATGGATATATGTTTCGTTCTAGAGTGTTGTACTAGATTCTTGGAAATGTTTATTGCACTTGTATTATCGCACATAATTGAGACAAGTTCATCAAATGATATGCCAATGTCCTTTGGCGTTTGTTTCATCCATAGTACCTGAGTGCAACATGAGGATGTTGCAATGTATTCAAATTTAGCAATAGATAGAGATACAAAATCTTGTTTCTTACTTGACCAAGCAACCAATCAAGAGCCAAGGAAATAAGCTCCACCACTTGTGCTCCACCTGTTATCAACACATCCGGCCCAGTCAGCATTAGTATAAGCCGTCAAAGTGAAATATGAGTCCTTTGGATACCATAACCCCATATCTTTTGTACCCTTCAAATATCTAAAGATCCTTTTTACTGCAACATGTGATTCCTTTTGTTCTTGCTGAAATCTAGCTGCTAAACAAACAACATACATAATGTCTGGTCTAGTAGTAGTCAAATATAACAATCCTCCAATCATTGACTTGTACATACTTGCATCAGCTTTAGGTGAATCATCTTCTTTTGTCAACTTGCTTTGGTAAAAATAGGTGTACAAACCAGTTTGGAATTTTCCAATCCAAACTTCTTCAGTAATTATTTGGTATACTTGGAATGAGAAATGAAAATTCCTTTGTTGTTCTAATTTACTTGTAGTCCAAGGAAGAAATTTTACTTACCTATCATTAAAATTTTGAATTCTTTTTGCATTTCATCTACAATTTTTTTGCACATATCATCATTTCCTCGAAAAATTATGTCATCAACATAAACCACAACAATCAACATTTGATCTGAGTGAATTTTGTAGTATAAATTACTATTAGCAAATACCTTTTGAAATCCTTGTCCAATCAAGTACTTGTCTAATCTACCATGTACTAGGCTCTAGGTGCCTACTTCAATCCGTATAAGGCTTTCTTCAAACTGCAAAAAACATCTGGGTTACTTCCAGACATAAATCTCTATGGTTTCTCAATGCAGACTTCTTCCTTTAGTTCTCCATTCAATAATGTATATTTTACATCCATTTGATAGACTTTGAAATCCTTAAAAGCTGTAAAAGCTAAGAATATCCAGATCGTTTCCATCCAGCTAACAGGGGCATATGTTTCTTCAAAATCAATACCATTGATCTGAGTGTAACCTTTGCAAACCAATCTCGCCTTGTTTCTCATTACCTTTCCGTTTTCATCCATCTTGTTCTAGAATACCCACTTTGTTCCAATTACATTTTTGTCTACCAATCTGGGCTCAAGTTCCCAAGTCTAATTTTTCTCTATCTGATCAAACTCTTCTTTCATTTCCTTCACCCAATTATGATCATTGCATGCTTCTTCCATAGTCTTTGTCTCAATTTCTGAGAGTAGGCACAATAATACTTGCTCTTGAGCTGCTTTTCTTCTTGTAGAGTAACCCAAAAATATGCCTTCATTAGTTCTACTGTCAAACTTTCCAAGATTGTCCTCATCTCTCTGAATGTAGCATTTGCTTCCAAATTTTTTGAAGTATTTTACTGTGGGAGCTCTTCCATGCCATAGCTCATATGATGTCTTTCCATACCTCCTCTGGAACAATACTCTATTAAGAGTGCAAACTGTTGTGTGTATTGCTTCTCTCAAGGAGACTTGTGGTAAACCAGCTTCATTGATCATTGTTCTAGTTGCTTCTTGAACTGTTTGGTTCATTCTTTCTACTACACCATTCTGTTGTGGTATTCTAGGGGCAGATAGTTGTCTTTTAATGACATTTTTTTCATAGATTTTTTTGAATTCATCAGAAGTAAACTCTCCTCCTCTATCAGGTCTTAAACACTTGATTCTTCTGTCAACTTCATTCTCAACTCTTGCCCTAAAAATATTGAATTTTTCTAAAGCCTCTGATTTTTCTCTTAAAAATGCAACCCAAGTTAATCTGGAATAATCATCTATTAAAAGCATGAAATATATCTCACCTTATAAGCTTCTTATTTTGGTTGGACCACATAGGTCAGTGTGTACAAGGTCTAACAAACTAGTAGATGAATCTTCTTTTCTTTAGAATGTTTCTCTAGTTTGCTTTCCTTCTTGACATCCTTTATAAATAGTGTTGTTTGGTTTGGTTAGTCTTGGAAAATCTCCGACTACTCTTGTTGAACTTATCCTTACCAAATTTTCAAAGTTGATGTGACACATCCTTTGATGCCAGAGCCAATTGCCATTGGACTAAGACAATAAGCATCTTTTTGTAGCTCCTTACAATTCATACATATTCCCACTTTTTCTTTTTTCTAGCTGCAATAACAGTTTTAGATCTCTTCTGGATCTCACAACCATCATCTTGAAACACCACATTATAGCTATTTTCGCACATCTGTCCAACACTCAAAAGATTATGATATAACCCTTCACATAGTAAAAATTGTCAGTGTTATGTTTTTCATCGAAGGTAATAGAACCAATTCCAACAATCTGTGATGTTTTATCATCTCCAAATCTAACAAAACCTCCATCATATTTATCAAGCTTCACAAACTTACTTTTATCACTGGTCATATGTATGATTCGAATATCCACTATCAATCAGCCATTCATCTTCGTTTCTTTTAACAAATGATGTAGCTTCAATGTTTTTGATATAGGAAAAAAAGAACTTTACAGGGGCCTAAAACCATAGGGTTTACAAGCTAAAAAAGATATTCCATTAGAGTTCACAAAAAAAGGGAAAGCTACAACACAGAAAAAAAGCAACAAAGGACAACAGCTACCAACCGAGGACCAGAAAAAAGCCAACAAAATACCAGACCAAAACATAACCAAAGCTAAGCTAAGGACTTTAAAGTTTCAACAACCTTAGCTTCAAGGTTGAACATCTCCTGGGTCACCTTCTTCAGGTCCTGGATCTCCTAAGGCAAAGAATCTACTCTTCTCTTCAATTTGGCTCTAGTCCTCTTTGAGGGGCAATCCTCTTTCTTGCTTTTATCCTTGTCAGCTTCCAAATCCACAAACAATGACCCCTGATGAATATTTTCTAGCTTGTCCACCACAGTTCCCAAGATAGTACCATTTTGTTTCACGACTCTGTGGCTATGCTCCATAATGGTTTTCATAGTATCCCTGATTTTACCAATTTCCCCTTCCAAATACTTAACCTTATTCTCATTATCCTTCTTAATCTTATCTGTGAGCTCAACATTTCTCTAAAGGCTATCATCCAATGACCTCTTCTCTTCCTCAGTCCACAAAACCCCAACATTATTTTGGGTAACCCCTTTAGCTTCCATCTCATCCAGCTTGCTAGTGACCACCCTATTTGTCAAGATGAGGTCATTTATCTCATTGAAAACCCATTTAATAATCCTGAAGTAATGAACAACCCCATTTCTAGCAATTTCCAGAATGTCATCAGGGTATTCTTGGTCCAACTTGAAGTAGTGGTTTTTAGGTTTGAGATCTCTAGGGAATCTGGGTCTGTTCTCTCTATCAGTGGTAGGGTAAGAGGTATAGGATTCCTTAGAGGCTTTAGGGGCATCCGAATTATCCTCCAGAGAATCCTCAGAGTAAGAAACCAACTTTTTTGTGGGGGGATCCTTCTTTTATCTTTTCACCACCTGAGTCATGCCAGTGGGTGATTTCACAGAGGAATTTTTCTTGTTCAAGGGTTTTCTCTAAGGGGTTTTCTTCTTTATCTTTTTGGGAGAGGGCGAATCTTCCTCCTCCCACTCATATTCCTCATCTTCTTTATCCTCTGACGAACTTATCTTAGTATTGTATCACTCCGAGGCCAAATCCATTAAGGGGTTAGACACAATAGGCATATATTTTATAATGCTCATGAATAAGCCGAATAAGACCACTTTGTAGGACTAGATTCTTCCTAGGGATTTTTCTATGTTCTTCAACACTATTATTCAAGGAGTAGAACATGAGTGAGGAAAGGAGATTCTTACCTTGTGTTGAAAATGGTTAAGGAGGGAAAAATGGTAGCCATAGACTCTAGTAAATCTGTCATCCAACGTAATGTATTCCATAAGAATTATGAGCACCTCTTGCCAAACCTTCTTGACCGTCACAACATCAAAATAACTACTAGAAATTTTTACCAGCTCCTTTCCATCTTCATTTTTAGGAAATATGATAACAACTTCATTAAAAAACTTTCTATCTCGATAGAACTTCACCCCATCAATCAGAAGTCTAATGATTTCCCCAATAAGGTTTTCATCAACCTTAACCTTCCTTATTGAGAGAATAATTTCACCATTCTTCCAGTGTTTAGCAAAATACTTATTTGGTTTAGGACCATGGAGCTTTTCAATGAATGACTCCATCCCACCCCTCTTAATGTGCCTCCAAACCTTTGAATTGTTCTTGTGTTTCCCGTAGCCTAACGATTCAACCCTCTTTTTGCTTCCCCCCATTGTAGCAATATCCTTTCCTCTATTGCTAGTAGAAAAAATAACTGAACTGAAGAGCTAGTAGCATAACCAAAGCACCCACAAAATGTGACAGCACTGATAGGTAGTAGAAGTAATTACAGCACCACCATCGTATCTAATGATGCCGTAGTACCTAGCCTTATTCTCTGTAATCATCATTAAAAGTGACAACTCTCCCATGAGTGATATCATAATCAATTAAGGCTCTTATGTCAGCTCCCAATTCATTAAAATCTTTCCAAGTTAGCTTCCCATTTTGTTTTACCCCCTCATTAGAAAAATAGTCGGCAACCCTATTTGCTTCCCTAAAGACATGGGATATTCTACCTTTTTCAAAGTTAGATAAAATATAAGTTGCTTCATCTATCCAAAATTTAATGGTCCATGAGGGGGGGACTTTCCTAGAAGACATTCAATAATGTTTTTGGAGTCACCCTCAATCCATATGTGTTTAAAGTTCATTTTATTCTCTAGGTCAATAACCTGGAAAGCACCAATGGCTTCGGCTAAATGATTAGATTGTGCACCCAATGGTAGAGCCACTACTGAAATAAATTTACTATTATAATCTCTTATCACTCTACCACTCCCTGATGGCCCCATATTTCCCTTAGCCCCACCATCAAAATTATCTTTTATCCAACCCCTAGGGGGCTGACTCCAATAAACAACTTCACGGTTCTTCTTCGTTGGTCTTGGAGCCCATGACACATCATTTTTTATTTTCCAATCTTTTGCCATCTTGAGGTCATAGTTAGAACAAACCACTGCCTCCATCTTACTCTCATGATATGGGATATTGTTGATGTTTTCCACAATGATTTTGCATGTTTTCTCAAACACAATATTCTTCGGAGCTTCCTTGTCCCTAAATATTATGTTATTTTTCTCTTTCCACACTCCCCAAGAAATATAAGGGAAAGTGAACATCCATAGTCTACATATAGTAGGATTTAAAGAAGGAGCATTCCACTGAAGAAAATGATCTTCAATAGAGCTAGAAAAGATCCACAAAAGGTTCTAGAGAGAGAGAAATATTCCCCAAATAGAATTCACATACTGACAGTGCAGGAATAGATGGTTCACAGTTTTTGCATCTTCCTTACATAAGTAACATCGGTTCGAAATCTGGAAGCCTTGCTTATAGAGATTATCCACCATGAGCACTTTGTTCTAAAGAAGAATCCAGAGGAAAATATTAACCTTTAGGAATCAGGTGTTTAAACCAATCTTTAGCCCAAAAGGGAGGAGGGGCAAGAGAAAGAGACAACAAAGAGATAGCCAAGGAGACTGACTAATTGCCAAAGGGTTAGCCATCCAAACTAAAATATCATCCTACTGACTCGCCCCCATCCTAACAGTCATCAGAGAGGATTGGATCGACACAAGGTCCAAATTGATCTTGTCCAAACTAGTCAAATCTAGGTTCATCCTTTTCCACCAAAAAAAAAAATCCTCATGATCTGATTCATTATCTGAAATACTCACATTCTCATTAACATAATAGGCCTTCTTATTGATTTTTTAAAACTTTTTCCTTTTTCCTTTTTCCTTTTTTTGGACACTTATTTGCTAAATGACCAATATTTCCATATCTAAAGCATTTAAGAGGCAACATACCTTTGTACTTGTAGATACCTTTCTTCAACTTCCTTGTGAATTTTGCTTCCAACTCATCTGAACTTTCACTATTTGGATCTTCTTCTATCTTTGTGGCTTTGAAGGTTGTTTCAAATTTCTCCTTTTCTTTACCAAATTTCCTCATCTCAAATGTGGTCAAGGTGCCAAATAGTTTCTCTCTGGTGAATTTATTTAGATCATAAACTTCCTCAATAGCCGAGATCTTGTCACTGTAGCTCTCTAGTAGGGTCATCAGGATCTTCTCCATTGCATCTTCATCTGTTAGAGTGTCTTCTTGATTTTTGACTTCATTTACTACATTATCAACTCTCTGAAAGTATCTTGCTATATCCTCACCTTCTTCCATCCTCAAGTTTTCATATCTATGCTTAGCTACCAACTTCTTTGATAATTTTACTCTATCATTTCCTTCATAGATTTCTTTCAACTTTTCCCAAACTTCATAAGCAGTGCCCAATGAAATAAATTTTGTTAACTCAGTCTTAGACAAAGCACTAAAGTTTGCATACCTTGCCTTTTCACTCTCTTCATAAGTTGAAATCGCATCTGCAAAAGTAGGACCACTTGCCAGTTCAACATATTTTGTCTCAACAACTTTCCAAGTCTTGTAGCCTAGAGAGATTAGGTAACCTCACATCTACACTTTCCATAAACTATAGTCAGATCCATCAAACAGAGGAATTGTTAGTTTGTGCACCATCATATCTACCCCAAGCATTTATGCTCTTCTTTGTGGAACCAAAGCTCTGATACCAATTGTTGAATAGTCTGGATAACTAAGAGGTGGTGTGAATCAATTATTATAAAAGAATTTTCTTGACTTTAATTAATCCAGAGCAAAGTTAAATCAATCAAATAATAATCTAATAGATATGAACATGAAAGCACACAACAACATCATGCACAATGAACACCAGAATTTACGTGGAAACCCAAGAAGGGAAAAACCACAAAGAATGCTAATTCTCAATTATAAAACAATGGTTAAGGTGATATTTTACAAGGGCTCATTATCAAATTGCTCACTACAAGTAGGGCTCACTATTGGTGGGCTCACTTCTCGGCTATTATAGCCAAAGATAAAAAAGCTTCACTGCGAAAAGAGAAAGGATCACTGCCAACAAAAAATGGATCACTGCCAGAAGAATGATGAAAGGGAATCCACCACTGAAATAATTGTCACCAATGATGACACTAGATAGAATCTCACTATTTTCTACCTCCGCTCATATACTTTCACATACTTCACAATGTCTATATTTTTAGATTCACATTCACCACACTTGCTTTCATCGAGAACATAATCAACTTTTACTTATACCATTTCATGCTTTCATAATCTCCTAAGTTGGCCAAACACAATTTGAATTAGGTCACCACAAAACATTCCCACAATGGAAAGGAATTAAATGTGGACCAATAAGAACCTCCTCGCTCAAATCAACAAACTACATATTAACCATGATATTTAGAACCAAATAATAGAATATACACATTACAATGAAAACAATGTTTCAACACACATTAACCAATTTCCAGATCAGTCTAGACCCATAAGAATGTATCTCATTATGTTGCAAAATGAATGGGACTAGGATAAGCATGACCAAAGATAGATCATCACAACACAACATCCAAAGCACACCAATTTTGATCACCAAAGCATCAAAAGCGAACCTTAATCAATCAACCAAGATATGTTGACATCAATGACAACCATTAATGACAACAATCAACAACATCACATTCCAACAATTTGTACATGAGAGAGGATTGTTTGGAAATGATTGAAGAGGTAATGAAATATGCAGACTAAAAATTTGAGGTTCAAGATGGAGAAAGTGAGGACTAAAGTAGTATAATATGGAGCACAATCTAGAGGGAACTAATAGTATGAAATTTAGAAGGGTAGTGGAGGTCATCGCTCTAGAATAGTATTTGAGTTTAAGGTAAGTGTAATTAAAATACCATTGTCATAAGGGTAATGCATGTAGCCTATATAATAAGGTTGTGAAAATTAGAAGCATGGTTGTAATCATAAGTTTGATATCAATAATATTTTATTTTTACTATGGTGAAATTCTATTTTATTTGAATATTTTGTGTTTTTACAACATGGCTAGATAGTCCTTTATTGGATCCTCTAACTAGTATGAAGGGGTGAAACCACAATAGTGGTTTACAATTGAATTGAGGAAGGAAATTCATTTTTTTTTAGAATTCAATAGGAAGGGGGGTTTTCTCAAACTTGCATGTTCGACTGAACCCCTTTAGGCATTCAGTCGAACCCATTGGTTCACTTGAACCACCAGTTCGTGTGAACCCAAAGAAAGTCAACAAAAAAACATTATTTTAAGGGGTTTGGTCGAACCCCTGTTTGACCAAACCAATTGAATTAAGCCAAAACCATCACTGTCAAATGAACATTCCAGGTCTGAGCATGGTGAAGGACCATGAATAGAGAACAAAATATGGCTAACGACAAGTGTGTGGACCACCATCTCAATGTGTACGAATTTCTTCGACCTCCAAAGCTTGAACCAAGTTGGTTTTTTTTTGTTCCACAATCTATTGATTTAAAATTGCATTTGTTTGAACATAGAATGATAGATTGAATGGATTCAATGAGACCAAATTTAGAAAAATTCCATGAAATGAAAATTCCAAACAATAGGCACCAAAATTTATTGTTTAAAATGAACATATCCTATTTCAAAGCTCCCATTTTGGCTCACGACTCTGTGAAGGATGTGGAGGTTGGCTTTACAATGTGAATTGCATTTGCTTGAAACTTTCTAAAACCTTTTAAGCAATACCTATTTTTGAAATTTTGGATTTACAGTTGCCAATTGCATTTGTTTGAAAGTTTCTAAAGCCTTTTAGACAAACCCATTTTGGAACAAAATTTGGATTTACAACTACCAATTGTATTTGCTTGAAAGTTTCTAAAACCTTTTAAACAAACCTATTTTGTAAAATTTTGCTTTATAGCTTCCAATTGCAAATTTCTAAATCCTTTTAAACAATACCCATGTTGTAAAATTTGAATTTACAGCTACCAATTGCATTTGCTTGAAAGTTTCTAAAACCTTTTAAACAAACCCATTTTGCAAAATTTGGGTTTACAACTTCCTTTTAAACTTCCCTCTTCTCAAGATAAGGTAAGTTTTAACTTAGAAAATGTGGTAACTCGGATATTTTCCTCACCAAAATATCTCTCCAAATTTAAATCCATAAAAAAAAATACAAATTCATAACTAAATTTAATTCAAAAAGTGTACCATCTATAGCCTTCTATAAAATTCTCGAAGATTTCATTCCCATAAATGATAATTTAAAAGTTAAGTTATATTTGCAAGATGTCATATTTGCATAAATCCCTCAAAGAAATTTTTTAACTAATTTTAAACACTCAAACAAATCCATATATATGAATATACTTCACTTATAAATTCTTGGAATATATATCAATCCATCACAATTAAAATCTTAGACATCATGCATAATATTTTTTATGTATTCCCAAAGCTACCTAGGGTCTCATAAGACTTGAGTAGGTGAATACCAATATGCATATATCTAATGGTGGGGTAAATGGAGGAGGATTAGGAGTAAACTTTCATATATATATCTATTACTTATTTTTCAATCTGATATATTGGTTGGAAAGGTTGCATTTGAATAGGAGTGAGTATATCAAAATATCCAACCTATATTTCATTGTCGATCTCAACCAATCTTTGCTTCAACTTCCAAATCATCCACACAATCCTCCCTGAAATATTCAATATGTGAAACATAATTATGAGGAAGATACAAATAATCCTTGACATAGCTTTTTGTATCAAAGGATAATTTATGGTTCTATAATTTTAAACTATTTCCAATTTTGAAATCAAAATACAATCAATAATCTATTTAATTGAGCAATAATCATAATTTTAAGGAAAACACAAATTACTTGAATCTTTTTAAGGTCTCTCATTAGATTCTACTTGTACTCTAACTTAAATTAAAAAACAACATTAAAATCAAGTTTTCTTATTCTTTCTTTCATTGTTTCATTTAAAATTTGACCCATTTTTAAGGATGCTATGTTATAGATTATAGTTGTCTTCCAATTCTTTATAAATTGTTCAACCCTCTCATGGTCTAAATAATTTTACATTCAACAACCATGTATAAAGTACATTATATACCCAACCTCTTCCCCTATTTAACACACTCATAAACCTTGTTACTAATCTCATTCGAAGAGGTGGAACAACCAATCTTAGAGGGATCCTCATCCATAGGTTTTTTTATCTTTGTTCTTGACACTAAGATCCACCACATGTTTAGGTGGTTATCAATAGAATTAATCATTTTAGCAAACATAGGAGATACAAGGGAGCCATCAATCTAGGCTCTAGTACTATTCTAGAAATAGTAGAACTAGAAGCTAGAATCCTAATAATGATAGCATTTGGATAATACACAAGTTTTCCTTTTGAAGGGATTGGGGAACACTTATTGGATGGGTTTTATTTCCCCTTCACCACATTTTGATTACGATTAAGAATTGAAATAATAAAATTCTCAAATTGGTATAAGGAAAAAATAAGCCCTTGGTGGAGGGGAGCTCATTTTTTCCCCATGTGCAACTCTAATAATAGATATCTTAAATTACATGAGTAAATGAAAATGGAAGCTAACAAGTCACATGCATCTAAGATTATTTATAAGATAAAAGTGATAGGATAAACAACATTTATAGTTTCCTTCTAGGATGAAATAAATAATCAAGTAGAAACATTTATATACTTGTGAGGAAATCATCTATATGTTCCTTCCTCTTGTATTTACTTTCTTTATGAGACTTCAAGCCCTTCATGGATAAACCACTTGTAGTAGTAATACCTTCCTCAATGGCTTTAAAGGTTAACCTTCTTACTTTTTAGCCAAAATTTTAATAACATTCAATTTTGTGTAATTTATGGAGCACTATTATCATTTTAATTCAAAATAATGTAAGAAATTTATATAAATTTAAAAATTAAAAAATCCTAAAATAATAGTTTTAAATTAATTGAAAACATGGTTGGACCCCTCTAATTTTGTGGAACTATTTCTTAAAAGCTATTTTAGTTGAATTTTATATAATAGGAAAAGGAAGCCACATATGGCATTAAGACCTTCCTTGATGGTCTTTACTAGGAAATTTTTAATTTCATTCATAGGTCTTGAGGTATTTTAAACAAAAGTTGTGTTTGGAAAAAGGTATTTGGTACAAACTCCCAAAAAAATTAATGTTATATGTTTATGCTATTAACACATGAAATTTTGGGCCTTAAAATAGCCACATCATCCCCATATTTTAATACAAATGATACATTGAGGATTTATGTCACTTATAATAGATCTACAATTATTTGATATAGCTCCATTTAGATCAATCCATATATCCTAATTTCTATCAAATCATAGGTTGTCAATTTCAATAATTACACAATGAAGCACATACAATTTTTCATTTGGTAGTAGAGGGTTATCTTATTATGCCATTAAAATAAAATATAGGTCCTTAATACTTTTCATCTTTATTTTCCATCATTACATTGAACCTTATAAGGGACAGCTTCATTGGTAATCATCTAATGCATAAAGACAAATAATGTCAAACTTAAGCTAGGTTAATTTTATAAATAACTTAAAATAAATTATAACATGGGTAAACACTAGAGTCAATTGCATAATCTATCATATACTTATCAATCAAATTTCATATCATGTCTATTATTCTAATGACTAGCTTCCAAATAAAAGAATCCTTCTAAATAAATTGAAGTTGTCAATTATGGTTACATGTTACCAATTTTACTTCTTGTAAAATAATATAATCAATACTCATAAGATCTTCTAAACATACAATCAATAGCTCTCTTTCTAAGAGATTCTTTACCTTTTACATTTAAACTATTAAAATTCATAATTAACCATAGTAACACTTAATATAGTCTATTAATAAAAATATAAAGCCTTCATTTCCTTCCTCTTTTGGGAGACTTGGATCTACAACCAATTATGTGTGTCATTCCATCTTTCATCAATTTGATTTGGAACATCAAGGATTGAACATTGTGCATTATTATACAAAGCTAGTCCATTATATATAGTTGTAGAATTTGTATAGGCAACTTTTTAATTTTAAAAAATGTAAGAATTAATTTATTTTACTATAATATCCAAGAAATTTATAAAAATAAGAGTAATAAAATAATTATGAATATTATCTAAATGAGTAAATATAAGGTCATATTTTCATATGGAGGATTTTATATTATCTATAAGATTTGAGATAATATAAAAAATATGTACAAAGATTAAATCTTCATTTTCTCCTATTCTTTCATTATTTCTTTCTTTTTGTACTAGGATTAAATCTTCATCTAGGTTTGTTGTGTACTTATAAGAAACCTTTGTTCAGGTTAGTATCATGTTCTTGTACATTGTATGGTAACTTTCATGATAAATATTATGTGCATGTGTCCCTTCCTCCTATCAAATTTTCTTTATGGATATGAGGAAGTTTATTTCTATTTTTTGGTTTCCTCCTTATCAAAATATTGCTTCAATAATTTATAAATTATATTTACAAGCTTATCATCTTTCTCATTTTCTTCTCTTAGTTGTACCTTCAATAATGACTAAATTGATTTTACATGACCACCAATGTTAAGTAATGATGCTATCCCTTTATTACTAGTTGTAGGAAATAAATCTTAGATGCAACCTTTATCAATATTTTTTAAGTCTTTAATGACACATTTTGTACTAGAGTGCACACTTGTAAATTTAAAATTTAGAACTATTTTAGATTATGTTTTTTGTGCAATCTAGTAATTTGAATGTTTTGATTATTAAAAAATAGATAGATGTTGAATTTTTTTTTGTTAATGGTATGAAAATATTATTGATGAGTAGATGAATTATTAGAACTTTTTAAAATTTCTATTCCCTATATCTAGATATATTATTTACGAAGGTCTCATTGCTCCTTTAGGTGTACATACATATATAACATGGAAAATGTAGATGTTCCACCTCCAAAAAAATTGTTTGCAAATACCACTAATGAGATTAAGAAATTGAGAGACTCATTAGCACAGGGTGCAAACCCAGGGATATATTATGAACCATGCATGTCAATATTATATAGTCTAGAAAAACTAAGAGATGAACTTGAGAGGACTAGTGCATTTTCCCCAGATAGAGTAGTTGTTATTCTTTCCCACATGTAGGAAGAAGTACATGGTGACGTCCCCCTTAAAAAAATATAGGATAGTGTGACCAAAGAAATGATAAAAAACACTTACATTTTCCATTTTATCAAAATGTGCGTAAGGTTAGGGGATACCAGGTCACTAGATGTGTCAATTGTGTTATGGCCTCATTAATCTACCCACGATTTCTCATAGCACATGGTCAATACACAAACAATGACCAGATTCCATTGTATTTTTTTTAGCAGTTGTATGTTGAGGTCCATTTGGGCCTCAATGTCAACTACCTAGACATTCCACCATATGTTTGTCAGGGGTGTGGTAGGATTGTCGATAGGCCCACCTATCTTTGAGCAAATAGATCAGCCCCAATGTTTAGGGTATTGGTTGGTGAGAGGTCTCCTGCTCTCACCCCAGCTCTAGCCCCCATAGCGGATGAGGTTGTCGTTGCTTCCCAAAAGGAAGCAATTGACACTGTAGGTAACATTGCAGCTGCCACCACTGGGATATCTATTGATCATGTAGGTTAGTATTTGATGTCTAGACATTTCCAATCCATGCCATTTTTAGCATAGTGGACCACCATGGATCCTTATATAGCGGTGGGTATCCCTACTCCCATAGAGCTTGAGGCACTTACAGGAGATATGGCACACAAAACTTTGCATTGTTTGGCTGAGGACCTCTTGGAGGTATATGCCTTCATTGCATCAGACTATGGGATCGGTGTAGAGTGTGTTAGAGATCATTTGGGACATGGAGCTCATTCACTTCCAGGATCCCATCACTCTCAACTTAGCACTAGTGCATGTCAGGATCCACCTATAGATGATTCGACAACTGCACGAACTATGGGTTTTACTGAGATGTTGATTGGTTCAAGTTTGTCATCGTCGATGCCATCTCACCTGCATAGTCCTCTTCACTCATCATTTATGGCATGACATGGGATAGATCAGATGGATTCAGATGTTGGTTTGTTGCTTGACCGTATAGTTGATATGGTGGAGGCGGTCATTTCAGAGGACTCAGGTCATCCGATATCAGATGATGTGCATTTATGTGTGCATGTGCATGTTTCAATTCCTTTTTAATTATTTTTAAATTTTAGTTTTAACTAGATATTCATGTACTGATATATATGTATATATATTGTAGGTGGACATACCTCTTGTCACTCCTAGCCTTGTTCCTACAGATTGTTTACATCGACATGACTCTGTGGATGAATCTGTTGTCAATGGACATGTGAGTTTTAAATTTTTATATATACACGTGTATATGTACATGCATATGTATGCATAGATCTAGATAGACATTTAAAAATATATAAGTACATTCTTAAAAATAACTTTCATAAAATTTATTGAATATAAATTATATGTATTTAACACATTTTTTACACAATTTTATTTGCAGGGCTCAGCACATCCATCAAAGTAGGACCGTTCTCATTCAGATGGTCATTTGACTAGGAGTTGACATTCATATTAGGCCCTACACTAGATTTATGATCTTTACTACATGTATTTTCTTATATGATGATCTTTAGTATTTGACATTTGATGATCTCTAACTTACATTTGCTTATATGATGATCTTTAGTATTCCACATTGATGATGATCTTTAGTATTCCACATTTGATGATCTCTAACTTACATTTGATTATATGGTATACATACATTTGGCTCTTTTCTTATAACATGTTACATGTTTATACATTGAATCTATTTACATGTATGTATGTGTTTGCTTATGTTTACATGTTTATATGATATATGTATACATTTGCTTATATTCAATGTACATACATTTTCTTATTTGATGATCTCTTAGAACTTACATTTCCTTATATGATATACATTTGATCTCTAGTAGAATTTTAGGAAATGAATGCCACTTTATAATTAAGTTCATTCATGTTGATCACAATAAATATTTTGCACACACACCCATTGAATTTTATAGTAAGCAATTAAAAATTATAAAATAAATGACTCCCAAGCTCAAGTAAACTAATGATATTTTATAAATGAGTGTATTTACAAGCCTATTTATTAATGCACATGTTCTTCTAGTTTTAAAATCTGATAAAAGTGATGAAATTAAAATCTTGATAGAAAAGTAAGAACAAATAAATGCATCACTTTGTGGTACACAAAACTCCTATTTTTCTTAAAATGACTTAAGCAACCTGAACCATTGAGGTTGAGAACAAAATATAATTATAAAGAAGAGGCATGAACATTCCTTTTATAATTATATACCATCCTTCAAACACTTTCCCTCTAAGTTATAAAATTTTATGTTAAATTATTTCATAAATAATCTCTTAATCTACACCATTATTAAATTATAGGAAAATTTTATTCTTTGAAACATTAAGAAAATTCAATTCAAATTATACCTCTATTATCTTTTTGACAAGTAAAAAAATTCTAAAATTACTAGATATGTTGCATATCTATACATTAAATAACAACAAACTCAACAATGAAATAACTTGTTTGATTACCACTTGATTCATTTAAACTAGGATCTAGTTATTCCATACACTAGAATAATTTTTTTTCCATATGCATATAAATAAAATCTTTTTTTTCATTATTCCATATCAAATTGCAAGATTAATTCACATTTATATCACTTGGAGTGCAGATTTTGGAGAAGAGGTTTTTGCGCATTTATCAATCAAGGCAAAATTTGGAGGAGAATTTAACTAAGTTGGTAGAGGATTTTTTTTTAGTCATCTTTAACTTGAAGAAGAAAATGGGACAACAAAGAAAAAGAAAAAATGCATCTCAAGGAAAATTGTCAAAAGAAGAAGAACAAAAGAGGCGTGAACAAAACTTGGAAAATTATCATAGAAAGAAACAAGGTACATGCTTGTTTCTTCTCTCTCTCAGTCTCTCAAGTGTGTGTTTAGGATTTTTATTAATGCCTCAATTTGTTTTGCTTACAAATATATTTCCAATTATGAAAACCATGTTAGACTTAACTTGGAAAATTTAATACTAAAAAATAGCCATCTTGCATAGACATTACCTAAATTGCTTATCATCTATTTCCAATTGCTTTTGTTCCATGGAATTCTTAAGTTCAAGAATCTTTGATTTTATTTGTTTCAACTCCACTTAAATAACTCATAGTCTCCCACTTTCATTGCTTGGATGTAAATTCAAACAAGTAGGAAATTCTCAAGCTGAAGTCAAGCCAAATCTAGATATTGGATCAAATGAATCCGCTGAAGAAAATATGGACCTTGAAGTTAGGGAGGAGACCCAAGTTCAAACAATGCTTGTTGGAGAGTGGTCAGTATCACTTCCTTCTACTGGTATGGATGATATAAAACTAGCTGAAATTTCTCTCACTTATAGTATCACATCTTATCACTTTGTTTGCTTGCATGCATAAACTTCACTTACATAGAATCATATCTCACTTTCTTTGCAAAATATTTTATGACATGTAGAAAGGGCTCAACAAGTAGGAAGTTCTCATGCTAGAGTCGAGCCAAATCTAGATATTGGATCAAATGAATCTGTTGAATAACACATGAACCTTGAAGATAGGTAGGATGCCCAAGTTCAAACAATGCATGTTGGAGAGGGGTCAGGATCACTTCCTTCTACTAGTATGCATGAGCATATAAAACTAGCTGAAAAGGTGATGAAACAAATTTCATTTACTTCAAATGGATATGGAGAAGTTGAAATGTTATGCCAACCAACCTTATAATAAGAGAAAGATGTTAATGACTAAATCTGTAAATGGAATAATCAATCATCATTTGAATAATCTTGATACGCTTGAAAAAACCCAATTTTTATCATGTTTACTTCATAATGAGCTGAAAGAGTCATTACAATTGTTGGGTGTACATTCGGCATCAAATAAGAAGAAACACATGTGATTACAAAAGGATATTACTCAAAATGTTAAAAAGGGTTTAGATTCCATTGGGAAAGGATCACGATCAGTGGATAAGGCCACTACAAGAAGGGTCTTGTTGGCATCTATTGTACATCAAGATATAGCAAGAAAAATAAAAATGTCTGCACTTTCGGCTGAAATTGGTTATAGTAGAACCACATTAATAAAATATGAGAAAAAGAGAGTTTTTGGATGAGAGTTCATAAGGAAATTGGGAAATTATGTGTAGAGCTCCCCATTCTGATAGGATTGAAGATGTTGTTAGGAGCTTGATCTCAATTTTTTGGCATGATCAGACTCGTCCATCATCAAATACTAGAGATGTTATGAGACATAGGATTGGGCCTAGTATTTATGAAAATCATATCAAACATTGGCTAGACATAACACAATTTGAGATGTATATGAACTTTTGTAATACATATCCTCATATAAAGATTGGGAAAACAATGTTTGAAAGGTTAAAGCCATATTATGTGAAGATAAACAAGTCTTTTGAAACTTGTTGTTGTCATTATCATATTGAATTTGATCTCTACTATCAGGTGTTTTGAAAGATGAGCGAAGAAATTTGTGGGTTTCAAAATACACCTTCTAAATAAGAAAGTTTTTTCATAAAGGCTATATTATGTGATCATGAAAATGGACCTCAAATAAACTACATAAAAGGAATTTGTGAGACATGTGGAAATTTGGCTAAATTTCCTTCAAGAAATGAGGATACTGACCTAACAAAGACAGTAAATTGCAAGAGGTAAGTAATATTTTTAGAGAGTTTATTTGTTTCAATTTGATTAGATTGCTATTTGAATTCTCTAATGTAATGTTTCATTGATTGTGTGGTTTATTAATTATTCACATATTTTACTCATACAGGTGAAAGTATGTAAAGTTGCAAACAAATTTTGGGAAAGAATCCACAAGGTTGAACTATGTAGAAGAGGAGATTCCTATTGGAAAATTTATGGAAGATTTTCAAAAATTGATACAACCATACATACAAAATTCCTTTTTTTCTAAGTGGCAAGCACAACAATTCCAAACATTGAGAGATACTTTCCCACTTGGAACAGTTCTATCAATAGTCGACTTTGCAAAAAATTACTCCTTTGTACATCAAAAGGAGATTCAATCAGAGTATTACTTTTCAAAGTAGATCACTATTATGGTTCATGTGTGTTATCGACATGCACGATTAGAATTGGATGGTGTTGAGAGTATAGATGAAGAACAAGCCATTAAGAAAGAATATCACTTTTATATTAGTGATACTAAAGAGCATGAAACACTTTTTGTCCAACATTTCTTTACAATTTTCTTTGAGAATTTGAGAAGTAGGGGTGTAAAATTTGAAAATCATTTTGTATGGTCAGATGGATGTGTGACACAATTCAAATCTTCATGACCATTCTATGCACTTTGTAGATATCATAAAATCTACAAAATACCACATATTTGGAGTTTTTCTGAGAGTGGGCATGGAAAGGGTGAACATGATGGAGCAGGAGCTTGCATCAAACAAGCTTTAAAAAAGAATCAAATGAGTTATCTAGAAGATTGTATAGACAATGCACATGATTTTGTTGAATGGTGCAAGCAACACTTTGCATCAAATGTGGCAGGCACATCTTCGAGAACAAACCAACACATTCCACATAGAGTGTTTTGGGAGATATCGGGTATGTATAAATTGCATTTTCAAAAATTTGAATTTATTTAAATTTAAAATTTATATTTATATACATGTTTGTTCACATAAGTTTGTTGTTGTACATGTATCTAGGTGTGGACAAAAGATCAATGCATGGATGCAAGAGGGTAGAAAAAACAAGATCTTTGCATTGTGTTAGGAGTTTAGATAGTCACCATTGATGGACATTACACACAAGGGATTACTATTTTTTTTGCACTGTGTGCATTGCAAGAAACTCTAATCATACATGCAACAACCAAGAACTTGGATATGTTGGTAAATGGGATACGGTGCCACTAGTTGTTTCAGAAACATGATGAAAATGAGGAACAAAGATTTGAAGACATTCCTTTGATTTCAATTGATTATGACCATATTTCAGGAATGTCTTCAAATATTTCTTCCTCATTTCATCATGTGTAAGTTTTCAATAATTTAAATATTATATATATCTAGTTAATGATCTTTAAAGTCTAGAGATATTTCTAATTTTTTTAGAAATTTTGTGTGTAAATTTGGTGTATAGGAGATGTTTTTTTAGTCATAGCAGAGCTTGGAAACATCGAACGTGTTAGCTATTATTTATTGTGTTGCACAAAAGAGAGGAATAAGCTAACACAACCTGAAACAAGTGATGGAATGTTATTTCCCACATGTAAGTTTGAATTTAAAATTATATATACATTGTGTTCAAATGTACACATTGCATTATAAACATTAAATATATATTGTAAAAACCTTGAGCACAAAAATGTTGTACATGTTCATATGTCTTACCTTAGGTTCATGTTTACCATCTAGGTTCTATTGTAGTGCAAGGGACATATCTAAAACAAGTCAAATTTGTTCAGCACGGGATTCATTTTGTTGACTATCAACCTGATAACAAGGTATATCAATATAGTCACTTGATAATTGCTACTACCCTACATCTTCATGTAGTTCCACATGCATGTGGCCAAAGAAAATGGAGACTAGACACTGAAGATCATCAAAAAATTCTACGTGTTATTGAAGAGCGGGTTGAACCAAAATCTTTAACTTAGATTATATCCATGATTTTCATGTTCACTTGTAACCCTATAAATGTTCAAGTGAGAACTTATAGTAACTTGTACATAGTTGTAAATCATTTTGTGTAAATTACAATTATATGTACATATTTGTTCCATGGATTTCTTAAGTTCACGAATCTTTGATAACATCATCTCTCACTTTTTTTGCTTGCATATAAACCCATATATGTGCTTTCAATACTTATTTGAAACCTAGTGATTTTTTCTAAAATCATTTTTCCTAAATTACAATTATATACAACTTATATTTGTTTCATGGAATTCTTAAGTTCAAGAATATTATATACAATTATATACAACTTATATTTGTTCCATCAAATTTTTCCATGGGCAATTATGTAAATTTTAAAATTAAGTATTATATAATTATAAAATTATTGCACACATATTTAAAACATAAATTAATGCAAATAAAAAAAAAAGTTTCCATCAATTTAATTCACAAAAAATACCGCAAATGGAAATAGAATGTTCTCCTCTACCCTTAACCCTCTACCCTTAAGCCTTAAACCCTTAAACCCTCTACCCTCTACCCTTAACCCTTAAACCTTAAAACCCTCTACCTGCTACCCTCTATCCTTACACCCTTAAACCATCTCTCTCTCACTCACTCACTAATTCTATCTCGAGCTCCCCTCTACCCTTAACCCTTAACCCTTAGACCCTTAAACCCTAAACCCTTTACCCTTAACTCTTAAACCTTAAAACCCTCTACCCTCTACCCTTACACCCTTAAACCCTCTCTCTCTTTCACTCACTGACTAATTCTATCTCAATCTCCCCTCTACCCTTAACCCTTAACCCTTAAACCCTAAACCCTTCTACCCTCTACCCTTTATCTCTCTCCCACTCCCCCCCTCTCTCTGAAGTCTCTCCCTCCTACCCCCTCTCCCTCTCTTCCCTCTACCCTTAACCCTTAAACCCTAAACCCTTGTACCCTCTACCCTAGACCACTCTCCCACTCCCTCCCTCCCTCTCTCTCTCTCATGTCTCTCCCTCCTACCCACTCTCCCTCTCTCAAGTCTCTCTCTCTCACTCACTCCTATCTCTAGATCCCATCTACCCTCTACCCAAGTAAGCAGGTTAAACCCTTAAACCCTCTCTCTCTCACTCACTCCTTTTGTCTTGAGCTCCCCTATAGCCTTAAACCCTTAAACCCTCTTTCTCTCACTCACTCAATCCTATCTCGAGCTCCCCTCTAGCCTTAAACCCTTAAACCCTCTCTCTCTCTCTCACTCACTCACTCCTATCTTGATCTCCCCTCTAACCTTAAACCCTTAAATCCTCTCTCTCACTCACTCACTCCTTCTATCTCGAGCTCCTCTCTACCCTTAAACCCTAAGCCTTTAAACCCTTAAACCCTCTACCCTCTACTCTTAACCCTCTACCCTCTATATCTCTACCACTCCCTCCATATCTCTCTCTCAAGTCTCTCCCTCCTACCCCTGAGCTCCCTCTCTCTCTCTCACACTCACTACCTCTATCTCTCTCCCCTCTACCCTTAAACCCTCCACCCTTAAACCTGTGTACCCTCTATCTATCTCCCACTCCCTCCCCCTCTCTCTCTCTTACAAGTATCTCCCTCATACCCTCTACCTCTCTCAGGTCTCTCTCTCTCACTCACTCAAGTTCCTTCTATCTCGAGCTCCCCTCTACCCTCTACCCTTAACCCTTAAACCCTAAACGGTTCTTAAACTCTGTACCCTCTATCTCTCTCACACTCCCTCCCTCTCCCTCTTTTCCCTCTACCCTTAAGCCTTAAAACCTAAACCCTTGTACCCTCTACCCTTTATCTCTCTACCACTCCCCCCTTTTTCTCTCAAGTCTCTCCCTCCTAGACCCACTCTCTGTCTCTGTCTCTATCTCTATCTCACTCCTATCTCTAGATCCCCTCTACCCTCCACCCTTAATCCTTAAACCCTTAAACCCTCTCTCTCACTCACTAATTCTATCTCAAGCTCCCTCTCTCCCCTCTACCCTTAACCCTTCTACCACCTACCCTTTAACTCTCTCCCACTCCCCCTCTCTCTGAAGTTGCTCCCTCCTACCCCCTCTCCCTCTCTCCCCTCTATCCTTAACCCTTGTACCCTCTACCCTCTATATCTCTCCCACTCCCTCCCTATCTCTCTCTCTCAAGTCTCTCCCTCCCTGCCACTCTCCCTCTCTCAAGTCTCTCTCTCTCTCTCTCCCATCTGCCCTTAACATTTGTGCCCTCTACCCTCTATCTCTCTCCCTCCTCCCTCCCCTCTCTCTCAAGTCTCTCCTCCTACCCACTCTCCCTCTCTCAAGTCTTTCTCCTCCTCCTCCTTCTATCTTGGCTCCCTCTGCCATAAACCCTTAAACCCTAAACCCACTCTCTTGTCTCTCTCTTTCCTCCTCCTCCTATCTCTAGATCCCTCTACCCTCTACCATAAGCCTTAAACCCTTAAACCCTCTCTCTCTCTCTCTCACTCACTCACTCACTAATTATATCTCGAGCTCCCTCTCTCTCACTCCCCCCCTCTCTCTCATCTCTCCCTCCTACCCCTCTCCCTCTCTCCCTTCTACCCTTAACCCTTAAACCCTAAACCAAATCAAATAAATAACAATAGAAATGTGATGCAATCAAATCAATGACAATAACAACATAAATGTGATGCAATCAAATCATTGACAATAGAAAATGCACCCATCACTCTTGAAATAGTAAAGGTTTTCAAAATGAGGTCCCAAACCGTATACCAGTTGGAATGCCCCATGCATTAGGCCTGTAGCACTAGATAGGACTTCCAGTGTGGTTTCTTTGGAGAGAATGCATGGAAAAATTTCTTTGCATTGGTTATGAGTTGTATCACAATTCCAATAGTTCAATGTTAGTACGGAAATCACTAATCTTGATCCATGTAAAAAGACATAGTGTAAGAAACATCAAGTATAGGTGACAACAAAATGCATAGGTATCTTTACATATAGCATCCATAAGTGTCTCCACCAGATCTAGGTTGTTCATCAGTATGGGGCCAAATTTTCTAATTGCTTCAATTTTATGTGTCATGGGTTTTGGGCTGATGCCCCTTGGAAATTGACACAAGTATTCTTCATAGTTAAGAGTTTCCATGTCATCTTCAATACTTCTGATCCAGAGAGGCTCTTGAAGCTGAAGCATTTTCATCAGCTCATCCATGGCTACAGTGGCCAGTTTTGCAACCAGGGATCTATCTATCCCCATCATAGCCCTCATTCAGCTTTGAACATCAACAAAAGATCCTTGTAGCAACAATAATTCAAAAGGACATGATTTAGAGAAGAATACAAGCCATCAAAACTGTTGGCACCTACACCCATTCCTATCTCCAAAGATGCATCATGCATTGCAGGAAGAGATGTCAATGATACAGGCATTTCGTAAAAAATTTCAGCCATAGCTGTCATTCTCTCCAGCTAAAAGAATCTATGCAAGCATTAAAAAAACATAAGAATAGTTAAAGAATACCCATAAGCATAAAGCTAACAAATCTTCAACTTCACTGCATAGGTAGTTTAAAGTATGAGAACAAAATAACCTTATGGGTCTCTATATCTTATACAGTATATGATACAAAGCAATTTCATCATGGTGGGAAAATCATTGCACTCAAAATATTTCTAGAGAGAATAAAATCCAGGAGATTCATAGGGTTGTAAATACATTAGAATCAGAATAGGTACAACTAAAAAAGGAGTGACTCATAATCCTTTTAACCACAATTTTCATTTGAGAATACAAAAATATGGAATATGCATCATCAAATTAGTTAGGCTGTGCAAATGAACCTCATCTTTCAACTGAATATTCTCACTATACGGAGTTGTTGCTCTTGAAGACTAACTTTTGCAATAATAGCAGGTCCTCTATAGTTAGTGCATGCATATGGGATTTCTCATGACTTCTTTAATTGCCATGTTCTCCAAGCGAAGCTTCTTGTTATATTTAATCTGGCATGGTGCAAGCCCCAATTGCTTACTCAAAAGCTACCTTTGCTTCTCATCTAGGTGAGGGAACTCTTTGAAAAGCTTGTAGAAAACCCAAAATAGCAATAAAGTCAGAAACAACAATTGTCAACGGATGACAACTATTGAATTGTTTAGTGAAAAAAGGGCATAGGCTTCCATCTCCTAAATCTGTTGAGGAGTATGCATGTGATAGCACTTCTTTTTGGGATGGTTATCTTCCTGCTCATCACCAGATCCATTCCCTTCCATGTTGTCACTGCCAGACCTGCTCTCATACTCTTCATCTCTCTATCTCCCAAGCTGAGACTCTCCACCACTGCTGCCAAACATGTCTCCTTTTCCTTCCATATATATATTATAATCATATATAATTAATAATAATTATATATTATTATTATAATATATTGTAATAATAAGTATATTATATATTATAATATAAAAATTAAATAATTTACATTTATATTAATATTATATATTATAAAATAAAACTATTAAAAAATTGAAAAAAAATAAAAATAAAATTGATTAATATAAATGTAAATTATATACTTTTTAATTATAAATGCAAATTTCATGTCAGGGGGTTCGATCGAACCCCCTGACATACATTTTTTTATTATATTTTTTAGTGGTTCAGTTGAACCATTGTTTGGTTGAACATTAGTTCGATTGAACATATTTTTTTGGTTCGACCAAACCACCCTTTTTTCACATTCTCCCTCCTGGGCACCAAAAAAGTCCAGAATTTTGCTCTTTGAAGCTTGATTTGAGAATGAAAATGGAGGATAATTCACAAACGCAACTGGTATTAGGTAGCCCTCAAAAAGAGCTATCCAACAAATATAATTTTAATATGTTTTGGTTTTATTATCTTCTTTTTAAAAAGTTTTATTATATATAGGTTTTTTACCAAAAATGAAGCTCTCTGTTCTGCACATGTGGAAAAATAGAAGATGATAATTTTTTTTTTGAAAAATATGAGTGCACCAGATATTGGATTCCTTGATCCAACAAAAAAAATAAAAAAATTGATACATACAAGAAAAGTTACACGTTATACGATCGTGCTATGTTTGAATTGTAATTGGTTTGACTTTGAAACTTGATTAAAGAAAAAATATTCAATAAAAAACTATCTAACCAAGTGGATGCAGATAGAGTTAAAAATATAAATTCAAAAGAATTAGAATTTTATCCTTCATGGAAAAAAAAGTCGTGTTATACGTTGTGTGTCACTTTTTAAAAATACTGTTTTTTGAAAAAAACCAGTTTTAGTGGGAGATGGAAAAAGAAGTGCAATCTGATTCCAAAAATTTTGAATTTTTTTTTAAAGAATCTATAGTTAAAATGTGTCAAGACTCTAGTTTGCATCATCTTCAAATTCCTCACGGTTTAGCCGCTATAGGTGCTCGAATGTGAAGGTTTAGTTAAAAATAATAATTTTAGTGCCTAGTTTGGCCAAAAATTGTAAACCACTATTGTGGGATCACCCGAAGGCATAATTTATGGTATTAGAATAAGGAATATTTAAGAAATATTTTTGGGTAGAAGATCCCTAGATCTTATTGGTTGTAAGTAGCTCACTAAGATATGGCAGTCCACAAGAATCTTGTAAATAGAGAATTGGTTGTGAGGCAATGGATATGAGTGATTATGAACATATCATTCTTCGAGATGTAGTTCTCATCAATTCAATATTTCATTGAAGAGATTGCACGTTATTAATGTTTCTATTATAATGGAGGAGATGTATGAGATGTTGAAGGCTATGTAGAAAAAAATATGTATTTTAGCAAGACTTTTGGAGGAACCCAAACCCTACGGCTAAGGAGAGTGATGGAACATAGGACCAAAATCATGTAGAATAAAATGGAAGTGAAGAGGATAAGGAAGAGGGGATTTTGAAGGAAATAAACAACATTGGTAAGAGGACTAGAGTAAACATTCCAAACTATTTTGTGAACTTATATCTTGAGGAGTTGATAGAGTAGGTCATTGATCTAGAGGAGCATTTTTTAGTATGAAGATATTATGGACCCAAATAAGGTGAATTTTTGAAGACCAAGATGAAAGGTTATGCTAAAATATGGTGGAGGGAATTACAATAAGAGTGGAATATAAAATACAATTATATTGTTGGAAAGTGGGACTGAATCATGGAGAAGTTAAAATCCAAGTTTATTCCAAAAAATTACTAGTTAGAACCATTGAAAGAGCTACATGTGATTTTTGGTAAATAAAAATGACTATGAAGGAATTATATATTAATTAGTCCTATATGTGAAAAGTATCGTCCATAAATCATGAAGGAGTTAAGAAAGGGAAATTTTATCAATGGCCTAAGGGAGTCCATTTAGGAGGAATTGGGTGTGTTAAATATCTAGACAATAGAGGAGGCCTACCAATGGGCACTCGCCATAGAAAATGAGTTTAATTGGAAGTTGGGAGAGAGGAAAAGAACAAGAGGAGAATAACTAGAGTGGTAGCATGAGGTGCAACTTCAAGGAGTTAAGGGAGAGGCATCCAATACTATAGCAAAAGGGAAGGGTAAAGTTCCCACCATAGAGAGAAAGATGATGAAATTTCCCATTGCAATAGTAAGAGAGATTACAATAGAATGTATTGTATAGGTAGATATTTTTCTGGATGCTACCATAAATATGAGAGGATTTATGATACATATTATAGACATACCATACAAGGAAGTAGATGGTATTCTTAGTAAGATAGAGGGGGATATATGGAAAAGGTAAAAATCCTTCAGAGGGGCCTATTTCAAGTGTGGTGAAGGAAATATGGAATTTGAGTGTCAAGGAAAGAGGGTAGAAGATAGCGCATGCGATGTGTATGGGTATGAAAGCTTTCCTATCTTAGAAAGGGGTAGAATATTCACTTATTTTTTGAAGAGCCGTAAGGAGTGATAGGAGGGATGAAATTGCACAAGGAAATAACTTTTTTAGGACTAAATGCAAGGTAGTAGTAAATTTTACAATGCTATGGGGGATAGTGGAAGTACAAACAATTTGGGGTTGATAATGATGAGGCATATTTACATATATAGGATTGGTTGGTTGCATTGATAAGACACAATACTAGTGGGAGAAGAGTGATTGGTGAGGTGTAAAATAAGAGTGCATTATGATGAAGTATTATAAAGCATTGCACCAATGGTTGTATGCCAAATATTGTTAGAGAGTATTTAAAATTTTGATAGAGATGTGTTGTATGATGTGAGGGACTAGATAATGGAAAATAAAATAGGATTGTGAATGATAGTATGCCAAGATGATGTAGCACATAAGATGATATGTATAATAGAGTACCCCAACCATAGAAGTGCAAGATAGATGATATGGCATGTGGTGAAGGTGAAAGTTTTAATAGGGTGGATTGCTTGAAACATACTTGGAGAGGTGGAAGGAATGAGTTGAGGAAGCTCAATAGGTTGGAATTCCTAGGTAAGGGTAGGCTATATATGAAAATAAGTTACTCATTTCTATAATAAACATTGGTGTCATAGGGGAAGTAAGTAAGCATGAATGAAACCATTCAAATGAATCAATTAGAGCCTAAAACACTAAGAATTTACATAATTGAGATCATACAAACTCATGCTCAATGAAATTCATTTGAAAAGAAATTCAAAAGGTTTAATCTAATAAATTGAACATAATTCAAAGAAATTAAATAATTAGAAAGGGAAAACCCTCAATCCCATTGTGGATTGATGCATAATTGTGATGTGAATTGCTCAATCGAATGCATAATCCATGTTGTGATAGCATGATATGAGATTATGTGAAATCTTCAAAAAATAGGATCTAAAATTATCAAGAAATGACTCAAGAATTCTAGAGAGTAAGGATGTTATGAAAATTGCATGAATGATTTTCATGTTGATGAAGGTTTGTTTTATAGATTTTGGAAATTTTGATCAACAGTCAAGATTTGATCTGAGGATTAATGGATGAGAGGAAATCAAGGAGGTGGGTTTGGATCAAGAAGGATAAATGGTTGAGGATTCACGAGATCCCAAAATATCCTTTATTTCATGGAAATAGGTTGCAGATATTTTGAATTGGAGGGAATAATTTGAATTTGAAAAGGGAATATTCTTTGTGCAAGTTGGAGAGTTGGAGGAAAATTAGCCAATTAAAAAATTATGGAAATTATTTAATTGTGAGGATGAGGAGAACTAATATTTTTAATTAAATAATTGGGAATTATTTAATCAAGAGGGACTATTAGGATGAAAATGATGAATTAATCAAATAACCTTAATTATTCAATTAATAGAGGAATAAAGTGAATTTAACTTAATAATTGGAAATTATTTAATTTTAAATGGTAGAATTAGGATGAAAATGAGGAAAATGATGTTATTAGGTGAAATCAAGATGTGTGATATGCTTAGGATAATTTTAGGTGTCTATGTTTTGCACCTCTTTGAAGTAATGTACTTGTTGCATTGCTTGAATGACCTAATGTTGCTCAAGATTTTTTTTAAATTCCCTTGATTTTACCTAATGCCCCATGATGCCCCAATAGACAAGGAAATGTTGGTGTGTTTCTCCCTCAAGAGATCGACTGAATAAAATGATTTTTAGGTTGAGATCGTGACATGGTGTTCAGGAGTAGTTCTACTAAAAAGAGGATGAAAAATAAGTCCAAGGAAGCCTCAATACTAATGGGACTGATAGCCAAGTCTAGAAAAATGAGTTGTAGGGTGAAACCCTAGGTTTTGATAGGAATATATGTTCATTTGGGTGAAGTTCATCCTTTGCACACTTAGCTTTGTGAGTTTAGAGATCCCTTGAGAGATTTTTTCTTCCAAATCCTGTGGAGACACTAATGTTATGGCACACATTGTTCAAGTTACATACACCGCGTAGACCGTGTCCTTGAGTTGCAATTTCCAACTAACTCAAGACCCCTGGTACATACTTCTTTAACTTTTACTTTCACGTATTTCAAAATAGCTAAATGTAGGCTAGAAGTTAGGTTAACAAAGGCATCATAGTTTAGTGCGGCACTTTTGCAACATAACGGTGCGCCTTTGCAACTTGGCGTGATGCCTTTGTCAAAAGTGTTGAGGCTCTGCATTTGCATGGGGTTTTAGAAATATGATGATGCATTTGCAATAAGGTGACACATTTGAAAATTTAGGTTTGATGCCTTTACAAAAAGGCGACGCATATGAAAATCCTTGAAAATGAGGCGCCTTTGCAAAAATGTGACACCATTGACTAGCAATAGTGTGATGCCTTTGCAAAAAGGCTTGCTTTTGTTTTTCTAGACATTTTGACTTATATTTTTGTAAATGTTTTAGAAAATTGATGTCTTGAGTGTTATCCTTGTAGGCTATCTTGCACCCTATCCTTTCTCGAGAGTGGAGGCCATGGATTTTAGAGAGGATCACCAAATTTTCACACATTGAGATCGAGTTCCTTCATGTTGTTGGCCTATTCCATATTGCCTATATGCTTGAGATTTAGTTGCATCTTGCTCTTATCACTATAGTTGTCAAGTGATGACACTCAGAGACTTAATCTTTCCATTTTCTGACTGGGTAGGCCACCATTACCCTCGAGGATGTGTGGTGGATTCTACGTGTTTTGGTCCATGGTGAGCAAGTGGTTTATGAGCCATGTCTGAGACTTGAGGCTCTATAGCGAGTTTCTATGGATGAGAAGATTTAACTCAAGGAGGGATAGGTGGAATTGAGAGAGTATTTTTGGCATCATTAGTGATGTTACTATCGTGGTGGCTGGACTGATCATGGGCCATTGATAGCATATAGATGATCTCAGAGGTTTAGCCCTAGATGGGGGAGGGTCCTAGAGAGGATCCTAGAGGATCCAGGAGTTTACTTTTCTTGGGGTCCCTTCATCTTTTCCCACCTATATCATGGCATGCATCAAGTCGTGTACCAAGGTGCTACCAGCTTATCGGCAAATGCTACACTACTTCACATTTGAGGATGGAAGCACATTGTAGTGCTCATACCTACTTGTGGCTTATGTCAAGATCCTATGGATCCTTATGGAGCCTATAGATTTTTTATGGATTAGATGTTTTAGATTAGGATGAGTGGATGGTAGTTGATTAAGCTTACCAAGGATTTTAGATTTTTCTCAAGGATTACATAGTGTTAAGGATTAGGATTTAGGTTTATGATTTGTGATTTTGATGAGTGGATTGGAAAGTATGAATTTAAATCATGATTGGATGAAGGGATGAGGATGTCACCCTTTAGTTTGTAATAATATTTTTAGATTTTATTTTTCTTCTTCAAATATTGTTTTTGATTTTGACATTTGATAATTGGTGAATTTGAGAGTGGTTTGGGGAGGTTAGATTATAAAGTGGATTTCGGTTTTGATGGTTGTGGATTTTTTCTTTAGGTATTTCAACCTTTGGTTTATTATTTGATTTTATGGATTGTATTTAAATGTGATTCAAAGGTTGAGGGTCATTTTTTTATGGTTTATGTTTTATTTTTTGGATAAGGATGAACATGGGTTTTAAAAAGAAAACATGCCAAGCACAAGAATAAGTTATAGTATTCAAGTAGGACTATGAGTGATTGTAATCTCACAAATATTCCTTGTCTAGGAATAGAGTTTAGGCTCATGATGAGGTGATAACCATTTTTTATCACCCAAGATCACTTGATGGAAAGAGGGGAAAGCATACATGACAAGTAAAAAATATTTCTAGGGGCACAAGACTTCTTGGGGATAACTAATTATTGGTGTACTACAACCAAACATGATTAATAGGTCCCTATATAGGATGTAAAAGGTTTCCAGGTAATGTTCTTGAAATACTTAAAGGTGTGTCAGGCCTAACTCTATGAAATAAGAGGGTATGTCTAATGGCTTGGTATTATAGGGTAACCTACTCTCTTTATCCACTTTGTAAGGTGTACATTTATTGCAAACTTATCCTAATAATAATTTCCTCCCAATGGGAGGGTCTTTTAATTCTCTCCAAAAAATTGCACACCTCGCCAAAACACAAGGGTTTGGGTCATCCCTTTGGTGACAAAACCCATGGTAGGCCCACTAAAGGAAATAAATACCAAGCACTTTTGATCTTTAAGAAAACATCTTATGGCATAAGGAGAGAGCATATGTGACTTGATATTTTTGGGACTGAAAATGATAAAAGAGAAAAAAAATGGTGTTTTTAATCTCCATGATCACCTTTTAGTGTGAGGAGAAAGTATACAAATCATATTTTTCTCATAAAAATAGCACATAATATTTATTCGCCCTTAGAAAACTAAGTTTGCAACTAGATTTAGTTAAAATGATGGGTCCTTCAACAAGTGATCCTATCACAAAAATGTTAGTAGTTTCTCAAAGGAGTCTTGGATGTGTGGGGAGTTGCACAAATTAGGGGTTAGGCCACAAAATATTGTTATTCAAATATTCAAACCCTAAGCAAATGATGAAAATATATTTACAAAGCATAAACATTGCAATAGAGGCAAAAATGTTGAAACACGAAGCAAATATGCTGTAATAGAAGAAAAATGCCAAAGGATGAATTTTGCACTTACCAAAGCTTTCTTGTTGAAACATCACTCTATAGTAGATATGTCATTCTATGATGTAGAAACTCCATTATGTAGCATAAATGACAATCTATGAAGTTTATTAAAAATATACTTAGAAAATTAAAAACTTGTAACTGGTTAGTTAGGGAAATAGATGGGAAGGAACATTAGGATGCTTAGGAGATGGAAAAATCTAAGAGAGATGAGGAAATGAGGCTCATGTTGTCAAATTTTAGATTGTTAAGGATGGGATGCAAAGGTGTTAAACTGTGAAGTAGAAACATCACTCTACAATCAAAAATGCCAATCTTTGATGCATACATGTTAAACTATAAAGGAAGTTGGGAAACACAATGAAATTTGTAAAATAAATATTATATCTATAATAAAATGATTATGGGAACATGACGAATAGGCTAGAAATACGAAATACTACCAAAATAGGTCAAAAAAATGCCAGAATCCCAAGAAATCAAAGAAAAACAAAGTTAGGGCCATCAAAGAAGAGTACTACTAGAAGACCTACAAAGATGCCAAGTTGGGATGCAAAAATGTCAACTACATGTAGAAATCTCTAAGCATAGTAGGAATGATAATCAATGTTTTCTATACACAAAGAAATGATAGTTTGTAGGAAAAAACATCAATTTATGATACATATATGTCAATTTAGAGTAGAGACTCTAAACTACAATGGAAACATCAATCTTCAACAAATGCATTGAAAGCAAGGGAAAACACGTCAAATAGACAACCTACAACAAAAAACTTAGCAAGATCTCAAAAAGGGTTATATTAGTGAAATGGACCCATGCGACATGCAAAAATGTGAACAATAAAGATGTAGAAGAGAAAATAAATATTCAAAACATGCATTCAAATCCTATTCTACACCTAATTGTTGCCTTTATTAAGCAAAGGAATTTAAAAAAATATGAAAGAAAACAAGAGTTCTCTCATCCACAACTCCATGTTGTAAACATAAGATGTATGTGGGTGTGCTCCAATAGATTTGTGCTTGAGAGATAATTGTATGTGGATGCTGAAATTGAAAACATGAATTTTCATTTGAGTGTTGTTTGAAAATAGCCTACAAGAGGCACTATTTATAGATTTTTGGGTTGGATGATCAATGACTAAAAGTAGAATCAAAACAAAATAACCTTAAATTTTGAAAATGACTAGATTTCTTTAAATCTTATCCTCTTCATTTATGTTCTATGAACAACCTCTTCCCTCTTTAATTTGAAATCTAAAAATATATTAAATATTATTACGCTGAGAGGTGTTATACATTGAAATTGAATTATTATGTTCTTTCTTTCAATAACTCCATTCTACTGAGGAGTTCTAGGAGCAAATAACTATCATTTTATTTCATGAACATCACAAAACATGTTAAACTCATTCGAGGTGAATTCACCACCTTTTTCAGACCTCAAAAATTTTATTCTCAAATTTGCTTCATTCTCAACCATAGCCTCAAATGCCTTGAATCTATCTAATGCATCAGATTTCTCCCTAAGAAAAGTAACCCATGTATATCTAGAGTAATCATCAATTAGAAACATAAAATACCTGACACCTTGTAGAATTCTCACTCTTGTAGGACCACAAATATTTGTATGAATCAAATCCATTAGTCTAGTAGTAGATTGTTTCTTCGACCTAAAGTAGTTTCTAGCTTGCTTTCCAAACTCACAATTATTGTAAATAGCATTAATAGGCTTTGTAATCCTCGTTAATCTCTCACAACTTGTACTGCATTGATTCTCACCATATTATAAAATTTCATGTGACACATTCTCCAGAGCCATAACCAACTATCATTAATCTAATTCATAAAGCAATGTCCATCAACACCCTTAAGTTGATAAGTATTTCCATAAGATTTCTTACCAACAACAATCACTATTTTGGATCCTTTCCTGATTTCACATCTCTCATCCTCAAATACAATATTATATACTTTAGTACACATCTATCCAACACTTAAAAGATCATGCCTTAAACCCTTAATATAGTAGACATCATCAGTATTATGCTTGCCATCAAAACTTACTTAACCTATCCCACAAATCTTAGCACCAATATCATTTCCAAATTTAACTAAGCCTTCATCATATTTTTCATGTTTAACAAACTTACTCTTATCACCAGTCATGTGATGTGAACAACTACTTTCGACAACCCAATAGTTCTTTTCTTATTTAGCATTAGGGAAAAGATCACAATATCTTCATCTTTCTTTGGAGGACTTTGTTGGAATGCGATGCTGATTGTTGTCATTAATGGTCATTGATGTCAACATATCTTGGTTGATTGATTCTAATGCTTTGGTGTTCTGGATTGGCGAACTCTAGATGTTGTGTTGTGATGATCTATCCTTGGTCATGCTTGTCCTAGTCCTATTCATTTGGAAACACAATGAGACACATTTTTGTGGGTCCAGAACGATCTGGAAATTGGCTAATGTACCCCAGAATATTATTTTCATTGTAACGTGTATATTCTAGTTCTGGATATCATGGTGAAAATGTAGTGTGTTAATTTGAGCGAGGAGGTTCTGATTGGTCCATGTGTCATTCCTCTCCACTGTGTGAATGTTTTGTGGTGAACTAATTCAAATTGTGTTTGGTCGACTTAGGAGATTATGAAGACATTATGTTTGGCTGAATCAGGAATTTACGGAAGGATGGAATGGTACAAGTAAAAGTTGATTCTATTCGATGAAATCAAGTGTGATGAATGCAAAAATCTAGACATTGTGAAGTATGCAAAAGTACATGACTGGAGGCAGCAGATAGTGAGATTCTATCTAATTTCATTGTTGATGACAATTATTTCAGCGGTGGATTCCCTTTCATCATTCTTCTAGCAGTGAGTCATTTTCTATTGGAAGTGAGCCTATTTTCTATAGGAAGTGAGCCTTTCTCTTTTGGCAGTGAGCCTTTTTATCTTTGGCTATAATAGTTAGATAGTGAGCCCATCGATAATGAGCCTTACTTGCAGTGAGAAAATTGGTAGTGAGCCCTTTGTAAAAATCACCTTAACTAATGTCACCTTAACCGGTGTTTTATAATTGAGAATTAGCATTCTCCATGGTTTTTCCCTTCTTGGGTTTCCACGTAATTTTTGGTGTTCTTTGTGCATGGTGTTGTTATGTGCTTTCATGTTCATATCTATTAGATAATTATCTAGTTGATTTAAGTTTGATATGGATTAATTAAAGATAAGAAAATTGTTTTATAATAACTAATTCAACCCCCTCTCAGTTATCTAGACTACTCTACAATTGGTATTAGATCTTTGGTTCCTTGAAGAAGAGCTTAACTACTTGGGGTAGATCCGATGGCACACAAACTGATAATTCATGTATTTGATGGATCTGACTACAGTTTCTAGAAAGTGTAGATGAGAGGTTGTTTGACCTCTCTAGACTACAAGACTTGGAAAGTAGTTGAGAAAAAATATGTTGAGCTGGCAGTTGGTCCTAGTTCTATAGATGAAATTTCTTCCTATGAAGAGAATGAAAATGCAAGGTATGCAATATTTTGTGCTTTGTCTAAGATTGAGTTAACAAAATTTATTTCATTGGGTATTGCTTATGAAGTTTGGGAAAAGTTGAAAGAACTCTTTGAAGGAAATGATAGAGTCAAATTATCAAAGAAGTTGACAGCTAAGCACAAATATGCAAACTTGAGGATGGAAGAAAGTGAGGATATAGCAAGCTAATTTTAGAGAGTTGACAGTGCAGTAAATGAAGTCAAAAATCAAGGAGGCACTCTGACAGATGAAGATGTTATGGAGAAGATTCTGATGACCCTACCAGAGAGCTATAGTGGTAAGATCTCATCTATTGAGGAAGCATATGATCCAAAGAAATTCACCAAAGAGCAACTATTTGGCACCTTGACCACATTTGAGATGAGAAAATTTGGAAAAGAAAAGGAGAAATCCGAAACAACCTTCAAAGCCACAAAGATAGAAGAAGATCTAGATGATGAAATTTCAGATGAGTTGGAAGAAAACTTCACAAGGAAACTAAAGAAAGGTACCAACAAGTACAAAGGTATGTTACCTCTTAAATGCTTTAGATGTCAAAAGATTGGTCATTTAGCAACTAAGTGTTTGGAAAAGGAACAAGGGAAAAATTGAAAAAGATCAATAAGAAGGCCTATTATGTTAATGAGAATTTTGACATCTCAGATGATGAATCAGACCTTGAGGATTTTTTGTTTTTGGTCGAAAAGGATGAACCTAGATTTGATATCTCTAATATTTTTTTGAAATCTAATGCTAACAATGAAGTTGCATTATTTGTTAAAATAAATAGAGATGAATGGTTGATTGATAGTGGATGTTCAAATCATATGACCGGTGATAATTTTGTGAACCTTGAAAAATATGATGGAGGTTCTGTTAGATTTGGAGTTGATAAAACAACACAAGTTGTTGGAATTGGTTCTATTACTTTTGATGGAAAACATAACATTGACAATGTTTACTATGTGAAGGGTTTATATCATAATCTTCAGAGTTTTGGACAGATGTGCAAAAATGGCTATAATGTGGTTTCAGGACGATGGTTGTGAGATCCGAAAGAGACCCAAAACTATTATTGCAGCTATAAAAAGAACATGTGGGAATATGTATCAACTAGAAGGAGCTACAAAGAGATGCTTATTTTATTAGTCCAATGATAGTTGGCTTTGACATCAAAGGATGTGTCACATCAACTTCAACAATTTGGTAAGGATAAGTTCAACTAGGGTAGTTAGAGATTTTCCAAGACTGACCAAACCAGACAACACTATCTGCAAAGGATGTCAACAATGAAAGCAAACCAGAGAAATGTTCGAAGAAAAGAAGAATCATCTACCGGTTTGTTGGACCCTGTACACACTGACCTTTGTGGTCCGACCAAAATAAGAAGCTTACAAGGTGAGAGATATTTCATGCTTTTAATAGATGATTATTCTAGATTAACCTGGGTTGCATTCTTAAGAGAAAAATCAGAGGCTTTAACAAAATTCAAGATTTTCAAGGCAAGAGTTGAGAATGAAGTTGACAGAAGAATCAAGTGTTGAAGATTTGATAGAGGAGAGTTTACTTTTGATGAATTCAACAAATTATGCGAAAAACATGGCATTAAAAGAAAACTATTTTCCCCTAGAACACCACAATAGAATGGTGTAGTGGAAATAATGAACCAAACAGTTCACGAAGCAACCATAACAATGATCAATGAAATAGGTTTACTACAAGTCTACTGGAGAGAAGTGATAGACAAAATAGTATACACTCTCAATAGAGTACTGTTCTAGAGGAGGTGTGGAAAGACATCATATGCGCTATGGCATGGAAGAGCTCCCACACTAAAGTACTTCAAAAAATTTGGAAGTAAATGCTACATCTAGAGAGATGAGCACAATCTTGGAAATTTTGACAACATAGAAGATGAAGGCATATTTCTGGGTTACTCTACAAGAAGAAAAGTAGCTCAAGAGCAAGTATTATTGTGTCTACTCTCAGAGACTGGGCCAAAGATTGTGGAAGAGGCATGGAATGATCAAAATTGGGTGAAGGAAATGAAAGAAGAGCTTGATCAGATAGAGAAAAATCAGACTTGGGAACTTGTGCCCAGACTGACAAACAAAAATGTGATTGGAACAAAGTGGGTATTCCGAGATAAGCTAGACAAAAAAAAGAAGGTAATGATCTAAACAAGGAAATATTTTTTTGCAAAGGTTACACTCAAGTCGAAGGTATTGAATTTGAAGAAACATATGTCCCTGTTGCCCGGATGATATCAATCTGGATATTCCTAGCTTTTGTAGCTTTGAAGGATTTCAAAGTCTATAAAATGGATGTAAAATCCACATTCTTGAATGGAGAACTAAAGGAAGAATTCTAAATTGAGCAACCAAAGGGATTCAAGTCTTGAAGTGACCCAAATGTTGTTTGCAGGTTGAAGAAAGCTTTATACAGATTGAAGCAGGCACCTAGAGCTTGGTATGGTAGATTAGACAAGTACTTGATTGGACAAGGATTTTAGAAGGGATCTGTTGATAGTAATCTATACTATAGAATTCACTCAGATCAAATGTTGATTGTTGTGGTTTATGTTGATGACATAATTTTTGTAGGAAATGATGATATGTGCAAAAAAATTGCAAATGAAATGCAAAAGGAATTTGAAATTTCTATGATTGGTGAGTTAAATTTCTTCCTTGGACTACAAGTAAATCAGAACAACAAAGGAATTTTCTTTTATCAGTCCAAGTATACCAAAGAATTATTGAAGAAGTTTGGGTTGGAGAACTCCAAACCGGTTTGTACACCTATTGTTACTAGATGCAAATTGAAAAGAGAAGATGATTCACCTAAAGCTGATGCAATTATGTACATGTCAATGATTGGAGGATTGTTATATTTGACTGCTACCAAACCAGACATTATGTATCCTATTTGTTTAACAACTAGATTTTAGCAAGAACCAAAGGAATCACATGTTGTTGCAGTAAAAAGGATCTTTAGATATTTGAAGGGTACAAAATATATGGGGTTATGGTATCCAAAGGACTCATATTTCACACTAATAGCCTATACTGTTGCTGTTTGGGTCGGATGTGTTGATAACATGCAGAGCACAAGTGGTGGAGATTATTTCCTTGGATCTTAGTTGGTTGCTTGGTCAAGTAAGAAACAATATTTTGTATCTCTATCTATTGTTGAAGCTGAATACATTGCAACATCCTCATGTTGCATCAGGTACTGTGGATGAAACAAACATTGAAGGACATTAGCATATCATTTGATGAACCGATCTCAATTATGTGTGATAATACCAGTGCAATAAACATTTCCAAGAATCTGGTACAACACTCCAAAACAAAACATATATCCATTAAATATCATTTCTTGAGAGAGGTGTTGGAAAATGAGGTAAAACTTGAATATGTACCTAAAAAAGAGAAGATTGCAGATATTTTCACAAAATCGTTGAGCAAAGATACCTTTGAGTATCTCTGGTAGAAGTTAGGGGTTATTCCCCCTCCTAATCTACAATAATGTGCACTAGGGTGTGTATTGGTCAAAGATATAACATGTTCACTCTTATTTGGATCAATGTTGGGAGGCTTCCTCATAGGGGGAGCAAAGTAAGTTTTTTAGGGGGAGTTTTTTCCCTTTGTCCTTGATGTCAAAGGGGAAGAAGAAAAGAAGACAAGAAGATCGTGTTGATACTTGAGTTGTTTGGTTTTTTGTTGATGGATGTTTCCATCAATGACAATGGGGGAGATTGTTGGAATGTGCTGCTAATTGTTGTCATTAATGGTTTTCATTGATGTCAACATATCTTTGTTGATTGATTTTGATACTTTGGTGATCCAGATTGGCGAGCTCTAGATGTTGTGCTATGATGATCTATCCTTGGTCATGCTTGTCCTAGTCCCATTCATTTTGCAACACAATGCGACATATTCTTGTGGGTCCAGACCGATTTGGAAATTGGCTAATGTACCTCAAAATATTATTTGCATACATATTCTATTTTTGGATATCATGGTGAAAATGTAGCATGTTGATTTGAGTGAGGAGGTTTTGATTGGTCTATCTTTCATTCCTCTCCACCATGGGAATGTTTTGTGGTGACCTAATTCAAATTGTGTTTGGCCGACTTAGGAGAATATGAAGACATTATGTTTGGTCGACTTAGGAGTTTATGGAAGCATGGAATGGTATAAGTAAAATTTGATTCTATTCGATGAAAGAAAGTGTGATGAATGCAAAAATCCAGACATTGTGAAGTATGGGAAAGTACATGACTGGAGGCAGCAGACAATGAGATTCTATCTAGAGTCATTTTTTATGGCAATTATTTCAATGGTGGATTTATTTCATCATTCTTCTAGCAATGAGCCATTTTCTATTGGAAGTGAGCTCATTTTCTGTAGGCAGTGAGCTTTTCTCTTTTGGCAGTGAGCCTTTTTATCTTTGGCTATAATAGCTAGGTAGTGAGCCTTACTTGCAGTGAGCCCTTTGTAAAAAACACCTTAACTAGTGTCACCTTAACTGATGTTTTATAATTGAGAATTAGCATTCTCTATGGTTTTTCCCTTCTTGTGTTTCCACGTAAATATTGGTGTTCTTTGTACATGGTGTTGCTATGTGCTTTCATGTTCATATCTATTAGATAATTATCTGGATGATTTAAGTTTGATTTGGATTAATTAAAGTCAAGAGAATTGTTTTATAATAATTGATTCATTCCCCCTCTCAGCTATGCGAACTATTCTACAGACTTTCCTTCACCTATCTTTTAGTATTAACAGGATTAGATTCATCTTTTATAGCCAAGAACAAGTATTCATTATCATCAAAATCTCCATAATCAAACTCTTCATCAAAAATATCAGCATCTTCATTTACATAATATTCTCTCTTAATCATCTTCCCTTTGTTTTCTTTGCTTAATCTATGTTTATTCTTCTTAGCTCTTTTTGGAAATCTAGAAGCATAGTGATAAGTTTCTCCACAACTAAAGAATTTAAAGGGTAGCTTACCTTCATACTTACCAGAGCCCTTTTTCATTCTCTTACATCATCAAATTTCTCTTCATCTGGATCTTTAGCTCATGTATCCCTAAAAGTAGTTTCTACCTTCGATCCATTTCTCAAGTTAGGCTTTCTCATTTCATAAGATGTTAAAGTATCCAACAACTTATCTTTAGTATATGTATTATAATTTATATTCCTCAATAGTAGATACCTTTTCACTATACACATCAGGGAGAGTTATGAGAATCTTCTTTGCAATCCTGGATTCATCCACTGTAGCACCAAGTCCTCTCATTCCACCTACCAACTCATCCACTCTCTATACATAGGATTTAATGTTCTCATCTTCAGACATCTGTAGGAGCTCGAATTGTGCCTCCAAATTTTATAGCTTTGATTCCTTGACCCTTTCATCTCCTTCATGCATCTTTTCCAATTCACCCTAGACCTCTTTATAGTCTTCAAATTTGCAACTTTAATTAACTCAAAATGTGAAAGACTATTCTTTACAATAAACTTCACCTTGTTGTTTTCTTTAGGTTCCTTGATATCATTAGTTGTATTCATACCATTTATAGGAGGAGTTTAAATAGTCTTGTAAGCATTCTAAACATCATATCCATAGTACTCTAGATATCCTTCCATATTTATCTTCAAGAGGGCATAGTTAGTCCCATCAAACCTAAGATAGTCAATAGTGATCTTGCTCACCATCCCGAACCTTCCTTAAGGGGTTAATATCTTCTCCAAGGAACCAAGCTCTGATACCAATTATTGAACAAGACAACTGAGAGGGGGGTGAATCAGTTGTAATAAATTTTAACCTTTAGGAACTTCCACCAGAGATTAGATCAATTATCATTCAAAAATCCTTTACTCTTCTAATGTGATTAATCATTAATTACAAAAGTAGAAACTAAAAAACAACACACCAAATAATATGAGATTTATGTGGAAGAAAAAGAAAGAGAGAAACCATGGTGAGAATTATCTCACAATATAGAGAATATCAAAACTGAATACAAAGGCTCACTGGCAGAGAAGGATCATTTCCAAAATAGGACTTACTGTCTGGATCAAGACTCATTGTCCAACAAGGTTTAACCAACCAGAGGGCTCATTTACCCATAATTACAAACAAGGTAGAAGAGATTTGTTATAGAGAGAAAACAATCTCAATGCAACAAATATTTCCACCACAATTCACTCACACACTTGTAAACATGCTTGAGTGATAGATTGTACCTTTAGCTCACTGCCTCCAGAAACTCAAAAATTAGGTTTCACACTAATTTTCTCAAACTTGCATCACATACACACTTTTTTGCATCTATCTCACATATATCTTACTTGCATTCATCCATCATAAACATCTTAGCTTGTATTTATACCGTCTTCAACTTTGAAACTTATCCAAAGTCTACCACACACCATTTGCATTTACGAATTCAAATTAGGTTAGGGCCAAAACATTCTAAGATGGAATTAGAATGAGGGAGGCCCAAACACACACTTAACAAGGACCTAAATAAGTCCCAACATACCTCAACATGCTTCCATGAACTTCAAAAGTAGTGTTAAACACAAGGTTGGCTAATACCCATGTAAAACACATAAATCAATTAAGCACATGGAACCTTAGCATAATCCAATCTCTCTGGATAGCAAAATTAACTTGAACATGACCTCATCTACTTATCTTGAGAACCACAATTCTTGAAACCACACAAAAGAGAAATTTGGAGCAACTACATTTATCCCAGATCACTGCTAGATACACATAGAAACATTGTACACAACTGTTGAACATAACTCACACTGTACAACAATCTAGAAACCCAAAATTTGGATATAGAAACTTCCAAAAACTATGAAAAATACCTCAGATCCTTACTATCATAACAACAAAACCTGGAGAAAACATTGAATACATGTAACCTTTTTTTCATTATAATTTTCTCAACATCCTTGACATATACAGTCAATGACCATCATTCATGACATCAATGAAAACAACTAGTTGAGAACTAGTTAACCAATTGACATCAATGAAAATAACTTCATACTTGCAACATAAGCATACTACCTAACCTTTTTTTCAAGGCATCATTGATAATTACAAATTGGTCTTCTGAAACATGAACTTATAGAATTGCATTGTAGTTTCTTCTCTCTCATTTGGTCAAAAGCGTCTAAATTTTCTTGATCATTCCAAATATTTTACTAATAATTCCAATAGCTTAGCCTTCAACCTTGTTGTGATCATAAGAAACTTTAGATATAAGGTTTTTGATCCAAGAACCATGTCTTATGAAGAAGTCAAAAAATTTTCTCATAGTGGAATACATCATCAAATTCCATCGAATAAGGTACATATATGTATCCATATACTCCTCTTCTCACCTCCTTGGTGTTTTCAAGACTCATATAACATTGAATCATCTGTAAAGTTGAACTTCTTATTTTATCATGAAGTTGAAACCATTTTACTTGACCTTCTTTACTTGAATGACTATTTCTCACCTTATCCCACCTTCATTTGGTATACCTTTCAAATACTTTTTGTTCCTAAAATTATTTAATTATTCTTTCGATTTTGAAATATAGTCTCTTCCATATCCAATTTACCCTTGAATGTCTTGAAGTGATCGCATACGGATTGCCAAAGATTTACTTTTGTTTGTCCAACTTAGGAACTCAATACAAACTTCAACCAAATAGTGCTCTATATAACCTCTTGTCTAGTTAGCCTACTTCCTCTAAATTAAATCATGTTTTACAATTTTTGGCCAAATTGGACATTGAACTGATTTTTTCTAACTAGATCTTCACTTTCGGGCACCTATAGCGGCTAAACCATGAGGAATTTGAAGATGATGCAAACTAGTGATTTGTGCAATTTTGTCTATAGAGTCTAAATATATTTTTTTCAAAATTTTTGGAATCATATTGCACTTCTTTTTCCATCTTCGAAAACTAGTTTTTTTCAGTAAACACCATTTTTAAGGAGTGATGCTCACCATATACAAGATAATTTTTTTTCCATGAAGGATAAAATTCTATTTTTTTCGAATTTAGATTTATAACTACGATATCTAGTGCTTTCATTTGGTTTCATAGTGTTTTATTGGATTTTTTTTCCTTAATCAAGTTTTGAAGTCAAACCAATTACAATTCAGACATAGGCGGACTTTATACAACATAAATTTTCTTATATGTATTGAAATTCAATTTTGTTTTGTTGGATCAAGGAATTCAATATCTAGTGCACTGATATTTTTCATTTTTTTTTGATAATCTGCTATTTTTCCACATGTACAGAACATAGATCTTTATTTTCGGTGAAAAACCTACATTCACAAGAAATAAAAAATAAATATAATAATAAATTAAATTTATTTAAAATTACACTTTTTTGGAAGCTTATAAAAAGGGCTACATACAAAAATAAATTTTAAATGAATTCATTTGGTCCCCCAAAAGGTCAATCAAAAGTGGTTGTTTATCAACATTTTGATAGGTGTAAAGGAGACTCTGTTATAGGTATGGTTTAAAACTAGTGGGGTTCTATCCAAGGGGGTTTGATCTAAGGTGGTTCGATCAATCCCTTTTAAATTGGAATCCTTTAAATGAAACTTTTCAAGGCTTAAATCATTATATTTTCTAAAAATATTCGATTTTAGCGAAAATCAGGATCTCTCAAAAATTGTAAACTAGTATTGTGGGACCACCCTTTTACTATCCAAGTTTTTACCTTGCAATCAACTTTTCTAAGAATTTTTGTCCAAATTTTTTGGTGATTTCATCTTTCTCATAATCTTAGACACTTCAAGGGCTATTCAGTTTCTTTTTTTTCTCATTTTTAAGTCTTGACTCCAAATTGACTGTGCCTACAATGGTTGGTGGGATCATGCCAGTTTTTATCTTCACCTCTTGTGAGTTGCTTCCAATCTAGTCTCTGACCTTTACTCTAAGGTACCAATTCACATTATTGATTCCATTTATAATTGCTAGATTTTAATATCATTTTAAATTAGGATTGTTAGGAGGTTGTCTCGCCCCTTGGATATCTTCCTAGTTGATTCCAATTCACAATATGTTGAATTTTCCATTTCTCCTTAAGTTTTTTAGTTTTATACTAACAATTAGTTTATCCAATTAAGCATATGTATCAGTAGACATAACCTTCTTTCTTAGCCTAGGTGCATTCCTTCCACAATCCATAGGCATATCTCTATCAGTTGTTGATTTAGAAGTTTTAACCTCCAAGAACCATTCTTTCCTAGTGAAAAAGTTTGACAAGTTTCAGGAAAATTGACTTTCTTACTATTTCCCTTGTTCTTATTTTCCCTACCACTCTGGCATAAGAACTTTTCAAACATTAACCATTGATAATTTTTGTGGAAAACTTATGTAATGAGCTCAAAGGTCCAAGTTTTGAACTTGGAAGCTCTGATACCACATGTAATATACCCAAAGTTTACCCTACTATTTTTATCAAAGTTTTTAACTTATAATGTGAAAAGTTCATGTTCTCTAAAACATGGAAATAAAAAATTTCCTTTTCAATAACACATTTATACATTGAAATAAACTATTCCTCATTATATTGCATAAATGAAATAACATTACATAATCCCAAGTAAAGAATGAACATATTTCAAATACAATTTACAAATAGATTCAAGATCATAATTACAAATCATAGCTTACAAGAGCTTAATGGTACAAGAGTATAATGGTCAATATTTCCACATATGAAGACACATATTCATCTTCTTCTATTTCACAAGCCCCGATAGGAAACTGTGTGAGGGAGAGCATCACCCAAGTTCTTTTCCTCCAACCATGGACTTAACTGGTCCCTCAAACATCTCCTAACCAGTAGAAGGCCCTATGATTCAAGAAGATTTTGGTATGGAAATCCTGTAGAATAATTCCTACCTAAGCATGGTGTTGTGTCCTACATAACTAGTGTTGTCATATGCTATGGATACCTACCAAACATGCATGGCGCTCCCTACTAGATATTCAATCCTAGCTCACAATGAACCTACAAAATGTATGTAGTGGATTCTACACTTTTGCTAAAGTTTTCATATATATATATATAAATAAATAATAAATCCATTTTCTATGAAGTAGTGTCGCATGTTCACCCACCCCCTTGCTCAAGTTGGAAACTCTATTGACCTGTGAAAACTCTTTTCTTGGTTTGACCTCAAGAATTAAATAACATAGGCAAGATTCCATACAAAAGTGATAGCACACTTATATTGATCTAACTGACCAATTAGGTTTAACCCAACCTCTTGAATACCCTGTTACACATTTGTAACATTCCTGGGATTGGCAACTACCTCTTATTAAATATCTTTATTTTAATTATGGGAGTAACAAATCTCCTAGCTCATGCATAATTAGTTAATACTAATGAAACCATGTCACCAATTAGACACATCTGGTCTCAATCTAAAGCACTATCAATATGTCAATATATATATATATATATATAAACTTAGAATTAGACTTGATTTGAAGATTACTTCTTTGTATTGAGTTTTAGACTCTTTGTTGCCATATCTACTATGGATCCATCCTTCTAGGATTCCATAACCAATTTGGTTATCCTAATACATTAAATTTCAGATAAAATCTTATGTTTATAATATTATCCTCTAATAGTAAGTTATCATAATAACTATTTGAATTTTAGTAAATTCAACTAAGAACATTTTGACCAGTCTCAAATTTCCTCATGGTTCTTTCCAAGTTATCCTTTGCATCATTTATATAAGGTACCTATGTTTGTATGTTTATAGACATTCATATATCTTTTCTTTAAATATAAAACACATATATTCACATGTTAAAAAAATGTATGTTAAGTTAATATCTAATTTGGAGGAAATTTTTAGCATGAGAGGAGTTTGTGCTTCTGCACCTTAAAGTATCCTTGCATTATGGCTTTGGGTTTCCGAGACGTAAATTCATCTTCTTTAAGATTATAATACTGGATGAATAGGTATAGCCTCTTAGTCAAGTATAAGATAATAGCATTTAAAAAGGTATTTGGAACATTTATATCTCTAATACATTTTTCAACCCTAATGGTTAATATCAATATAGTCATATTCAAGTGTATACCCTAACCCTAGGGAATACATAGTCCTAATTTTAAGAAAATATGAGTGTCTGAGAATGTAGGTTCTCCACTCATGGTTAAACTGCCAACATAGGTGTTCATAACATCATAGCCTAGACAATGATAACTCATTACTTCTATCATGATATCAAACTCTTTTCATTTCTAACATAACTTATGCAAGCATTATATGTATCATACTATATCTTTGATATTATCATAATACCTTCTATTTAGCTTCATTTTACTACATCAATCAATCATTAAAATTGTGGTAGCTATATATCATGCGAATAAGATTCCTTAAGCTAAATTGTAATTATTCTATCTATATGCATAAGCACCATTAAAAAGCTATAGTAAAAAAAAAATGATTGAAAAAACACTTGCAAACAATAACCACACATAGTTTCAAAATTGGAAAGAGTAAGAGTTAAGAATATCTAAAGCATGCCTGGAAAATATAGCTTCCAACAAAAACTTACAACTCTATACTCAATGCAAAAAGACTCAACTTATCTCCACTCTAATCAAATAATCTATGATCTAAACACTCTCAAATAATATGCTTTCAACTCATAATAAAAATTCTCTCAAACTCTCTAAAGAATACAAATGAATAGAAAAAATACACACATAAAATGAACACAACAATCAACAACCAAACATCCAACTACAACCATCTATTTATATAGATTTAGAGAGTAGTTTCCTACTGAAAGATAGCTAAGTTTCTTTCCACCTCTCTTCCCTTTTCCATTCATGGGATTTGTTGGTTGAAATGGTTGCAAATTTATCTCACAAAAAATTTCACATGCCTCCTATATTTTCCATGACCCAACTGACATTTTCTTACCTGTGTTTTTCTGTACAATAACTAACAAAAGGTTCCCATTTCATAGAAAACATGGAATCTAAAAATTACACAATTTATTCCTCTACCAAGTCATGGTTTTTTTAAAATTACTGGTGCAATAAAGGATGGAGGGTCTAGGAATAGGATTATCCAGCCTTGTAGCAAGAGTAAATGCAATAGAAACTCAAAGAATTGAGACAGCAATCATTCATGAATAAATAGAAATGATCATTTATTCATTGGCAACATGCTCTGCCCTCAAGCTTATAGATTACAGAATGATATGGCATTAAGCCTAGAAATACATGCGAGTCAAAATCCTTATCTACTATCTAACACTATTGAGGATGATGATGCTAATGATGATCTCTAATGAAACTATAAAATGCTTATTTATACTATTTCCCAGCTCCAAAAAGGTCTACGTCGGCCTCAAGAGGTATTAAACCTTGAAGTTGATGAAACGTGTGAATGTCAACCAAACATATGAATTTCCTTTTATCTTTGGACAAACACGATGCAAATCAGAACAAGGTCCATCGATGAATGTGCATCCTTATGAAATGGTTTCTTGAGCTCCGTAAGTCACGGTATAGGTCCACACACTTGAAAAGCCAAGACTGGTCGATGAATACTTTTTGTCCAAATACAATTGATATTTTGTTAGCAATAACTTCATACTGGAATCTCCAAATCACTTGAATTTATGATATGATGTAGATGTTGCAATGAATATCATATATCTTTCTCTGCGAGATCTAATGTTACAATGTGGTACAATGCAGTATGAAATATTGAGATTGGGTCCTAACAGATAACTATTGAAATGCAAGAAAACAAATGAATGCAAATATTTTTGGTTGATGCAAGATTGCTTGCCAACCATGGATGCTCCTACATTAGACACCTGAGGTTGAAGAAAAGTGAGCCTCTCACTTTCCTAGGGCTAGAGGAAAACCAATGTGGTCCACCTTAGCTTGAGAAACCCATGATGAATCTTCCTCTGGTCTTCCTTCCCATCTAACTAGATATTCCTTTTATTGCCTTCCTCTGGTACTACATCCAACTCTATTGTCTATAACTTCCTCAAATTCCTCCAAATGAATTGCTATCTATTTTGGTAAACCAACTTCTCTATCCTCTAGTGACTCTCCTTCATGATACTAGTACAGGTCTATAATGTTGAATATAGGTGATATGCCAAATTCCTCCAGTAGTTCCACTTCATATACATTTCTAGAATCAAACTTCCTAATGATCTTACAAGGTCCAAACTTCTTCATCTTCAACTTGTTGTATGTACCAACTAGAAATCTCTCCTTTCTGAGATATACCATTACTTCCTCTCCTACTGCAAACTCCTTATGTCTTCTCTTATTATCTTCTCTCTCCTTGTATGTATTGTTCATATTCTCCAGATTCTCCTTAACTTGAGTATGCATTGTTTCCATGAGTCCTACAAATTATTCTACCTTTGCACTCATTTAATTCTCCATACTAATATCCCTCAATTCTGCTACTCCTCTTGGTTGTTGTCCTGTCACAATTTCAAATGGAATCTTCCCTGTGCTCTAGTTCACTGAATTGTTGTATGCAAATTCTGCTTGCGGTAGTATCAAATCCCAATTTCCTACTTTACCTTTAGTTAAACACCTCAAAATTTTTCCTAAACTCCTATTTACAACTTTTGTTTGTCCATCTATGTGTGGGTGAAATGTTGAACTATACTTAAAATATGTTTTCATCTTCTTCCATAGTTTCCTCTAGAAATATCCAATGAACTTAGTGTCTCTATCTAATACTATGCTCTTTGGTAGTCCATGTAATCTCACAATTTCCTTGAAAAATAGGTCTGCAACATGTACTGCATCACTTCTTACAAGGTATGAAATGTTCCATCTTAGAAAATCTGTCCACAACCACAAATACAAAATCAAATCCTCTCAGTGTCCTAGGTAATCCCAACACAAAATCCATGCTAATGTCTTCCCATGGTCTCTTTGGTATTTTCAATGGTGTATACATTCTTGTGTTCTGACTGTTTCCTTTTGCAACTTGATAAATCTTGCAACTTTGAACATACTTCTTGACATCCTTATACAACTGTGGCCAAAAATAGTTCTCACTCACCAATGCTATGGTTTTATCAATCCCAAAATGTCCTGCTAATCCTCCACACTGCTTTTACTTGATCAAATTCTCTCTCATTGAACTTCTAGGAATACACAAGTGATTGTTCTTGAACATACCTTCCTGAATGTAATACTCCAACCATCTACTTCTATCCATCTCCACAGGTTCCTTGCAAGCCTTCCATGCCTCAACAAAATCAATGTCATCCTCATACATATGCTTTAGTTCTTCAAAACCCAATACTGCAATTCTCATCTCTATCAACAAACTTCTTCTCTAGCTTAATGCATCTGCAACTTTGTTTGACCTTCCACTCCGGTGCTTCAACACAAATATGTAACTCTGCAAGAACTCTACCCATCTCATGTGTCTCTGGTTCAACTTCCCTTGACTATTCAAATATTGTAAAGCTTGATGATCCATATACAACCTAAACTCCTTAGGAAACAAGTAATGTCTCCACTTCTTCAAGGTCTATATTATTGCATAGAATTCCTTGATCATAGACCAAATATCTTCACCTAGCATCATTCAATTTCTCACTAAAATAGGCTACTTGTCTCCCTTCTTGACTTAACACAGCTCCTATTTCACTTCCACTAGCATCCCAATCAACTTGGAATACCTTATAAAAGTATGGTAATGCCAACACAGGTTGTTCTATCACCTTCTATTTCAACAACTCAAAACTCTTTTGTGCTCTAGATGTCCACTTGAATTCCTTCTAGTCACCCCTCATTGTCTTTGTCATAGGTGTGCAAATTCCACTAAAGTTTCTGATGAACTTCTAGTAAAAAGATGCTAGTCCACGAAATGATCTTACTTCAACATTCACAAGTGTAGGAAATTCAACTATTGCTTTAACCTTCTCAGGTTCTATCTTCAATCCTTCCGCAAATATCACAAATCCAAAATACACTAGTTCTTCCTTCATGAAACTACACTTCTTGATTTTTATCAACAAATTCTCTTCTCTTAGCCTCTGAAATACCTATTTGATGTGCTCCAAATGTTCCTCCTTAGTCTTACTAAAAATTAGAATATCATCTAGATAAACAATGACAAACTTACCCAAGAATCTCTTCAAGACTTCATTCATCAACCTCATAAATGTACTAGGTGCATTAGTTAGTCCAAATGGCATGACCAACCACTCATACAATCCCATATTTTTTTTGAAAGCAGTCTTCCATTCATCTCCCTCTCTGATCCTGATCTGATGGCATCCACTTTTTAGATCTATCTTGGTGAAATACTTTGCTCCACTCAAACTGTCCATGATGTCATCCATCCTAGGAAATGGGAATCTATACTTCACTGTGATCTTATTGATAGCTCTTGAATCTATACACATCCTCAATTCCCCATCTTTCTTAGGTGCAAGTATAGTTGGTACCACACATGGGCTCATACTCTCTCTGATCAATCCAATCTTCAACAGTTCCTATATCTATCTGTTCAACTTTGCATCCTCTCCTAGTGTCATCCAGTGTGAAGCTTTGTTTGGAAAACTAGCTCCTGGAATAAGGTCTATATGATGACTGATACTCCGGATTGGTGGAAATCCCTCTGGCACATTCTTTGATACAAGATATTAATACTTTGTTATTAGTTTAGTGACTTCCTTATCCAGTGGTTCTTCCTCTCTAGTGGCTTTCTCTACATCTATGGCTTTCTCTACATCTATGGCTTTCTCTACATCTAGGGCTCCGCACTTTCTTGGAATCAAACAAAAACACATGTTCTCATGTCTCAATCCATCCAAAAATTTCCTTCCATCTACCAAATTGATTCTAGCTGTACCACATACTTCACTTTCTGGTTCATCCTCCAAAGGTGTCAAGGTGATTCTCTTTCCATTGTATGTTATGGTGTAGGTATTCTTTCTCCCATCATGTATAGATTTATTATCATACTACCAAGGTCTACCCAACAACATATGATATACATCCACCAACATAATATCACATAGCACTTCATCGTGATATGATCCTATTTTGAATTTCACTAGACATTGCTCACTCACTAGTATCTATACTCATCTTTAATCTAGGCTATCCTATAAGGTTTCAAATGTTTTCTCCTTTCCAAATTCAAATTTGTCACCATTTCCTGAGAAACTAGATTATCTATGCTCCCACTATCAATGATAACTTTGCAACACTTACCTCATGCTTTGTATTTAGTCCAAAACAAACTTTTCCTCTATGGTGCTTCCTTAGATACTTCCTTCTCCTGGAATAGTACTCTCCTCATGAATAACAATTCTCCCTTCTCAGGACTTCCTCCAGAACTTGATGATTTTACTAGTTCTTCCTATGCATTTACAATTCTTGCTTGATTCTCATTCTTCTTATTTTCCTAGTGACACTCAAATGCTTTATGTCCTCCTCTGCACTTAAAACATGTTCCTCTAAAATTTCTCTTGTCATATCCCTTCTCATCTCTCCAGTATACATCATTGCGATAAGAATTGTAACCTCGTCTATTGTAGTGGTAAGAATTTTTGTCATCTCTCCCCTTCTGGTATGAACTAGAATCCTTCTCTTCCTTATGGTATGAATCTTTGTCCTAGCTTTTCTTCGCATACGATTTCTCTCATTTGGAATGTGATCTTCCTTTTTGGAATCTACCTCCTCTTCCTTTCTACCTTTGTTCATGTCTCTCATTTAGCTTTTCCTCCACCTTTAGTGCAAACTGATATGCCTCCTCTACCGAATTCATCCTTACCAAGCTCAACTCTTCCTGAATGTTCATCCTTATCCCATTGATATACCTTGCCACTTTCTCCTTGCTTGTTTCACTATGTCCAGCCCTGATAATGACCTTATGAAATTCCTCAGTATATTCTTTCACAGTATTCTCCTTCTATCTCAAGTTTTGTAATCTCTTTAACAACTCCAACTCATAGTCCATAGGTGTAAACCGGTTTTCAATTTTGCCACAATTCTATCCCATTTCACAATATTTTCAATTCCCTTTTTGTTTCTCTCCAATTGAACTTCCTTCCACCATATTGTAGCATGTCCCTTCAGCTTAGTCTTTGCAATTCTCACTCTCTCTGAATATTCAATATCTTCATATTCAAAGTATTCTTACATGTCATTTATCCAATCAATCAACTCCTTAGGGTTTAGATTACCGGTGTAGTTCAAAATCTCCATTCTGGGTCACTTTCCTATCTTCAAAATAGCCTTCAACATCTTCATTTGAACTAATTCTTCCTCTTTAGAGGTATCTTTAGTTAGATTTATAGCTTGAACTTCATAGTCATCATTGTCATCATTAGGTCTAGGGTTTAAACCATTTCTTGTGTCTTCTTCAACAACATCCAATCTTATTTTCATTGTTCACACCATTTCCATCATCTCATCCATATTTCCAGCAACATTAACAGAAGTATGAAATCTCATTGGTGGAATCTCGCCCTAGGATCTGGTGCAACTGCCTCAAGTCGATGATCTAGATACAAGGTCACAACTGCCTCATAATTGGAGATCTATTGACAAAGACAAGTAGGCTGCCTCAAGTCGATGATTTTCCCACACAAATATCTTACAGAATTCCTTGCTCACTTTACAAATTCACTCTAGTGCAACTGCCTCAAGTCGGCGATCTGTCCACTTTTGTTTAAAGTTCACAAACTCACTCTAATCTCCCAAGGGTTCACAACTTCACTGTGATCTTCCAAATGTTTACAACTTTTCTATGATCTTCCAAAGGTTTGCAACTTTTCTCTTATACCACTTGGTGTAGTCAAGGATGGAGGGTCCAGGAATAGGACTGTCTAGCCTTGCAGCAAGAGTAAACACAATGGAAACTCAAAGAATTGAGACAACAATCATTCATGAATAAATAGAAATGATCAATTATTCATTGGCAACATGCCTTGCCCTCAGACTTATAGATTACAAAATGATATGGCGTTAAGCCTAGAAATACATGCGGGTCGAAACCCTTATCTACTATCTAACACTATTGAGGATGATGATGCGAATGATGATCTCTAATGCAACTACAGACTGCTTATTTATACTATTTCCCAGCTCCAAAAAGTTCTGCAATGGCCTCAAGAGGTATTAAACCCCGAAGTTGATGAAATGTGTGAAAGTTGGCCAAACATATGAATTTCCTTTGATTTTTGGACGAACACGATGTGGATTAGAATGAAGGTCCCTCATTGAATGTGCATCCTTATGAAATGGTTTCCTAACCTCTATAAGTCAAGGGGTAGGTCCGCACACTTGAAAAGCCAAGACTAGTCGGTGAATACTCTTTGTCCAAATATAGCTGATATTCTGTTAGCAATAACTTCGTGTTGGAATCTCCAAATCACTTGAATTCTAGATATGATGTAGATGTTGCAATGAAGATCATATATCCTTCTCCATGAGCTTTGATGTTACAATGTGGTATAATTCAGTATGAAATACTGAGACGGGGTCCTGACAGATAACTATTGAAATGCAAGAAAACAAATGAATGCAAATATTTTTGGTTGATGCAAGATTTCTTAGCAACCAAGGATTCTTCTGCATCAATTACACATGTTATTTTACAAATTCAAAGTCCCCTTCTAAAATTTTCACATGGGCTTTACATACTCTTGTTTTCTTTCTTATTCTTATCTTGGCTTTTTACTTTATTGCTTGTAATTTAGGTGCCTATGCTAGTGGTTTCATGCTCCATAACAGTTACCTTTTAAATGTTTTCCAAACAATAGTGAAATTCCTATGCCACCTTCTCTATGTCGTGGCCATTTTACTTGTTCAAAGCATGGTTTCTAAAGCCTTATGTGTCTTCATTTGCATTTTTTATAACAATTTTAAATGATTCAAATAGCCACTATAATTGTTGCCTCCCATGTCTTTACATGGTTACCTTGCCATGTAATGTGGATGCTAAAATATATTTTCTTCAACCTTTTTAATTCTTACCAAGTTGCATGGAAAAATTTTCCATTATTAATAGGGTATGTGCAGGATCATGATGGGCCAAAAAGTGGCGATATGATGGGTATGCATAGGGTATGTGGCTGACGACTTTTTTTTACCCAAAATTGATGAAGCGAAAAGGGTTTTTAAAGGAGATTCTCAGCTTTCCACCAATATAAATTATGCATTATTTTGAATTTAATAAATTATTATTATTCATTTTCTATTTGAATTACAACTAAAGTCCTGATTGATAGGTTGATTGAAAAACAACTATAGCTTTCAAACGGTATCACATTTTTTGAATCCAAAACATGCATCACATTCTATGCTTCGCATACTATAGGATTAAAAAAAGAAAAAATTAATTTCATGAAGTTTTGACCAAGTTAAGGTGGTCAAACATATGAGTTTTTATATTTTTTAAAAGTTGTAATAAAAAAATCATAATTAATAATTTACTTGGAAAAAAATTACAAAAAAATATGCATCACATCGAGACATAAGTCCTCTACTTATATCTAATATATTATAAAAAAAATATTATCATTTTATTGTGGTTAGGGTGGTCAGACAAACACCTACTTATTTTTTCCCTAAAATTTAAGTGTTATTGCATTGAAATTTTAAATTTTCACCAAATAGATTGTTGTTTTTTTAAAAAATAAACCTAGTAGTTTAGAAACTACATTCAATTTGCTACATATTATATTCTTATATTTTTTTGAAATAATATAGATAACTTATTCAAAATTTTATGTCAAGTTGCCTAACTCTGATTTTTTTGAATTTCATCGCCACTTAAGGGCTTGTTTTTTCTATGATGATCTTGCACATACCCATTATGGTTGTAAATTTTAACTTTAATACTGGGTGTGTGCAAGAAGTTAGGTCCAGTTTTTGGCCAAAAAGTGGAAGTGTTTTCCCTAATTTTTAGAATTTGTTACATTTGACCTTAAAATTTAAAGCATTTAGAGATGGAATCTTGAAAAAAGTCACTCATCATAAAATGTAGTACTTGGAGTCTAGTTTCCAAATATGTAATTTATTTTAATACCCAGATGATACAGATAGATTTTCAAAAGGAATTTATAAAAACCACTTTTTAAAAGTCACTTGTTTTTACCATACCATGCACATGTATGTCACCCATATTTTGACCTAAATAATCATATTTTTCTAAATCCTTTTGAGAAAATATTTGTAACTCACTAAAGCACATTTTTCAATAAATTTTATAATTTTTTATTGAATATTTTTATTTTGTTAAATTTCTATTGGCTATATTTGTTGTTTTGAAAAGTCATCGTGTACATCACACATAAGATGACCTAAACTTATTATTTTTTGATTTATTTTTCAAATTGAAAAGAATTGTTTGAAGTACGTTTTTGTAAAATTTATTTTTCAAAAAATTATTTTAATAAAAAGTTATTAAAATACTAAAACCCCTAATATTTCAAGTTTATAGACCAATTTCATTAGAAATTAATTGAAAAATAGAAAAAATAATCCAATTGTAAAAAAATTACATATTTGGAATCTACACTGTCTCATCCATAATGATTTTTAATTTTGTCAAAAAAATTTGCAAAAAAGGTCTTCAGACATATGTCCAAACTCACTATTTTCTTGTGACATTGACATGAATTTCAAGTTGTAGGTAAAACTAGGTCCAAATCTTAGGTTCGAGTCCCCAAGCCTTTTCTCGAACCAAAAAAGAAAGCAAAAACTTGACCAAAAATTCAAATTTTAAAAAATGGGATCCCATTTTTAGCTTAGGGCCTCGAAGCGAAATGGGATCCCAATTACTAAATAACAAGATCCCTTTTCATTTTGTGCAATTTTAGGCTTTTTTTAAGTCCAAAACTTCCACCTTAAGTGGACTCAACTTCATTCTTTCACCCTATTATATATTTATCAATATATATAATATTTTAATTAAAATATATTATAATAATAATTTATATATTCATCATTCAATATATATATAGATACGACAAAATATATATATATAAACACAAATTACATTCATCGAATTTATATTGTGATATATATAGATATGACAACTTATTAAATATAGTAGTATATACTTGAATATATGTATATACATTAATCATATAATATATATATATATATATATATATATATATATATATGACAATCAATTAAATTTAATAATATATTTATATATATATTTGATAATATATATTATATATGCCTCAATTAAATATTGACACTTATATGCTCTCTTGTATACACATATATATAATTCCCTATATTCTAATTTGTATATATAAATATATACACATATCATGCAATGTATGAAATTCATGAGAGTTTTATCATTTTATTTTGATTCGATTAAATGAACAAGGTGGTTGAAGGTGACAAAAACATAGTTTTTCCTATCAACCAAAAGCTTTGAACTTAGGCTTAGCACTTACTAATGTAAAACTTTAGACTGACTTGACATGGTTCACTTAACATATGCAGTGAGTATGTGTGCATCAACTTAGATAGACATACCAATGGTTTTCATACCAAACTCCTCTCTTAGGTGATACTCTCTCTCCCCCTCTAGAGGGTTTGATCCTTTCCTGCATCCAACTTAGTGCAACATGTATGTAGTCAATTGATAACATGAAATGTAACATCCCTTCGTTTTTGGCTCTTTGATCGGCATTGTTCTTCCCTGTTATGATTGTGTCTGATTATGCTTTGACTTTGGAACTAGGTTGCTTTTGATTGCAATTGTTATACAATTTGGATGTTATATTTTGATGTGATGTTATCCTGATGTTACATTTATGGCATGTTTTGGATTAACTTAGAAGATATTTGATTTAACGATGTTTTATGCAGTTGATCATGTTATTGATGTTAGATGTGTCAGTTAGTGATATTGTATTGGTGAAGGGGATGAGATTGTATCACTCGATTGCGAGTGCCCTACGATTTTGATATTTCCTCTTCACGGTGTGTTTGATCATATTACGTATATATGCACGTTTGACATGCTCTTTGTTGCAGGTTGGAAGGTACATGACATCGACTCCACCTGGTTTCCAAGTTTGAGCATGTCCATTGACCAACGGAAATTGATTGGGAGATAGTAGCTAGGTTTTCTGTGTCAAGTCGTTACCCTATTCACAGTGTGTCATCGGGTTGTAGTCGGGTTTGGTTGTTTCATGTTGCCTAGGTCACCTTGGTCTTTAATTAAATTCAAGTTATAATGGCTTGTGTTGTTAATATGTGGCTTAAATATATTTGGTTATAATGCTAGGAATGTTACTTTTTAATTAATTTAATTTAGTTAATAAAATAAGGATTAGATTTATTTTATTGATGAATTAAATTAATTGTGGAATTGATTAAGTTATTCCTTGAATTAAAAGTGTTAAAAGATTTAAATTAGTTTGTGTGAAAAGAAGGTTTTAAAATATGTTGAATTCTATTTAGAAAATTGAAAATTGTTTAATTTATTTAAAATTCCAAATATTTTCAATGCAATGACTTTGGGGTAGAAAATATATTTTTGGAAATAGTTGACTTTTTTGGTAAAAGATATTTGTTTTTTTTGAATTTGAAAATTGAAATTTAATTTGAATTTCAATTTGTGAATAATTTGGGGGAAACTCTATGTTTAGCATTTTTTTGTTCATTTTGGAGGGGATGGGTTTTCAACTTGGATGGAGAGTTTGTTGGTGGATTTACTTGGATTTGTGAAGGAGATGGAGATTTTTGCTTGAGTTGGATTCAATGGAAGGATTGGAAAACACCATGGTGAAGGCTTCAAGTCTTGGAGGAAAAAAAAAAAAAACAGGTTTCTCTTATTCTTGCTTGTCCATTTTGAAAATAGATTAGATCCTCTTCATGCTATTTAGAAATCTTGAAATGTTGTTTGAATCCAATGTAACCCATGAGTTATTTGTTTGAAAACTTGCATTTTGTGTTGAGATTTTGAAAAGAAAACCAAAACTAGAATCAACAATGGAAAAAAATGAAATGAAAACCAAAAGAGTTTTGTTGTCAAAACAAAAATCTAAACCCTATGGTTGTGTTGAAAAATCCATTGTTTTGTTGCAATATTTTGTTGGGCATTTGCACAATAAGACCCACAAGTTCATTTTTAAAATACTAGGATTTCCATTTATTAAATTTCTGGAAAATACCCCTAGTTTGTTCTTTTTGTGAAGTTCTTAATGGGTTTCTTTGTTGGGAGTGTATTTGTATTTTAAAAATACAAATAAAAATAAATGTTATTATTTTGTGGGAGGCTGGGGAGACCAACCCCCGCCGCCGCCACCATCTCCACTGCCGTCGCTGAAAAGCGGGCACTGTGTGCTTGGCACACAACCCCACCGCCCGCATGCGACGGTCACTGTGTGCAAAGCACACAGTTCTGCCACCGTAGGCGACGGACGCTGTGTGCTTTGCACATAGCCCTACCGCCATGGGAGGCAGATGGACTGTGTGCGGAGCACACAGCCCCGCCGACCATGGGGAGGCAGGGCTGCGTGCCCACCCTTAGGGTTTCGAACCTTAATTTTTTTAATGAAAAAGAAATTCGTTTTATTTTAAGTTTTGTGTTATAAATTATATCATATTTTATATTATATTTATAATATTAATATTATATATTTAATATTTAATATTAATATGTTTAATATTTAATATTATATACTTAATATTAAATATTAAATATTTAATAAATTAATATTATATATATAATATTTAATATTTTATAATATGGGATAATATGGTATTAAAGTATAATCAAATGGATTATAGTGATAACATTTTGTTAATTTAGACATTTAAAAGATGTTTAAATCATTTTAAATAGGGAATGTTTTAAATAAATTATAGCATTGATATATTTGGAATGGAATCACTATTTTAATGAATAGTGTTATTTTAAAAGGGTATTTTAATCCGTATCTAGGATTGAGCAAATAGAATAAAATATCAAATTTAATACTTTAATGGTGCCAAGTGAACCTTAGATAATTTAACAAGTATTGAATAGAGTTGAATGATGATCAAATTTCCTTATTTAGATTTTTTTTTTTTTTGATGTTTATGGTTAATCAGGAAATATTAGAATATTAAAATAATGTTAGAAGCATATGTTTAAATGATGTTTCAACATTTAAAATAGGAACTTTGCAATGATCATCCCATTTGTACAAGCGAAAATTAAACTGATGAATAGTCAAACGTATTTGTTTTAAGATTGATTTTGATTAATTATAGATTGATCAAGTAGAACCAAACTATTGGTTTAATTTCTTTAATGATGAGAATGTGATTTAAACATTTAAATATATAATAGGAAATACATTGAGTATGTACTACTAGGTATATTTGTTGGAAGGTATTCGTATTCAAGTAGAGATAAGACTTAGTTGAGTTATTTAATGTTGAGTTGAAATAAAGACTGATTTATTTGATCTAAATGCCATTTATTAGGATGTTTCAATTATAGAATATAGTGGCGAAACTTAGAGTAAGAAGGAACTTATTATTCAATCTAAATGTTTCGTTAATCAAGCGATTTTATTTATAGTACATGATCGTGAGACTTAGAGATAACAAATGATTTATTTTAATCAAAGGAGTTTATTAAATTAAAATATTCGGTTCATGCATATAATGGTTAAACTTAGAAGTAATGAATGGTTTAATGAATCATGTGAGATTGAGTTGTTGATTTATTGCTAAGCTGAGATGAAGAGTAATTTTATTTAATCCAAATGTTTTATAAATCAAGTGGGTTTATTTACTGTATATGATTGTGAGACGTAGAGTTATTGATTGGTTTAATTCCAATTTGATGATGTTATTTATTAAAATGTCTTGATTTTGGAATATGGTTGTGAAATTTAGAGTAAATGATCTATTCTTCGAATATTTCTATGTTGTGAAAAGAAATGGTTTAATTGATTGGATATGTGCAAGTCATGAAAACTGTGTTTGACTGGATTTAGGAAATCTGAACCTTAGCTTATCTAATTGTCTGAAATGATTTTAGTGTTTGATTGTCCATCTTCGATGTGGTGGAATTAGAGTGAATGTTATGTAAGTCTTCCAGTGTGTTATCTTGAAACGATGTTGTGCATCATGTGTTTGTTATTGTTTTAATTGGGAAGTGCTTGAGTTATGTTTCAGTGGAAACCTGGTTACCATGACAGGTTGTGTGACCTTATGGCTTAAGGTTGAGTCATGTTTCAGTTTGTTATGTGGGTTGTCATTATGTTAGTCAACCTTGTGTTAGCCTTGGGTCGTGCACGCTTTGGTTTCAGTTTTGGACATTCGTAGTTGTGTTACCTGTTGAGGTGTTTTGATTATTTGTGATAAGTGTTAGTGCATTGCCTACCCTTGGCATGTGGTTGAGTTATGTGTTTTCGATAGGGGAGTGGCTTTCAATGAGCGCCGGGCCCAAAGTGGTTCCAGGATAACTCATGTGAGAGTCAGTTAATTAAGTGGAAATTAAATAACTTATACTAGGGATAGAGTAGCTTTGAACATTAATAAGATAATTTAGCCTTGCTCATTGGCTCAAGGGCTTGTACGAGACTTGAGATGAGTCAGGAAGGCCTAGAATGGAAAGATCGTTATCTTGTCTTTACGAAAGATAATCGATTCCGCTCTGGTGTGCATGTGGGGCCAGGAGTCGGTTGAGGTTTCCAGGATATCCCTAGAGGGGGGTCGAGACCTAGAAAGACTTGCCAGGAGATCCCATGCAACCTTTGTGATGACACTCCTCCTATGACAGCAGTCGGTATGGTGTTGTACCGTGGGTTTTTTTTATTGTGTAGTGATTGTACTCAATTTTTGTACTTTGGAAGCATTGTAACCATGATGTTAAGTGATGTGGTATATGTTCTTGTTTGCAGTTCAGTTTTTGTGTTAGCCTGTGTCTAGTGGTAGATGGTCTTGTCTGGGAAATCCTTGTTACTATCTCCTAGCACAGGGGGTGAGCCTTTTGGTTTCACTTGGTTGGGTGGAATGTGCACCTTCCTCTGCTAGTTTTTTCTCTTGCTTGTGTGGATGAGACTTTCATGATTGGAGAGTTGGTTGGATCTAGATGCTATTTTGGCTTCATTCTTTTCAGTTGATCTTTATTCTTTTACCCCTCATTTATTATCGAGGTGGAATTTGTAAATTGTAATCATGATTATTGGATTTACCTCATTCAGGGAATGAGTGTTGTAATCATATTGTTTAAATGTTGTTAATTGGAATCTTGAGGTATTTATTTTCCTTGTTGTAATTTATCTTGTATGGGATGTATGTAATCTTAATTTTGTAAGTGATTAATGTTTTGGTTTCAGTTGATGTTAATTTTTGTTTGGATTTTAAAGTAATCTTTGTCTCGTGGCCTTAGAGGTTGTTGGCAATGTGTATTCATCTTACATGTTATTTGTACTTAAACAAAAAAAATAAAAAATAAAATTGGTATGTTTAAGTAATGAATTGCAACTTCCTCTAGGGTTGTGTGGCAGGGCATTACATGAAAACTCATATTCATCATATATCATTTGCATCATTAAAGCATATAAGAAGCAATCTCATCATATTGCATATTCATAGATCTCATTCATTCATTGAATTCAATAAAACATAATCATGTATTAAAAAATATTTACTCATAAATGTAAAAGTAATTTGGTAACTTAGAAATGGGGTGTAACAAAAAAAAAAAACCAAAATATTAAAAAAATTATATATTTGGATTCTTGAATCTAAGCTCTACAAAAGAGTACTTTTAGTTTTTTGATAAAGAAACATTTTTATTGAAGAAATATAATGTTCAAGTGGAAATTTTAAATAATTTCTAAAAAATAATGAGGTGGTTGCCAACAAGGATGCCACATAGACAATTTCGATAGGAAGGGTTTCACCTGAAACCCTTCTTATAGAAACCCTACACATATATCAAGTCACATTTTCAAGTGACAAAGGGAAGAATTCAAATTTTGCAGTTTCAGGAAAGAGGGTTTTTCCCAAAATTTGATGTGGTACATATAGGCCATGTGGTTTTAGGTGAAATAGTTTTGATCAAATTGTTTAGGTTGAAATGGTTTCTCTCGAATAGGGATAACTTTATGAAACCCCCCCCCCCTCGGCGAAGGTGTAAAATCCTGGAAAATCTTGGCTAAGTGCTATAATTTTCCTAACAAATCTTTCCTTCTATTTGAAAAAATTATTAATTTTCTTGGCGAATCTATGGACATTATTAAAAAAATTGTAAAATCCTAGCGAATCTTAATGAATAATTGGTAAAAATAATAATCACAGTGGTGAATCCTAGTGAATAATCACTAAAAAGATTAATTACAATGGTGAATATCTCCTTTAAAAAATTGCATAGTTGTTTGGCGTAGTTCCCCCATAATTTTTTTTTTTTTGCAATATTGAAGTAGGGGCCCAGGGACGGCAGCCACCGGCGGGGTTAAGGGGAAATACCCCTTGTGGGGGTCAAGGGGGTAGAGCCCCCTTGTGGGGGTCGAGGGGGTAACACCCCCTCACGAGGTCCAAGGACAATGGCCCCGATGTGCTCCTTTCACGATATAGGCAGGGTTGAGGGGCAGAGCCCCTCGCCACCAAGCATAAATTCACTATCGAAAATGCATTGGAGCACACATGGATTAAGTAGTTTTTAAAATTTCACTTTAAAAATAATACTAAATGAAAATGAAATTGTTACCATTGATTAGCTTTTTAATCCGATGGCTGCAGGTTGATTTCATGACCTATATGCACGTGCCTTTTAAAAGGCTTGTTGAGGCTCAAAATTTGTTTTGGTCCACATGATTAAATCTAATCATGTGTTCCAAAATAAATTTCAGGCCTCAAAAATCCTTTTAAAAGGCACGTGCAAATAGGTCACAAAATCAACCCACAACCATCCGATTAAAAATCTAATCGATGATTTGATGGCAATAAATAAAACCCTATTCAAGGCTAAAATATCCCTAAAATTAAATGATAATTTATTATTAGTGGCGATATTGCCCCAAAATTAATGGTAGGAAATAATATTACTGATGAATATAATTAATATTTGTAATTATAGTATAAACTACTATGAATCAATTCCAATAATGCATTGTTTACATGTCGAATCAATTCGATTTATTAGTTTAAAAAATAATGCATTGGCAAATTAATCGAGACGAAATTAATTTTTTGTAAAAGCTTGGCAATTCATCCTCCTTTTTAGCTTGTACTATTTCCCATTTCTAGAGGTCCTGATTTCAATTATTCGCCAATTGGCGAACATTCACCACTAAAGTTTTCCTTTCTCTCGAAACTATTTAGTTGTTTGAAAGCATGACATAGGTTTGTGCTTTTACCTAGGTATAAATTTTTTGTAAATATACAAAAGTACAAAAATTTATAAACAATCTCTCTTTCTCTCCATAATAATATGAGTCATAAATAACAAATGGAGTTTTATTTACTACTTAGAATCCAAACCATGTACACCAAATGCAGATTCTCAACAAATGAAATTAAATAATTTAATAAAATGACCCAACAAGATGTGGTCTCTTGGTCTACAATTGTGGCTTATTCAATAAGTTATATAGATCTTTAAACAAATGCAATTGGATTGTTATTTTATTAGATTTTGTGGTTGTGAATGGCTTGATAGACATTTATATGTATACAAAATGTGAAATGATATTGAAGGCATTTGATTTATTTAAAAATTGCATAATGCAATTGTGTTCTTATGAAATATAAATATTACACTATATGGAAAAAATAGTGTTCTCAAAATGCCTCAATGAAATTGCAATAACCACCATTGTTTACTATTATTATGTTTAATTAGTATATTAGTTATAGTTTTATTCAAGAATTAAATATGTTTTTTAATTTATCTTTTTCATCTAATACAAATAAAATGACTAGTTAAATAATATGTTGTAGTTCTTACTTTTTTTATTAATATTTTTTCACTTTAAATTATAGCATCAATGAGGTGGGGGCCTTGGTTCGATTGGTTAAAACATCCTATTGCAAGAAAGAGGTCACAAGGTCTAGTCTCCCCCTATCCTTGTGGTACCAAAGGGCATGCCACACTAGTGTCACTGGTCAGATGAAAAAAGTTTACCAAGTGCACTACAGTTTATAAGGGGCTAACCGATTCTTGCAGATTAAAAAAATACATTAATGATTCATATATTTAATAACTTATTTTAATTTAGAAGTGTTAGCCTCAAAATTTATCAAACTTAACAATGTCAACAATTCTCTATCACTACTTGTAATCATGCACTATGTAAGAAAAACTCCTCGTATCATGACATATCCATAACCCTAGATTTATTCCTCAATGGTTCATTCAAAAAGACCTTGCCTACTTATCCCTTTCAAGAAATTAGAGTCCACATAACTTGTGTCGTAAATTTCCATCCCTTTTGCTCAAAATGGATTTGCATAAAACAAACCTACTAATTAAGGTGAACAATTCAAGGAAACAAATAATTACTATTTACATTTCAAAGATTTAATTCAAAAAAAACTACAAACCATGCCCAAAAGCTAAGGTTTCCAATAATAAGGGAAATTCTAATTTCATGGAAGGACTCCCAATTTTTATATTTGATAATATATTACCTTAATTGGTTACTTAACATATAATTTTTGGTGTAAAGTAGGAAATAACTTAAGTACTAAGAGTATGCTACAATGACTATGAAATTTCTAGATCATTAAATATACATAGGGTAAATGCAACATAATAGTAATCAATCTACAATTCTAATAAATGTACCTATCGGGCTCACTATTTTCTATTAAAATGTGTAATCTTGAATAGTCAATCTAATTGTGGTGATATGTATCAACTTTTATAAGACATTTAGAAACTTCCATAACACATATATTACATGCTTAAGCCTAGAAGTTATAGTATAACTATATTGTATAATTTGTATTTAATGTGCATGACATTATCTTATGGTACCTAGATTACTAATAGCATAAACCTTAAAGGTAAAAGATATTTTCTAATCATATTGAGAAACTATGTAACATGCCAACCCTTCAATGAAGTAAATATTTCCTAAGTTTTCACTGTGGGAATAAATAAACTATGTAACAAGCCATTGCAATAAAATTTCTTTTCTTTATTAAGAATTATAAACAAAGATGCCATAACAATATACAATAAGGATTCCATTCCAATACAATAATTTTACAAGTTAAAATAATACAAGAATGTACATAGTTACATACATAGTTCAACTGAGCTTTGAAAAAAATAGCTTATAGATGGTCCAGGTCCCTCCTTTCAAATCTTGGTTCTTCTGTTGCCTAATGTGGAGGAGAAGGATCACTCAAGCACTTTTCTACCAACCATAGACTCATATGTGGTCCCCCACACTCTATCATTCGATAGATGGCCCTTTCCTTCGAAAAAGAGATTTGTAGAGTAATCGGATAACAACAACCAACTAAGCTTAGTGATGTATCCTACACAACTAGAACTTGTAAACCCACAATCTAGGACCAACATGCAATTTACTGGATCATAGTGAGCTGACGGTGGAGCCAGAGGAAATCACACTACCTTGGCCAAAGTGTTCTCATTCATTACTTCGAATGAAGTTCATTCTATTACATATACTACTCAGGGTTGATTTGACTTAAGGACATCATAAACTACACATAGGTATTTCCTTCAATGGATAATCTATAACCCCAGAGATAGCCTATCACCATTTCTACAAATTTAGAATAAAACTACTTTAACAAAGTAAATGTACAAGATCCCTCCCATATAATGGATAAACAATCCTAGAGGTAGTCACTAGCTATCCTAGTTAAATCAATAACCTAGCTAAGAGTAACACATATGCCACTCATGTTTAATCATATCTAGTATGTAATACCTATGATAAACACAAAACTCCTATTATGGAGTACATACAAGCACATCATAAAAACAACATAATAGCTTCTAATTCCTTTTCCAAGCATTACTATTTTCCCTAAATCCAAGTACTCATAATATACAATTCAAAGAAATCATCGAAAAAAATCTTTCAAAAAATAAAACAATAGAAGAAGAAATGTCCTCATGCCTATTTTCACTTATCCAATTGATTGGCTGTAAAATAGTTTCCCACAGTAGCAACTAGCTTATATTTGATTTCTTCAGCTATGTCATGATAACCTCTCTCTCTCAAGTTGAAAATGTACTTCACTCAATATGCTAATACTCTCATAGTAATCACAACTCTCTCTCTCAAATAAAATAGAATATTGCATAAATGAATTGCAAAGAAGAATACATAAAATGCTGAGCACAAATACGCATGGAATGCGTCCCAAATAAGTGAGTTTACTCTACTATTTATACAGTAGAAAAGAGGCTTATCACCCTATAGATTAGGCATGATTGTTGACAACAATCACCATGCATAGCTACTCACTCAACTTAGCTAGAAGGTGGCACACTAAGAAGAAAATACTCAACAAAATAGTGCTACAAGTCGACCTCTTTTAATGATAGCAATGAAAGACTATTTCAAATCAGCACATGGTGATAAAGGTGTAATTCAAATTTTCTTCCCAATGAACATCTACAACAAGTAGGATTCATAAGGTGGTGCCAAAGCATCAAAGACCTTGTATAGGTTTGGTGCGATTCATCACTCCTTGAATCGGTCAATAACTAATATGTAAGACATAATTCATATTGACTTAGTCTTACATGAGTTGACTCACTTCATTTAGCAGCTTGACCAAGTCATCAACTTGTTGTACAAAACCTTCATGCATTTAGCAGCTGTTGGTATTTACCAAATGACAATGCATCATAGAGTTTACTAAGTCAAAGATGTTTCCAAATAAGGTGTCGACTAAGTCTCCTTCACATATCAACTTCATAGTTGTAAGTTGTTTTCTAGAATACTTGTTCCAAATATGTGGGAAAAATGAGTAATAATCGACCTCTAGTTAAGTGCATGAATCTGTGACACAATTTTGATGCCAAATTGAAAAAAAATGAAAAAAATGCCAAAAAGGAGCAAGCATGTGCTAAATGATCAGGTCATTTGGCATGCACCAAATGATCAGGTCATTTGGCTTGCACCAAATGATCAGGTCATTTGGCTTGCACCCAATGAACAGGTCATTTGGCGTGCGCCCAATGAAGAGGTCATTTGGCGTGCGCCCAATGAAGAGGTCATTTGGCGTGCGCCCAATGAACAGGTCATTTGGCGTGCGCCAAATGATCAGGTCATTTGGCATGCACCCAATGAACAGGTCATTTTGTGTGCGCCAAATGATCAGATCATTTGGCATGTGCCAAATAGAAAAAGTCTATTAAAACAAAAAAATTGCATTCTTAGCCTCATTTTTTGTTCATCCCACGGCTTGGCTTGGAGGTTTTCAGCTCTGCAACTCATGCTCACTAAATCTCTTCCATTTTTTGCACTCTTAGCTTGCAATTCTTTATGAGGATGCTGCCAACAAGTGAAAGAGGTCAAAGATTGTGAAGAGGTATGTATTTTTATTGTTTTTATTTTGAATTTTATTTAGAATGTAGTTTGAAATAGGTTGTTTTAATAATTTACTTTGTTCTAATTCTCAAGGAATGAATCTCCACCTCCAAACATTGATAATTCACAATCGCCCCCTCAAAAAGAGCCTCCTATATAAGAACAACCTAAAACCCCTCCATCAATTCATAGGTATCCTCAAGGAACACAAGAAAATATCCCAAATCAAATTGAAAACAATAAAAGAGACATTGAAAAATTAATTGGAAGATTAACCGAGCATGCCAAAACCCACCCTTATAGGAGAGGGATTTCTGAATAGTTGAAGTCAATTGTATTTCTTGTAGGAGAAATGAGTGAGAAAATAAATTTTTGGTCAAAATAAGAGGCATGAGTTGAGACAATTTTATGCTAGTGGTTTGTCATATGCAGATGTGAAAAAATAAAAAATTAGCAAAACCAACTTGTGTTCCCTATTTATAGACTCGAGAACAAACACATCTTTGTCTCATGCATGCAAGAGGTTCCCCATACATTGGTGCCACCATGAATTAATTAAAAATAAATTTTGGGAGCGGTGGCAGATGGTATTTGACCAACCTCCATGCAATAACCATGAGGTACCACAATACTTTTTGAGGAAACTCTATTGCAAGTTTGGCCTCAATAAGATGCCAAATTATTTTGACATCTTAGACTTTTAGGGTAGAGGTGGGGGCTCCACACATGATATACATAGTGCATGATGTAATCCACAATTGGCACAGAGACGCTTGACCAAACCCATGGTGGAGCATGTCATCGTTCTTTCCATTGTTAAGGATAGTGTAGAGCTAGACACATTGGAATTGATTAGCTCGCTCACCTAGACCATTATATAGTGTGTGAGGCCTCTAGTAGAGCCTGATGTGGAGGAGATGTGTAGGCCCCAAGCTCCACCCCACCATTGTGGATCTTGCAGTTATGTTTGCACGTATGATTATCAGAGTGCTTAGGAGTAGCTACACAACATACATTAGTTGCAGAGGTGATGGCTATGATAGATGAATTATTGAATAATACATACAATATTGATACTCAGGTAAAATTCAACAAATTCATTTTTTTTTTATTAAATTATATTTTCAAATTTAAGAATAACTAAATTAGTAGAATCAATATGATGAAATTTCATGGTCGGAGTGTTCATTAGACATGCTCCATTCCTGCAGAACCTTATTCGTTCTCGACGTTGATTCCACAGGTATGCAACTAGTATTAAATATATTATTATTGCATTTGAATAGTTGAATGTTATATTTGAATGTTTGTCTCATAACATGCTTTGGATGTCAAACAGTTTCCTAGTAGACCTTCAAGCTCCACACCTCACAATTCATGTTCTCAAAGAACTTTCACTCAGGTAACCTTTATTCATCAATGGTGTTGTAAAACAATGTTAGCTAGTTTTCATAATTTTTTGTATACAAATCTAACAAAATGATGAGAAACACAACATTGGTTGGTCTTGTGAGATCCTAATTATATTTACCATTCAATATCCATCTCATTATTCCATTCCTTTCAACACGCATATTTTAACCATTTTATATCACATATCCCAATCTTTAACACCTTATATATTATACCACCTTCATATTTCATCTTATACACATATTGTTACAAGAAACCTTTCCTTCTACTCATTATTGACCAAATCTCTTATACATTATTACTACACACCTCAAGTTCCCACTTCGTGTCCTATATTCAAAACTTAGACATCACCTAATTCATTTTATGGTCTAATATTCCCTACTAATTACTTCCCATTAACCTCTAGTATAGTTCACCTTAAAAATATTTTAGTATCCCATCCTATCTCATCCAATTAATCTCTACTAGTTCATTCTATGTTCCATCATCCCCTCTTGATCATGTCACATTATCTTTTCCTAATTCACTTTTTGTTTCTTTATTCCTTCCTAATCCCATCCCATTAACATTTAATAGTTCACCCTATTTTCCATGATCCCCTCCTAGCCCATCCCACTAATATCTACTAGTCCATCCTATGTTTCATTATGCCCTTCTACTCCCATCTTATTGTATCCTTAATTATTTTACCCTATGTTCCATCATCCCCTATGTTCCACCCTATGTTCCTTCACCCATTCTATGTTATACCATCTTTATCCATGTTTCATCCTATAACTCTTCTATATTATTACTACACATAAGTCAAGTTCCCACTTCATGTACTATAGTCAAACCCTAGACACCTCCTAATTCACCCTATGCTCCATTATTCCCTACTAATCCCATCCCATTAACCTCTAATTGTTCACCCTATATTTTATTATCCCATCCTATCCCATCCCATCAATCTATACTAGTCCATCCTATTTTCCATTAACCCCTTCTATTCACATCCCATTACCCTCTCTTATTTCACCGTATGTTCCATTATACCCGCTTGGTCTTGTCCCATTATCTTCCCCTAATTCACTCTATGTTCCTTTATTCCCTCCTAATCCCATCCCATTAACCTCTAATAGTTTACGCTATATTTTTTTACCCCATCCTATCCCATCCCATTAATCTATTTTAGTCCATCCTATGTTCCAATAACCCCTTCTATTCCTATCCCATTACCCTCTCTTATTTCACCATATGTTTTATTATCCCCTCTTGGTCTTGTCCTGTTATCTTCCCCTGATTCACCCTATGTTCCTTTATTCCCTACTAATTCCATCCCATTAACCTCTAATAGTTCACCCTACATTCTGCAATCCACTCTTGGACCATCCCACTAATTTCTATGTTCCATGATCGCATTCGAATCCCATCCCATTGTACCCTCTATTATTTCACCATATGTTCCATTATCCCCTCTTGGTCTTGTCTCTTTATCCCTTCTATGCTATAGCACCTCCATCCAAATTTTATCTTATACACATTTACCATTATAAGAAATATTTCCTTCCACTCATTATTGACCAAAGTTGTCTTCTCCATTACTACTGCCAACCAACTTCACGTGTTATAGTAAAGCCCTAGATGTGTCATAATTCATTATATGTTCCATTATCCCTTTGAAAGTTGCTAGTAACATAGTAATTCTCACTTCATTCATGAGAACTTCATTGTGGAATTATAACTATGTTGAAAAATTTCCCTCATTAACATTACTTCATCAGCATATGCAATTTGAATCTCAATGAGCACTTAACTTGGACATTTGGAAGAGTTTGGACTATCCCTGTGGACTTAGTACTTTCACAATTCTATAAACTATAAGCACTATACTATAGTCTCAACTGAGGCCAACCATTTACTCTATCATGCAAGGTCACTACCACCAATAGGGATTGTACTGTTGCATAGATTGTCATCACTTCCCAAAGTTTTCTTAACATTTTGTTTCAATTTCTTTCAACTGTCATTAACCTTTACCTTGTATTGAATTTTATTATCAGTATCACCATTCTTGACTAGCTTCCTTCAAAAATTTCTGCACTCATGATGCATGAATATTTTGCACTTTATCTATGAAGTTGTTGCACTCTTACATTTTAATTCCTGCTCATTTATGACAGCCATATTGTTGCTCCTTTCATTTTCATTTGCTACTCATTTATGACAGTTATAAAGGGACTACCTGAACTTCTTTATATGACTTCTAGATATGTTGTTTCATTTTTAGTTGTTGACGTTATACAACCTTGGTAAGGTTGGTGGCATGATGGACCATGGATTTGCTGCAGCAATAGGTAGTTATGATCCTTTGAGAGAGGTATGCAATAGATTAGTCCATTCGACATTATATTTTCTCTTTTATGGTTTATTATATAAAATTTTCATGATACTTGTATGTAGTTTAATTTCTATCTTGATGGTTGCTACAAGTGGTTGTCACTCCAGATCATGGACATGGTAATGTTGTAAATGTGCATGATGACTATTTGTGTGCAGTAAGTGACTATATTTTGTTATATGTCATTCCATAATTCAATTTCTATGTATTAACATCTATACTTTTTATTGTATTAGTTGCAGCTCTAGAGGAGCCTAGAGAGGAGGTCTCATGAGAGTGTTTGAAATACAAGAGAACCAATAGGCACACCATCCAACCGAATTTTGAAGGAAGCCTAGGATCTCTTTTTTTCCACTAGAGGGAAATGACTATGTATTAGGATTTTTTGTTGTATGCCTATGTGACATTTTGGAACATATGTTTTGTGCTATCGATATATATATGTGACATTTTATGCCCATATGGATCTTTTGTAGTAAGCCTGTATGGATTTTTGGATATATTGTATATACTTTTATCAATATATATCATTGTATAGGCTTACAACTTTTTGATTAAAGAAAATATTATTTTGTTGTTGCCATTCTTGAATGATGTTATCATGTGTATTGTGTAAATTATATGCTTGAATGTTGTAGACATGGGTTTTGTTTACATCTAATGCTTAAATAAATACTGTCGATTGCTCAATAAGCTCCATCTAATGCATATTATGTAAATAAGCTCAATTTATGGTGGTGTGTATCTTTTGCAATACTTCAATTACTTATGCTTCACTTATTCACATGTATGCTTCACTTATTCACATGTATACTTCACGTATATTTTGTGTATTCACATGTATGCTTGATGCTTCCAATGTATAATTCATGTCTTCATGTGTATTCTTCATGATTCATGTGTATATAACTTCATGTATTTGTGTGTATGCTTCATGCTTCTTTAGTTCTATTGTTGTCTAGTGGCAAGGATTTTAACACCAAAAGGTTTCAAATGAACTCTAAGAGCTCCTTCCCATAAAAAAATATCATAGAAAAATGTATTTATTTTAATTCATGGTTGAGGTTGGCATGAAACAACTAATGGTTTTGATTTTAAAGATTAGCAATCATTGCATTCATATCTATAGAATTAGTGGATGTTTCAAACCTCACAGACATATATATACCTCTATGAACTTGTATGAATGTGCATCAAAACACATGATAGTTGTTGATCCAACCAACAAAAATTATTTGCATCTACTAATATCACAACACTTGACATCTCATTAAATGAAATCATTGCATAGGTTAGTTTTAATGATATTCTGAAGATATTAGATGTGTATGAACAATAGTATAAGCTTTATTTCCGGATGCATCGCCCATGTGCAGTTATCACATTTCTCCCATATTCATCATTTAAATAAGTTAAAAAACCTCCTTCCATTTTCTATGCATGAAATAATATGACAAATCATTGGGAAACATGTTCCTATAACTGTCGCCACATCATGTTTTATAACCCTAGGGTACAAAAAACCATACGTCATTGATATTGAATATACGGATCCAATGTTTCACTAGTAGGCTGATTTTTGCATCTTAGCAAGGGTACACTATTCAGTGACAACAACTGTAGTTCAAACTCTTAAGAGATTCAATTGATTGAACATAGCTCAGAGTGATTCGGTGTGTTTGGGTGCAAAAGAGGACCATTCCTAGTGTAAACATACCCATCTAGATGCATTTGAATAGTTCATTTGGTCACATGAAATGCAAAACAAAAGTTGCACCATTTTGCAACTTTACACTGCTTGCATTTAATAAATTTTTCCCTAAGTGAAAAGTCACCACCACAGGAAAATTCCTTCGAGATAGCGAAAAACAAGAGAGGTTATTGTAGAGGGACCCAACGTGATCCCATAGGCACAAATGAAAAGTTTCTAAGAATCATGGTATTCAAGTAACAACCCATTAAAGATTGAAGCCATTTTGCACTTTGCACTCTTAAAGGATTCTATCGGTTGAACGTAGCTCAGAGAAATTCAGTGTGTTTGGGTGAAAAATAGGACCATTCCTAGCATAAACCTACCCATCTAGATATGTTGGAACAATTTGTTTAGTCACACGAGTTGAAAAACAAAATTTTCACCACTTTGCAACTTTACACTGCTTGCATTTGACAACTTTTTCCCTGAGTGAAAAGTCACCACTATGGGGAAACACCTCCGAGATAGAGAAAAATGAGAGAAATTATTGTAGAGGGGCCCAACATGATCCCATAGGATTAGATGTGAAGTTCATAAAAATTATGGTATTTGAGTAACAACCCATCAAAGATCGTAGCCATTTTGCATTTTGGACTCTTAAGGGATTCTACCAATTGAACGTAGCTTGAATAAATTCTACATGTTTGGATGGATAAACATACCCACCCAAACATGTTGGAACAATTCATTTGGCCACACAAGTTGTAGAATGAAAGTTGCACCACTTTGCAACTTTACACTACTTGTATTTGACAACTTTTTCCCCAAGTGAAAAGGCACCACCACATGAAAATGCATCTGAATTAGTGAAAACTAAGAGAGGTTGTTTTAGAGGGACCCAACATGATGTCATAGGCTCAAACGAAAAGTTTCTAAGCATCATGATATATGAGTAACAACCTATTAAAGATTGTAGCCATTTTGCACTTTGGACTCTTAAGGGATTCTGCCGGTTGAACATAGTTCAAAGTGATTCTTCATGTTTGGGTGTGAAAGACAACCATTCCTAGCATAAATGTACCCAACTTTATGTGTTGGAACAATTTTTTTGGTTTTGTGAGTTGCATAACGAAAGTTGCACCACTTTGAAAATTTACATTGCTTACATTTGACAAATTTTTCTCCAAGTGAAAAGTTGTCACCATGGGAAAACACCTCCGAGTTAGTGAAAAATGAGAGAGGTTATTATAGAGGGGCACAAAATTATGCCATAGGCTCAAATGAGAAGTTTCTAAGCGTCACAATATCTGAGTAACAACCTATCAAAGATTGCAGCCATTTTTCACTTTGAACTCATAAAGGATTCTACTGGTTGAACGTAGCTCGAAGCGATACAACATGTTTGGGTGTGAAAGAGTACCATTCCTATTGTAAACGTACACACCCAAATGCATTGGAACAGTTCGTTTGGTCACACGAGTTACAGAACGAAAGTTGCACTACTTTGTAACTTTACACTAGCATTTGATAACTTTTTTCTCAAGTGAAAAGTCACCACCACAGGAAAATTCCTCTAAATTAGAAAAAACTAAGAGGTTATTGTAGAGGGGCCCAATGCGATCCCATAGCCTTAGACAAAAATTTTCTAAGCATCATGATGTCCAAGTCACAACCTGTCAAAGATTGTAACCATTTTGCACTTTGGACTCTTAAAGGATTCTCTTGGTTGAACATAGTTCAAAGTGATTTGACATGTTTGGGTGTGAAAGAGGACCATACCTAGTGTAAACATACCCACCTAGACATGTATGAATAGTTCATTTGGTCACACAAGTTGAAAAATGAAAGTTGCACCACTTTGCAACTTTACACTACTTGCATTTGACAACTTTTTCCCCAAGTGAAAAGTCACCACCACAAGAAAATACCTTTGAGACAGTGAAAATAAAGTGAGGTTATTGTATAGGGGCCCAACTTGATCCCATAGACATAGATGAGAATTTTCTAAGCATCACGGTATCCGAGTAACATGTCGAAGATTGCAGTCATTTTGCACTTTAGACTATTAAGGGATTCTACTGATTGAAAGTAGCTCAGAGTGATTCGACATGTTTGGGTGTGAAAGAGGACCATGCCTAGTGTCAACTTAATCATTTATATGTGTTGAAACAATTCGTTTGGTCACTAGAGTTGTAGAACGAAAGTTGCACCATTTTGCAACTTTATACTACTTGCATTTGACAACTTTTTTTTCAAGTGAAAAGTCGTCACCATGGGAAAATGCATCCATGTTAGTGAAAATCGAGACAGTTTATTGTAGAGGGGCCCAACATGATCCCATAGGCTCAGATAAGAAGTTTCTAAGTGTCACAGTATCTGAGTAACAACCTGTCGAAGATTGCATCCATTTTGCACTTTGGACTCATAAGGGATTCTGTCAGTTGAATATAGCTCAGAGTGATTCGACATGTTTGGGTGCAAAAGAGGACCATTCCTAGTGTAAACATACCCACTCATATGTGTTGGAACATTCATTTGATCACTTGAGTTGCAAAACAAAAGTTGCACCATTTTGTAACTTTATACTACTTGCATTTGACAACTTTTTCCCCAAGTGAAATGTCGCCACTAGAGGAAAATGCCTCCATATTAGAGAAAATTGAAAGAGGTTACTATAGAGGGGCCCAAAAATATCTCATAGCCTCAAATGAGAAGTTTCTAAACATCACAGTTTCCAAGTAACAACCTGTCAAAGATTACAGTCATTTTGCATTTTGGACTCTTAAGGGATTTTTCCAGTTGAATGTAGCTTGGAGCGATTTGATTGTGTTTGGGTGTGAAAGAGGACCATGCCTAGTGTAAATGTGTCCACCTAGACATGTTGGATTAGTTTTTTCTGTCACGCGAGTTGCATAATGAAATTTGTTTCACTTTGCAACTTTACACCACTTGCATTTGACAACTTTTTCCCCAAGTGAAAAGTTGCCACCATAGGAAAATGCCTCAGAGCTAATGAAAACTAAGAGAGATTATTCTAGAAGGGCCCAAATTGATTTCATAGGAATAAACAATAAGTTTCTAAGCATCACAGTATTTGAGTAACAACTCGTCGAAGATTGCAACCATTTTGCACTTTGGACTCTTAAGAGATTTTTCCAGTTGAACGTAGCTCGAAGCGATTCAGTGTGTTTGGGTATGAAAAAAGACCATGACTAGCATAAACATACCCATCCAAAAATGTTGGAACAATTTTTTTGGTCACACGAGTTGTAGAATGAAAGTTGTATTACTTTGTAACTTTACACTACTCGCATTTGACAACTTTTTTCCTAAGTGAAAAGTTGCTACCATAGGAAAATGCTTCCGGGATAGAAAAAATTGAGAGTTTATTGTAGAGGTTCCCAACATGATCCCATAGCCTTATATGAGAAGTTTCTAAGCATCATAGTTTCTAAGTAACAACCTATCAAAGATTGCAGCCATTTTGCATTTAAGACTCTTAAGGGATTTTGCTAGTTGAACGTAGCTCAGAGTGATTTCACATGTTTAGATGCAAAAGAGGACCATTCTTAGCTTAAATGTATCCACTTGGACATGTTGAAACAATTTATTTGGTCATTTGAGTTGCATAACGGAAGTTGTGCCACTTTGCAACTTTACACTACTTACATTTGACAACTTTTTCTTCAAGTGAAAAGTTGCCACTACAAGAAAATGCCTATGAGATAGTGAAAAATAAGAGAGGTCATTATAGAGGGGCCCAACTCAATCCCATAGGAATAAATGAGAAGTTTCTAAGCATCACGGTATTTGAGTAATAGCTCATCAAAGATTGCAACCATTTTTCACTTTGGACTCATAAGAGATTTTACCATTTGAACGTAGCTCGAAGTGATTCAGTGGGTTTGGGTGTGAAAGAGGACCATTCATAGTGTAAACGTACCCATTCAAACATATTGGAATAATTTGTTTGGTTACACGAGTTGTAGAACAAAAGTTGCACCACTTTGCAACTTTACACTACTTGCATTTGAAAACTTTTTTCCTAAGTAAAATTAGCCACCACAGGAAAATACCTCTGAGATAGTGAAACCCAAGAGATTTTATTGTAGAGGGGACCAACATGATCCCATAGGCTTAGATGAGAAGTTTGTAAGCTTCATGGTATCCGAGTAACAACCCGTCAAAGATTGCAGTCATTTTGCACTTTGGACTCTTAAGGGATTCTACCGGTTGAACGTAGTTCAGAGTGATTCGACATGTTTGGGAGAAAAAGATGACCATTTCTAGTGTAAACGTACCCACTTGGATGAGTTGGAATAGTTCATTTGGTCACGCGAGTTGTAGAATGAAAGTTGCACTAGTTTGCAACTTTATACTACTTGCATTTGACAACTTTTTCCCCAAGTGAAATGTCTTCAGTATGAGAAAACACCTCCGAGTTAGCAAAAAATGTAAGAGGTTATTGTAGAGGGGGCCCAACACAATCCCATAGATTCAAAGGAGAAGTTTTTAAGCATCACAGTATCCGAGTAACAACCTGTTGAAAATTGCAGTCATTTTGCACTTTGGACTCATAAGGGATTCTATTGGTTGAACATAGCTTGGAGCAATTTAGCGTGTTTGGACATGAAAGAGGAAAATTCCTAGCATAAATGTACCCAATCGAATGTGTTGGAATATTTTTTTGGTCACATGAGTTGCAAAACAAAAGTTGCACCACTTTGCAACTTTACACTACTTGCATTTGACAACTTTTTTTCCAAGTGAAATGTCGCCACCATAAGAAAATACCTCTGAGATAGAAAAAAATGAGAGAGGTTATTGTAGAGGAGCCCAATGCAATACCATAGGCTCAGAAAAGAAGTTTTTAAGCATCATGTTGTCCAAGTAACAACCCATCAAAGATTGCATCCATTTTGCATTTTGGACTCTTAAGAGATTCTGCCGATTGAACATATCTTAGAGCGATTCAACATGTTTCGGTGTGAAAGAGGACCCTTCCTAGCTTAAAAATACCCACCCAGATATGTTGGAATAGTTTTTTTGGTCACACGAGTTGTAGAATAAAAGTTGCACTACTTTGAAACTTTACACTACTTGTATTTGATAACTTTTTCCCTAAGTGAAAAGTCACCACCACAGGAAAAAGGCCTCCGAGTTAGCAAAAACCAAGAGAGGTTATTGTATAGGGTCCCAACACAATCCCATGGCATAAGATGAGAAGTTTCTAAGTATCATGGTGTCTGAGTAACAATTCGTCAAAGATTGCAGCCATTTTGCACTTTGGACTCTTAAGAGATTTTGTTGGATGAATGTAGCTCAGAGCAATTCGACGTGTTTAAGTGCAAAAGAGGACCATTCCTATCATAAACATACCCACTCAGACACATTGGAAATTTTTTTTTGGTCACGTGACTTACAGAATGAAAGTTTCACCTCTTTGCAACTTTACTCTACTTGCATTAACAACTTTTTCCCCAAGTGAAAAGTCACCACCATGGGAAAACGCCTCCAAGTTAGTAAAATATGAGAGGTTATTGTAAAGGTGCCCAACAAAATCCCATAGGCTCAGATGAGAAGTTTCTAAGTATCATGGTATCTAAGTAATAGCCCATCGAAGATTACAATCATTTTGCACTTTGGACTCTTAAGGGATTCTATTGGTTGAACGTAGCTCGGAGCAAAAACTAGTGCCTCACCTAAATAAGCTAAAAGTTACTAAAAATTATTTATTACCACACATGTAAATCCTTGGAAAATTTAGAATTCTCCTTGCTTCAAATGAAGTGTCTTGGAAACATTCACTTGGAAGTCCTTTCCATTGACCTTTTGACTCTAATTGCAAAAACACACAATTTTAATGACTCTACCAGTTTTGCATCACTTAAATTTGTTGTTTCAACTTCATTTTAACAAACACATTTTTGTGGAGAGCAATAAAATGCCGTGTTAGTTGTAAGATAGTGCTAATAAGAAAGAGGGGACACTCTACAAAGATAGGACATTCATGCCATTAGCAAATTTGTAGGGACAATAGGGTGTAAATGTCACTATGCATGGAGGTCAAGACGATAATGTGAGGTAAATGACAATAAATAGATAACCACCATAAAATATGCAAAGGATCATCAAATTATACATAGAGGAAAAGACAATACTCAGAGAGCAACCATAAAGTATTTAAAACAAAATTCTTTTATTTTATGAAAAAAGCATTGAAAAGGTGTTTTGATTATTTCATGGGGCTTATTTTCATGATATTCACGTGCACGAGTGAAAATGGATTAAATTTCATCTTTTATTTTTGAGTTTGGATTAGTAATAGTGCATCATTTATGCATTGCATCAATAAAACATAATGCTAATATGTGCCTTGGAATGTTGTATCATGGAATTTTGAGTCCAAAAAGGGTTGAGAATCATCATGATATGTTTTTAATAACCTGATACAACCCAAGGTATGTTCTCATGTTGTTCCATCCTATGTTTGTGTTATTGGCCATGTGACTATGTTACCAAAGTCAAAAAGAGCACCAAATTCCAAGTGACTATTTGGAGAGATTGGTTGGTTAAAGAATGTTTGGGAGTTGTCAAAGGTGTTGGAGGGTATTGAAATGTTTCTTCCCCCACTGTTCAAACTGTTTTTCCCTTGTTGGTGTGTTTTTCCTTCCTTGGATGCCCACTAGGCTACGTTGTCAATGGTGGCAAGGTGTACTAAGATGTCTTGTGCATTGCTTTTCAATGAAGCCCTTGAAGGGTAACTAATATTATGTAAAGAGACATATCATGATGAGAGTGACTCTAAAACTCATCCAAGATTACAGTAGATTTTGGAAAGACAAACACAAAAAACCTGAGAGTAGATAAGCTTGACAATGATGGATTCCCTTTTATTGGTTTAGACTTATATATAGTGGGGACATATTAATTGGAAATGTGAGTTCACAGCCTTCCAATGAAAACTTTAGCCTCAAGTTCAAGCATACTAAATGAGGAAGGGTTGATCAAGTTTTAATGTCAAATAATGATGATGGAAGGAGTTCTAGGGTTTATAAAAGAGCAAGAAAATATTCCTTTATACAATAGAAGGCATTGTTTTATATTTTGTCATAAATCCACAAGCTTTTCCTTCAAGAAAACTTTAAATGTAAACCATAAACCATTACAACTAACTTTAAATTTAATATGCACATTTAATTGAGGCATATATTAAGGAATATACACATTTGCATGTATTAATTTCTCATAATTTTTGTATTTCAAAAAATACACTAAGTCAATAACAAATATTAGAATAGTGATCATGGGAGAAAATATTTAAAATCCTCCCATTTCTCAATACTTGTAGCAATACATCAAAGGAAATAATCCTCCCATTTGTAGCCCAGATCATGAAATATATTGTACAAGAAGAAACAAAAGGAGTTGTTGCCCAGTTTGTTTTCTCTAATCCACCTCAGGTGGCCCAGTTATTTGCATTCCAAAATGCTTCAAAACATGTACATCCCTTGCTCCCTTGGAAACAAATGGGTAGTAGCCTCTATGTGGTTGTGTACTCTCACTCAAATTTGGTCCACAAAAAACCTACAAAAGCCTAACAATTTCAAACATGAACTCACATATAAATCATTAAAAGACCAATAACTAAATAATGTTAGACATACACCTTTTGACCAAATCTATTATCACCTTCATGCATGCTATAAGTAGATCGATTGAAGTTCCTACAATGGTGATGTGGCCCATATTTTGTTACTTTCTCATCTCTTAATGATCCTATGTATAAATTTCAAATATATATAACATAATTAACATAAAACATGTAGCATATAAGAATCCAACAAATCTATAAAATGGAAAAGAAAGAGAAGATTGAAAACCAGAAAATGCACTAGCAACTGATGTTTCTCATACCATTGAACACTTGCACTAGCAACTGATGTTTTTCTTTTCTTAAGTTGATAATCTTTAATGAAGCCTTTACGTTTTTTTCTCCTTCACTAGTCTTGCATATCTCTTCACTAAAGCAAACATATAATTGTAAGAGAGAGGTACCAAACCACATTCAAGGCCCCAGGTCATGGAGGTCCAAGAGCAAAAGGCTGCCCTAACTTACCTTAGCTAAAAGTGGTGTTGGGAAATGTGGGACGAGAATGATGAGGACTATCGGGCCCTTTGCTCACTCTGCAGACTTGAGATTCAGAGTGGGGCTAGGAAAGTCAATTTTTTTATTCAACTCTGCACCTCAGAAAGATCTATACCCAAGGATGGAAGCATAGTTCTAGGATGAAAGTGTGGTACGCTAGTGTCTCTCAAGTGCGCTAACGTCCATACAACTAGAGGACCAAAGAGACAAGGTTAAATACTAGAAAATAGACTAGCGGCCTAGCTAAAAACTTTGAAGGGGTCAAAATGAGGCTATGAAATAGACAAGGTATGCATGAATGTGATGAAGAAGATTATACCAATGCTAGGACAATAAGGATGATCTCGCAAAAGACCTCTTTCTCGAACAAGCTCCAAATAGTACGTACACCTGCACACAAGAAAGAGGGAAAATTTTGGGGGGATGTATAGGGGCCTACCTCAATCAGACCCCCATTTTGGTGTTTCCACCTCCATAGACAACCAAGTTTGCAATGATGGAGAAATAAAGTGATAAAGGAAGAACACTAAAACATTACAAAACAGTAAAAGTGCTACTCAACCAAGTAATAGAGGAGAGGAGTGGAAATATTACCACCTCCACCAGGAGCGCTCAAGGATAATGGGGGAGAAAATGAGAGTACTCAAGCCTATGCTACAATGGTGTTGTCCCACACTTTCTCTATCGAATTGATGGAGTGATGTTGCTACTATGGAGTGCAAAAGTGCTGCTAAAAGTGCTTGAGAATGCTAGAAGATTGCTTAAGCTTCTGAAGGAATGCAAAAGGGGAGTGAAAATGCATGAAGGAAGGATGAATTTGTAAGAAAAATGAGTGTAACGGCCAGATTTGGGTTAGCGGGTTGAAGTGGGGCATTACAAATTGTTCAAAATAGAAAGTGTAATGCCTCTATAGGCTTCAAATGTGGGAATCTATCAAGGACATTAGCGTGTTGCACAAAAATTTGCACATTGTACGGGCATCCATGATAGTTTAACTTCTATCGACACACAAAATAGGTGCCAAGTGGAATGAAGGTAGCGGGCTTATGTGGATTTTAGCCTTCGAATTTGGTTTTCTAAAGTGAGGAAGGGTGTAAGGGGTGAAAATTCACTCCTATACATTTATCCCCCACTTTAGTGAGCATGAATACTGATGAGTGCTTTGGTAAAGTAGATCAAAGTAGTAGTAGGGTTAGAAATGTATACCTAAATTGTCAAGGAAGAAAACTCGAGAGCATGGGACAAGCGAAGTACTTCATAGCCCCACATAACTATGAAGATGAAGAATGAAAGTGCCTTATAGACTCGTAAACCTATAAGGAGGAATCCCTCAAGATCTCTCACATGAGGGAAACCCAAAAAAGTGCCTTATAGACCTACACTTCTACAAGGAGGCATCCCCCAAGATGTCTCACATGAGGGAAACCAAAAAAATTGCCCTATAGACCTGCAAACCTGTAGGGAAGCAACCCCCAAGATCTCTTGCATGGAGGAAGCTTAAAGGAAGCACCCTGCAAGCCCATAGACCTACATGGAGGTATCCCCCAAGATCTCTCACATGGAGGAAATCAAAGGAAGGAAGACTCCATAGAGTCAAAAGCGGCGACATGTTTACCCACAGATAGAACATGTCAGGAAGCAGCCACATAGGTGAGTAAGCGGATAGTCACGCAGACCATCAACCAGTCAAAAAGTTTTCAAAGGGGTCCCTCGGGAACCCGATGTGAAGAAGGGGTTACACTCAAAGGACATGTCATTTGAAAGTAGATGTTTTCTTTATCAAATCAATTCGTCAATAGGGAATCATTTCATCAAGGAATTTGAAAGGAAGAATATTCTCCCACGCGAGGGGAAGATCAAAGCTATTCCCACTTCAGAGGAGGATTTTCAAATTCTTTCAAAAGGATCCCTTGTTCTGAATGATGTCTTCAAAAAAGAAATATTTGTAAGGATCTTCAAAAAATATTCATTGGCAATGAACACATTTTCCAAAAATCAAAGTGCTAAAGAAGTGGCATTGTCACACATGAAAGGGACAACTCAAGCAAAGAAGAGAGAAAGATAAAGGAAAAGCAAAAGAAAAGAGAAAAACATAAAGGGCATAGTGGTAGCTTGATATTTCGGGGTCAAAAATACTCATGAATATATATAAGTATAATAATAGTATATAAAATGAATTTTCATCAACCCCCTACTATATCAGACCATGTGAGGAATGCATGAGAAGACAAAGTAAAAATAAAAAATTGGGTCAAAATGGAAAGGAATCCTATAATCCCGCAATGCTTTGCATCATCCCCAATTTTTCAAAAATCAATCACAAACATGGAAGAATGATGATACAAATAGATGAAGGTCTACGACACAAAAACCACACCTATATCCCAACACCAATAGGGGTAACAAGGGTCATCCAGGTACACAACATGATCATGGGGAAAACACATCACAGACACATATTTAATCTAAAGATAAAGAAGAGGGCCTCCCCTAACACTGATTGACCAAGAGCTCATTTGCTTCCCACTCTAGGTCATTGTAGGTGGAAGGAGGATGAGCCTGTAGTGGTGTGATGTCAAGGGGACGAGCTTTTGACCCTCTCACAACAAGGGCTAAGGAAGAAGGCCACTCAAGGTCTTATCCACTTACCTCTTGTGGAGTTAAGGTTAGCAACTTGGTAAAGATCATTGAGAAGGCCAGAACCTCATCCATAGAGTTAAACATACACTTTACGAGAGTGCCATGCTTAGCCTCAATGGATGGAGATGGGTGCTCATGAGATCCACTACTAGGCTCACTAAGTGATTCAGGAGTAGTGACGAACTTAGGGGAAGTTGGGATTGGTTCCGTCATTAGGATAGAACAAGTTAGCATAGGACCTCCTTGTGGAGAAGGTGGGCTCCTCTTACGTTCCCAGCTACTAGAGGAACTACCCTCCACCTTTTGCTTCATTGGGAGATGTGAGCTCCCCATAGACGAGGCAAGAGGAACATAGGAAGAGGAGGTAGAGAGAACTATTGTAGACACCACCAAAATGTTTATCATATCTATGCATTTTGGGAAAGGCAGGACATCTAGAACAATCATCAACAAAGGTAGCTCTACCGAGTAAGCAATGAAAACCTACACCTTTGTAGAGTTAGGCACCATCATACTCATAGTGGAAGCCTAAAGCAGTATAGAGATGGGTTGAACGGAAGCAGAGGGGAGGAGAGAGGAGGATGCTACATGAGGCCCTAGAGTAGGGGAAATCATTTCCTCTTCCTTCCTCTGTAAGGTGACTTGTTCAGCTATGAGATCCTTTCACTGACACTTATGCTTGCATGCAAGGCAGTTTTTGTGACTCTTTGAACTAGAGGCTGGAGGTTGCGAAGGAATGGAAGGCTCCTACTTGGCCATGGGAATGTCCACTACAATCATTTCCGATGGACGAACCCACTCTGGAATGGGAGTAGAAGGAGCAGGTTGAGGTACCATAGGGGGAGTCAGCTCAAGAGCTATGGTAGCGGGCCTCTTCCCACTTGCTACTTTGGAAGCAGGAGTAGTAGGAGGCCCCTTAGATTAATTCTCTTTGAGAACCTTTCTTTCTATCGTACAAATAATACCAAGGTCTAGGATACTTATTAGGGAGATCCAATATCTTGATCTTGGGCCTATGCCAAGGAGGAATCATCAGACTCAATGGATAAAGGGCAAGCTTACTCATCCAATACTCTTCCCAAGAAGGGGGATCAGATGAGTCATCCCAAGGAGGGGAAAGCTTCTCCTTTCCCTTTTGGGAAGAGGAGGCAGCTGGTTGTTGTGCTACAAGAAGAGTCAATTTTGGTTGTCCCTTGCCCCCGGTCTTGTACTTTATGTAGTTCTTGTAAAGTAGGTCCATTCTTGGAGGAAGTGGACCAACTAGGGTGGGCCAAAAATGGTCTAATGAATATCCCTCATGTGACACCAGAGGCTGGTATCTAGTGTCATGCACCACATGCATGACACCTTTATGTGATAATTTTAAACATTTGTGAATAATAAATGAAACTCCATTCATGGAAGCTAGCCAAGGTATGTCTAGCTTCATCCTGAAGAGATCTGACTTCAGGATGACATTGAAAACTATGTCAATAGCCCTAGGTCCAACTAGGACATACAAAGTTATATGATCCATATGGTTTCAGCGAAAGACCATCATGCGTGTGGATGTTTAAATTTGTTTCTTCATATTCATTTTTATGTAACAAATTAAGCCACAAAATCTCCTCTATGATAGCATTCACTCAAATCATGGGGTCCACTAAGACTCTAGTCACAATGTTACCATTGAGACAAGCGGGAATGTAAAGGGGAGAGGGCTTGTTATTCAAGGGTAGATCTTGTGAAGTGAATCTCACACCTGGGGAACTGGGTGCGGGTTGTGTGGTAGGAGTAACCATGACCATGTTAACATAGGCCTTAGGTTGAGTCAGAGAATCGGTGGGATCGACAATCATGTTAGTAGAATGTGACAGAAATAGGTCCGTGTATATCTGCAGTTCACTATTCGCTTTCTCCACCGACTTTTTTGTGTTTTGTTTGCTTCCATCAAGATGAATAGTATCATCCTCGATGTGGTCTTGTATCTCATGACACAGGAACATACAATGTTCGGTATCATGTTTGTTACCTGGATGGTACTGACAATAGGTACTTTCATTGTACCAATTAGGATAAGGTTCCTTAATAGGCTTAGGGTTTGGCAAGGTTACAATCTTATACTTCAACAAATTTAGCAAGATGGAAGAATAAGATTCTGATAACTTCATGAACTTTTGGTTATGTCTGAGGTCATTGTCATCTACATCAGCTACTACATTCGCAATAGGTTTTCCTTTCCCATAAATTGGTACAATGGACTTTCCTTCAAAACCGGAGTATGAGGATGGTCCCCCGGACTGAGCAACCATCTCCTAATACTCTCATAAGGTTGCACACAAATGTGTGAGAGAAGGGTATTTCATGAGGGTGAAATTCTCTTGGCAAGGCCTCTATAAGTTCCCTATGAATACCTTCTACACGTCAAAATTGGGCAGCGGATATGAGATCTGTGAAAAGAGTGCTTGATATCGTGCTATAAAATTAGTGATATTTTTATTGTCACCTTGTTTACATCGGATGAGATCTAAAAAGGTCATCTTTGGCTCGATGTTACCTTGAAATTGTCAAAGGAATTGATTTACAACTTGGAAAATGAGAAAATGGAATTGGCAGGTAAGGAATAGTACCATTCTAGTGTTGTATCCTCGAGTGATTGAGGAAACAGTTTTGCCATCAATGCATCATGATGGAAGAAGTTAGTACACAGGGCATTAAAGGAAGAAAAACACATTTGTGGGTCCCCTTTGCCACCATAATTTTTAAATTTAGGGATCTCCATTCCTTGAGGGAAGGGAGTGTTCAAAATTGCAAATGACACCGAGCTATGTCAGAAGAAGGGTTGGGTAGAGGCCTTAGAAAGACTCACCAACTAGCTCTGCATCTTACCTATATTCTGAAGGAGAGTGTTCAGAATAGGGTCATTAGAAAATATAGGGCTAGAGTATCCTCCTCTAGAGCCACCACCAAAACCACCATCAGAACCACTGGTGTGACCACTACTAGTACCACCAGTGTGGCCACCACCGGTACCACTATCGAAGCCACTGCCACCAATATGGCCTCCGTTAGAGCCACCTCCACTTCTAAAGCCACCAACATGACCTGCACTAGAACCGCTTCTTCCAGCACCACCTCCACTGTTGAATCCACTGCCACTACCAAAGCCTCCACCACTCATCCCACCAAAACCTCCACTACTAGAGGTGACAGGAGGGGTGTAGCTAAAGCCCAAGGGGACCTTGTTTACTTTGATAGTTTTGGGTTTCTTAGAGGTAGAGGGAATGTTGATTGAGGGAACAAAATCAACCATGTGTATCGAGTTAGGGAGCATCAAAACTCCTATTTGTCCTTCATGACCTCCAAAAGAGGCTCCTTGTATAAAGTGAGGATTATTTGAAGGAGCACATGCTTCTATTAGATTAGTAAGACTATCCAGGAGTTCTAAGCTCATTCAATCTTTTTTGATCATATATTTTAATTTTTTAATGACCCGAGTGGCCCTGGCTATCTTCGAGTTTCTTTCCAAATGATCTCCTAGGTCACCCAACCCTTTGCTAAGGGAAGAGATATATTCTGAAGGAATTTGAATAGCTTCACACTCATCTATTGACGATGGTGTGGGAGATGCAGGAGGAGTGGGGATGAGGTTAGTCTCGTTAGAGAATCCTAACTTTCCCCTTGACAACTGCTCTTGTGTACCCAAACTGAGGGTGGGACCTAGAAGTTGTGGATTGGGTTGTAATGTTCATACAACACTCAAGAATACAACAATCATGAAGTATAAGGGAAAAGTATCAACACTGACAGATGAACAGATGCTGGTTCATGTCGAGTTCACCAAAAATGTAAGAGAGGGGGACTAACCACATTCAAGGCCCCAAGTCACAGAGGGGCAAGAGCAAAAGGCTACTCTAATTTACCTTAGCTAAAAGGGGTGTTGGGAAATGCAGGATGAGAATGATGAAGACTATGGTGCCCTTCGCTCACTCTATAGACTTGAGATTCAGAGTGGGGCTAGGTGATTTAGTTTTCTGATTCAACTTTGCTCCTCAAAAATCTCTTTGCTCAAGGACGGAAGCACAGTTCCAGGTTGACAATCCAATGCGCTGGCATCTCTTAGGTGCACTAGCTTCCATACAACTAGAGGACCAAAGAGACAAGGTTGAATACTAGAAAACAAACTAGAGACCTAGCTAAACGCTTTCAAGGGGTCAAAATGAGGCTATGAAATAGACAAGGTATGTACGAATGTGATGAAGAATATTATACCAATGTTAGGGAAACAAGGATGATCTCACAAAAGACCTCTTTTTCTAGCAAGCTCCAAAAAGTATGTACACCTGCACACAAGAAAGAGGGAAAATGTTGGGGGGATGTATAGGGGCTTGCCTCAGTCAGACCCTTATTTTTATGTTTCCACCTCCACGAACAACCAAGTTTACAATGATGGAGAAATAAAATGATAAAGGAAGAACACTAAAACACTACAAAATAATAAAAGTGCTACTCAACCAAGTAATAGAGGAGAGGAGTGGAAAGCTTACCACCTCCACCAAGAGTGCTCAAGGCTAATTAGGGAGAAAATGATAACCAAACCTTTGTTGCAGTGGTGTTGTCCCACTCTTGCTCTACTGAATTGATGGAGTGATGTTGTTTCTAAAAGTTCTTGAGAATGCTAGAAGTGACTACTAGAAGATTGCTTAAGCTTCTGAAGGGATGCAAAAGGGGAGTGAAAATGCATGAAGGAAGGGTGAATTTGTAAGAAAAATGAGTGTAATGGCTAGATTCAGGTTGGCGGGTAGAAGTGGAGCATTACAAACTATTCAAAAGAGAAAGTGTAATGCCTCTGTAGGCTTCAAACATGGGAATCTACCAGGGATGTTAGCATTCCACACAGACATCTGTAAGCCGCGTGGGCATCCACGGTAGTTTCACTTCTACCAACACACAAAATAGGTGCTAAGTGGAATGAAGGAAGTGGGATTATGTGGATTTGAGCCTTCGAATTCAATTTTCTAAAGTGAAGAATGGTGTAAGGGGAAATTGTGTAAGGGGTGCAAATTCACTCCTATACAATAATTAATAAGTGGGTTAAAGGATAGTCACAAATACATCAATGAAAGTCCTAAATTCATATGAAATCAAACACCAATAGAGAATACCAACTTAAAGGTAGTCAATAGAGAGCAGCATATAATTATCATTTTGCAACTTAACAATAATGCATATTTGCAAACCCTTCTACAATCAAACTTAAACGCTTGAAAGAAAGTAGTTATCAATAGCATGAAGTTTTACAAATTCAATGTGCATACTTACAAATCAATCTAGGGAACCATTTGGGTCAGCTCTACTCTTTATTGTGTCAAGTATTTCCTCATGGTCAGACTCATGCACTTTCCACAAATTCTTGTTTATAGGTCTTCCCTTATATTTGATCAAATGAATGTCGGCTGCGATGACAAGGTTCGAGTAGTGAAGAATATTTTGATGCGCGTCGAAGTCCTCAAACAACCAAACTACAACATTCTTAACTGGGTACCTTCTAAGACATGTTCCAATAACAACCACTGAACTTTTAGGATATTTTATGTTTTCTCCATCTATAACTGCGGCCTCCAATTTCTTTTTGGCCTTGATATAATGAAACAGGTAATAATTTGTACCCTCTTCATTGTCTTCATCTGCAATCACTGCATAAACATGACCTACATTGATATGTTCATCTTGTTAGATGTATTTAATGAACATCAAAATAAAACAACAAAGTAAGATATATTACCTAGTTCTAGTAGGTCTGATACATGATCAAAGTCAATGAATGATTGCATCTTTGTGATTTGTAGAGCTATCAAGAGCTGATAAGTGTCAAGTGGTGTTAGACTTCTTATAGACCATTCATCAACCCACTCTTTTGACTCACAATCATTCCATAGTTGAAGTGTACATGCAGAACAAAAGCATGCCATCTATGTATGGATAGTACATGTACCTACATTGGAGCTTCTAAAAGAGTATAGCTCACTCGATCCTATTAGTGTACAACAATCCTCATATTTCACAATGTTAATATCATCTATTAAATGAAAAAATCTATGAACTAAATAATTACCTTCACTACCTAGACCCATTGCATGATTGCACCACTCGACAATTGATCTTGCATCTGTCAACTTTACACTATGTTTGTACTTTAACTCTTCTCATTCTAAGGATCTCTTGATACATGCACTTGCTCCATCATGCTCCCCATTTCCGTGCCCAACCTCTGAGAAGTTCCACATATGGGAAACACCACTGATCCTATGCATCCTGCTCAACTAGTAAAACATTCTAGATTTCTTGAATTGTGATGTACAATTATCTGACCATATGATATGTTGACTGAATGATATGCCTCTACTAGCCAGATAAATGTAGAACATTTGAAAGAAACCTTACACAAAATCTATAGAATGTGTACAATCATCACTAATGTAAAAGTGATACTACCTCAATACTTTCATGTTATCCTTTGTGCTATCATTTGCATGAATGAATGCTATATGCACAAATATAGAAACCTGGATGGAGTTGTAGTATTGTGATTGCACCTCATTCTATGGATGTAGTGTGTAGTTCTTTGTGAAGTTGACAACTAAAATGATGCTATGAAGTGAAAACATGTCCTTGCGTAGCTTGAACTGTGAGTCCAACCATCAAGCTCTATGTGTATGCCTTGCATACTCATAGACCACCTGATCATAGACAATTCCCATAAACTGATACACTAGAATCTTATCACTGACCAATTCACACATATTTGCTTCTTTCCCATATTTTATACTGTAGGCTACTGTCTTGTATTTTCTAAATTCTACAATTTCATTTCCAATTTTGTATATACTATCCATGTGTTGGAAAATTGGAAAATTTTGCATGCCACCACAATGATCACATGTTCCATCCAAACATGAATTCTTGTAAAAATATGACCATCCACTCTTTCACATAAAATGGGAGATACAAATTCCCTTGAGGATTTAGGTGGAGGCCTTATGTTACATTCCCACAAAAAATTATTAGTATGCATATCTACACATATATGTCGATAAAAATCATAATGGTTAGAAAACTCAATATGTACTCTACAACAAAAAGTAGTGCATGTGTGATTTATTTTGACATAAAATTTCTTTAGCATTTCAAAATACCTTTGACATATTTTAATTTGAGGAAACCTATGTACAAAATCAACAAAAAATTAGGTTTGAGTGGTATCCAAATAATGCTTTGGATGTGGCTCATGGATTTGACTTCCAATTATTCTTCTTACAACATCTCTTTGATTGGGAGAGGTCCTTGTGTTATCCTTCCAAATATCTTGTATTATAGATCTCAAGGCTTGAGCAATTTCTTTATCTTTCCATGGTACTCTACCCAAGAATTCCCATAACTTATTGCTATTTGGATCCTCCAGTCTTTCACACCTTCCTTTGGCTCTCATTAGAGATGATCTACTTATTTTCAAACACTTACTTGTCTTTGTAAGGTTCACCTTGTTCCTTGTTTGACTTCTTAACAGTGTTGTTGTCATCACACATCATGTGGCACAAATATCCTTCATGTGTGAGGTAGAACCCACACTCTCGTATGCACTCATCAAATTCTTTACAATGAAATTTTCACTTGAGTCATTCGAAACTCTTAGCCCAAGAGCCTTCATGGTAGGCCTAAATTTTAGTTTCCTCATCATTTCAAAAACTAGTTGACATCTTCCACCCTCACTTAGCTTCTCAAAAAATAAACTCCATATCCTCTATGCATATCTTTGACATGTACATTTTGGAATCTTATTAGGAATCCATTTCAAAACATTGGAATCAATATCAATCAAAAATTTAGGTTTTCTATGTAAAACTCTAGGAGGATTTCTCAAATGTAAAGTTGTATCAATGTTAGGAATGTTAACAACATTGGGGATAGATCGAGTACCTTCAATCGGAGGTTCAATTGATGACAAACCTTGAGATTGACATGTAAATGATGTTGTACCTCCAACTTGATATGTCGTATGTGGAGTGCCTTCAAATAGAGATGTTTTTGCTGATGTACTTTCAAAACCAAATGTTGTTGATTGTGTGTCTTCAATTGGAGATGTGTTTTTCGATGTACTTGGAAAACCACATGTTGTTACTGGTGTGTCTTCAACTGGAGATGTGATTTTTGTTGTACTTTGAGCATGATATCTTGTAGATGGTTTTCATTGAACTTCACCTATGGTTAATGATGTGACCTCAACTTTGGGATCCATTTGTGTCCTTCCACTAATTTTGTTCATTTGTGCCCTTTGTGCTCCCAATTGGACATCTCTCTTAGATTGCACAAGAATTTCTTGTTGTATGGGCTGCAATTCCTTTGCTTCATGAGCTTGCATTTTTTATTCTCTTCTCCTTGCATTTTGAAACTTCATGTTCTTCCAATTTTAGAGGATTTGGGCGTTTCCTTGGCATGACGTTGAATGCTACATGTTCAAGAACAAACATAGAACAAAAGTAAGTAATGAATTTTATGAAACTTATTGATATTGCTGATTACATTACATTTTATGAAACAAACCAAAGAATTTTATGAAAGAAGGAAGTGAGTTGTTTGGAAATATGCCTCTAAGAAATGTGGTTTCATGGTGATGGACATCTCCATGGGAGACCACATTTCTTTGAGGAATTATTTCAAACAGCTCACTGCCTTTTTCTATGCAACCACATTTTTTGTACATGTCTACCAAAGCATCTTATCAAACATGTCTATGCTACAAAATTTTTCATACATGTCTACCAAAGAATTTTATGAAAAAAGGCAGTGAGCTATTTGGAAAAATGCCACCAAGAAATGTGGTCTCATGGTGATGGACATCAACATGAGACCACATTTCTTTGAGGCATTCTTTCAAATAGCTCACTGCCTTATTCTATGCTACCACATTTTTTGAACATGTCTACCAATGCATCTTTTCAAACATGTCTATACTACAACATTTTTCATACATTTCTACCTCCATACTGCAAGAAAAGTAAGTAATGCATTTTTTCAAACATATCCATACCATTGATTACATTGCATTTTATGAAACACACCAAGCATTTTATGAAACATATTCATATCTCTGATTTGCATTGCATATATTTAAAACTCAAAGCATTAATTTACTTTGCATAACTACTGTAACTTATCAAACATTGCATATCTTATCAAACATTGTTGTCACCAACCTAGGGTTTATAGCGAGCTTCAAAAATCCCATAAATTTTGATGCGTCTGGTGAAAATATATGAAACTTGGTACTAATTTTCTGTAGGCCTATATGCATATGCTAAAGAAAGGAGGGTTGCTAAATTATCATTTTGTGTGAGTTATTGAGGATAGTTTGTTTCTCTTTGCAACTATATTGTGTAAAATCTAGTACTTTGAGGGATTTGTACAAAATTGCTTCATGTAAGCATTGATCAATGTTAAGAAGGGTATGAGGGGAGTATTTGGAGTGTGGAAAAGTGCTTAGGAGAAAAGAAGTGTCAAACCCAAGGTATAAGTTGATGCCACCTTTAGAAACTAGATAATCTTGTGCTTATTGTTGTCAAAACCACATTGTGATTGTCAACCAAGCCATAAAGACCATGAATTCAAAGAAGGGTTTGTGATACTATATATTGGAATTATTCATTATTTCTTTGGCAACGAGGTAACTTAGAAAGAAAAAATGCATTTTCAATTGCACAAAATTTTCCCATTTTTTTAATTTCTTAGAAAGATAAATGGTATGAATGAATGGAAAATTGCATTAGCATTGATGAAAGCTCTTAGGTTTTTTGAATTAGTTGAAAATAAAAGTTTTCCCACAACCATCACTAATAATGAATTTGAATCTATTATGTCATGTTTTCCATTTTTTTATCTTCAAACTCCTAAAAATTAACCATTTACATACAAGATCCATCTAATTTAATGTTGAATTCTATGTGTAACAATGAAGATTAATAAAATCATCAAATGAATGGTGTATAAATTGTCAAAAAAAAACAAAAAACTCAATATAAACATCTACCTAAAATGAAATAGAGTGAATTCCACTAGAAATGTTGGAAGTGGACTACTATAAGCAATGAAAATAGAATTCATAAGAAAATTTGTGTTAATTGATGTCGTTTATGTAAGTTCAAATATGAATTCATCTAAATTATGTCTTGTTTTTCATTTTTTTCTTCAAACTCATAAAAATTAAACCTTTTTATGCAACTCCCATCTAATTCAATGTTGAATTCTATGTCCAATTGTTATGATTAATAAAATCATGAAATAAATTTAGTTTATATTGTCAAAAACAAACAAATATACTACATAAAAACATTTCAATATTACCAAAATGAACTTATTACCTTAGATAGTGTAAAATGGTGTAGAAACTTCAAATTGTCTTGTTCTATGTTGTCTAGCATGTAAATTGGTGGTAAAAAACTGATGGATCAAGCATAGATTGGTAAAATAAGGAGTCAACTACATAAAAAAGGCATTTCTGAGTCAAATAAAGCACTGAACCAAAAAAATGCAAAAGCATGTGGGCATGAATCATGGGGTCAACCCTTATTTTACTGTATCAAGGTAAATTGGGTAGTGTGGTAGGGAGTGAGGCCTGAGAGAGACGGAGAGACTTGAGAGGGATAAAGAGTTATCTAGTTAGGGTGGGGGGAAAGACCTGACAATGGGAGAGGGGTTGGGAGGGATGAGACTTGGGAGATACAAAAAGACCAAAGGGGGCAGAGAGAGGGAGTGTGGTAGAGGGGTTTGGAGTGAAATAGATTTGTCTAGGTAGGGTTGGAGGTACGTGAGACCTGATAGGGAGGGAGTGTGAGAGAATATTGGAGTGAGATAGATTAGTCTAGGTAGCGTGGGAGGGAGTGAGACCTAAGAGAGAGAGAGAGAGACTTGAGAGGGAGAGAGAGTTATTTAGTTAGGGTGGGGGGAAGACTTGAGAGAGGGAGTGGGAGATAGAGGGATGGAATACATAAACCCTGAACCCTAAACCCTTAAAACCAAACCCTTAAACCCTCTACCCTCTACCCCCAACCTAATGGCTCAGCCTATACCCTCAACCCTTAAACCCTTAAACCCAACTAAACTCTCACCCTAATACCTCGTCGCTAGGCACTTCAGCCCTCAGCCATAAACCCTGAGCCATCAACCCTCACCTCTACCCTTGAGTGCATGCCACTCCACCCTCCCAGCCCTTAAGCCCTTTTAGAAGCCCAGCTAAACTCTCTACCCTAGTCCTCAACCCTCAGCCCTTAAATCCTAAGCCCTCACCCTCTACCCTCAGCCCTTAAACCTAGAAGCTCCTAGAGCCTAAACCCTTTACCCTCTACCCTTAACCCTTAAACCCTAAACCCTAAACCCACTTAAAACCCTTTACCTCTACCCTTAACCCTTAAAACCTAAACCCTTAAACTATCTACCCTCTACCCTTAACCCTCTACCCACTACCCTCAACCCTTAAACCCTTAAACCCTCAACCCTCAACCCTCTACCCTCTACCCTCTACCCTTAAACCTTTAACCCTTAAACCCTCTACCCTTAAACCCTAAACCCTAAACCTCTACCCTTAACCATTAAACCCTAAACCCTTAATCTTACTACCCTCTACCCTCTACCCTCAACCCTCAAACCTAAATCCTCTCTCTCTCTCTCTCAATCCTACATCCTCTACCCTCTCTCTCCCTCTCTCTCCCTCAAGTCTCTCCCTCCTACCCCCTCTCTCTCTATCAAGTATGTCTCTCTCCTTCACTCACTCCTTCTATCTCTCTCTCCTTTCCCCTTAACCCTCTACCCTGTATATCTCTCCCACTATCTTTCTCTCTCTCTCTCCATCTCCCCCTCTCTCTCTCTCTACCCTCAACCCTCTACACTCCACCCTCAACCCTCTACCCTCTACCATTAACCCTTAAACCCTAAATGCTTAAACCATCTACCCTTAAACCATAAACCCTAAACCCTAAAACCACTACCCTTAACCACTAAGCCTTAAACGCTTAATCCATCTACCCTCTACCCTTAACCCTCTACCTATCCACCCTAAACACTAAACCCTCAACCCTCTCTCTCTCAACCCTACACCCTACACCCTATACCCTATACCCTCAACCCTCTCTCTCTCTCCCTCTCTCTCTCTCACTCACTCTCACTCTCTCTCAAGTCTATCCCTCCTACCCCCCCTCTCTCAAGTCTATCCTTCTCCCTCAATCACTCCCTCTATCTCTCTCCCCTCTACCCTTAACCCTCTACCCTCTACCCTTAACCCCCCTGCTCTCTCTCTCTCCCTCCCTCCCTCCTCTCAAGTCTTTCCCTCCTACCCCTCTCCATCTCTCTCTCTCTCTCAACCCTACACCCTCTACCTTCTACCCTCAACCTTCAACCCTCTCTCTCTCCCTCTCTCTATCTCTCTCTCACTTCCTCTCACTTTCTCTCAAGTCTCTCCCTCCTACCCTAAATTATTAACTCTCTACACTATACATTGGATCCTCAACCCTCATCCATATCTATCCTTCCCTCCTCTTCTCTCCTCTCTATCTCATGTCTCCCTCCATCTCTCCCTCAATATATTCCTCTCTCTCTACCCCAATCCCTAAAATCTATACCCTCAACCCTTAAACACTCAACCCTAAACCCTAAACCCTAAACCCTCAACCCTTAAACCCTAAACCTTTAAACCATCTACCCTCTACCCTTAGCCCTTATCCCTTAACCCTATACCCTCAATTTCTAAACCCTTAAACCCAACTAAACTCTCTACCATAGTCCCTCAATCCCCAACCATTAATCCCTCAACCCTTAAACCGTCAACCCTTTATCCTCAACCCTCAACCCATAAACCCTAAACCCTAAACAATGAAACCTAAACTGTAAAACCTAAACCCTCTACCCTCTACCCTAAACCCATTAACCCTCTACCCTCTACCCATAACCCATAACCCTCTACCCTCAACCCTAAGCCCTCAACCCTCTCTCTCTCTCTCACTCCCTCTCTCTCAAGTCTCTCCCTCCTACCCCCTCTCCCACTCTTAGGTCTCTCTCTCCCACTCCCTCCCTCTATTTATCTCCCCTTTACCCTTAACCATCTACCCTCTACCCTTAACCCTTAAACCCTCAACCATCTACCCTTAACCCTTAACCATCTACCCTCTACCCTAAATCCTCTCTCTCTCTACCCTAAACCATCAACCCTATAGGTCCTCAAACCTATGCCCTCAATTATCAACCCTCTACCCTAAACATTGTATCCTCAACCCTCATCTATCTCTGTCCCTACCTCCTCTTCTCTCCTCTCTATCTCACTTCTCCCTCCATCTCTCTCCATCCATTCCTCCCTCTCTAACCTAATCCCTCAACCCTTAAACCCTTAAACACTCAACCCTAAACCCTAAACCCTCAAACCTCAACCCTTAAACCCTCTACCCTCTACCCTCTACCAAAAACCCTCTACCCTCAAACCTAATCCCTCAACTCTATACCCTCAAACATTAAAAACTCAACACTCAACCCTAAACCCTCAACCATCTCTCTGTCCTCCTCTATCTCTCTCCTCTCTCTCACTCTCTCTCAAGGTCTCTCCTCCTGCTTGAGAGAGGTGGGAGAAAAGAAGAGAGGAGGAGAGATAGAGGGAGGAGAAGGAGAGGAGAGATAGAGGAGTGAGAGGGAGTTGGAGAGAGAGATAGATGGAGTGGAGTGAGGAGAGTGAGAGAGGGCAGAGGAGAGGGAGGAGGGGGTAGGAAGAGATACTTGAGGAGGAGAGCCAGGGAGAGGGGTGGCAGAGGAGAGACCTAAGAGAGAGAGAGAGTGGGAGAGAGATATAGGGCATGAGAGAGAGGGAGAGGTGGTGGGAGGGAGATACTTGAGAGAGAGGGAGAGAGGGAGAAGGAGAGAGATAGAGGGAGTGACTATGAGAGGGAGAGGGAGTAGGAGGGGGAGAATTGACATAGAGAGAGGGAGAGGGGGTAGGAGGGAGATACTTGAGAGAGAGAGGGAGAGGGGGTGGGAGGGAGATACCTAGGAGAGAGGAAGAGAGGCAGAGTGGGAAAGAGATAGAGGGAGTGAGAGATAGAGAGGGAGTGGGAGA
>VDFB02271358.1:158449117-158480080 GCA_007258455.2 Sequoia sempervirens
CCAACAAGTACAAAGGTATGTTACCTCTTAAATGCTTTAGATGTCAAAAGATTGGTCATTTAGCAACTAAGTGTTTGGAAAAGGAACAAGGGAAAATTTGAAAAAGATCAATAAGAAGGCCTATTATGTTAATGAGAATTTTGACATCTCAGATGATGAATCGGACCATGAGTATTTTTTATTTTTGGTCGAAAAGGATGAACCTAGATTTGATATCTCTAATATTTTTTGAAATCTAATGCTAACAATGAAGCTGCATTATTTGTTAAAATAAATAGAGATGAATGGTTGATTGACAGTGGATGTTCAAATCATATGACCGGTGATAAGTTTGTGAACCTTGAAAAATATGATGGAGGTTCTGTTAGATTTGGAGTTGATAAAACAACACAAGTTGTTGGAATTGGTTCTATTACTTTTGATGGAAAACATAACATTGACAATGTTTACTATGTGAAGGGTTTATATCATAATCTTCAGTGTTTTGGACAGATGTGCAAAAATGGCTATAATGTGGTTTCAGGACGATGGTTGTGAGATCTGAAAGAGACCCAAAACTATTATTGCAGCTGTAAAAAGAACAAGTGGGAATATGTATCAACTAGAAGGAGCTACAAAGAGATGCTTATTTTATAAGTCCAATGATAGTTGGCTTTGACATCAAAGGATGTGTCACATCAACTTCAACAATTTGGTAAGGATAAGTTCAACTAGGGAGTTAGAGATTTTCCAAGACTGACCAAACCAGACAACACTATCTACAAAGGATGTCAACAATGAAAGAAAACCAGAGAAATGTTCAAAGAAAAGAAGAATCATCTACCAGTTTGTTGGACCTTGTACACACTGACCTTTGTGGTCCGACCAAAATAAGAAGCTTACAAGGTGAGATATATTTCATGCTTTTAATAGATGATTATTCTAGATTAACCTGGGTTGCATTCTTAAGAGAAAAATCAGAGGCTTTAACAAAATTCAAGATTTTTAAGGCAAGAGTTGAGAATGAAGTTGACAGAAGAATCAAGTGTTTAAGATCTGATAGAGGAGAGTTTACTTTTGATGAATTCAACAAATTATGTGAAAAAAATGGCATTAAAAGAAAACTATTTTCCCCTAGAACACCACAATAGAATGGTGTAGTTGAAATAATGAACCAAATAGTTAACGAAGCAACCATAACAATGATCAATGAAACAGGTTTACTATAGGTCTACTGGAGAGAAGTGATAGACAAAATAGTATACACTCTCAATAGAGTACTGTTATAGAGGAGGTATGGAAAGACATCATATGCGCTATGGCATGGAAGAGCTCCCACACTAAAGTACTTCAAAAAATTTGGAAGTAAATGCTACATCTAGAGAGATGAGCACAATCTTGGAAATTTTGACAACATAGAAGATGAAGGCATATTTTTGGGTTACTCTACAAGAAGAAAAGTAGCTCAAGAGCAAGTATTATGTGTCTACTCTTAGAGACTGGGCCAAATATTGTGGAAGAGGCATGTAATGATCAAAATTGGGTGAAGGAAATGAAAGAAGAGCTTGATCAAATAGAGAAAAATTAGACTTGGGAACTTGTGCCCAGACCGACAGACAAAAATGTGATTGGAACAAAGTGGGTATTCCAAGATAAGCTAGATGAAAACAAAAAGGTAATGATCTAAACAAGGAAATATTTTTTTGCAAAGGTTACACTCAAGTTGAAGGTATTGAATTTAAAGAAACATATGTCCCTGTTGCCCGGATGATATCAATCTGGATATTCCTAGCTTTTGTAGCTTTTAAGGATTTCAAAGTCTATAAAATGGATGTAAAATCTCCATTCTTGAATGGAGAACTAAAGGAAGAAGTCTACATTGAGCAACCAAAGGGATTCAATTCTTGAAGTGACCCAAATGTTGTTTGCAGGTTGAAGAAAGCTTTATACAGATTGAAGCAGGCACCTAGAGCTTGGTATGGTAGATTAGACAAGTACTTGATTGGACAAGGATTTTAGAAGGGATCTGTTGATAGTAATCTATACTATAGAATTCACTCAGATCAAATGTTGATTGTTGTGGTTTATGTTGATGACATAATTTTTGTAGGAAATGATGATATGTGCAAAAAAATTGCAAATGAAATGCAAAAGGAATTTGAAATTTCTATGATTGGTGAGTTAAATTTCTTCCTTGGACTACAAGTAAATCAGAACAACAAAGGAATTTTCTTTTATTAGTCCAAGTATACCAAAGAATTATTGAAGAAGTTTGGGTTGGAGAACTACAAACCAGTTTGTACACCTATTGTTACTAGATGCAAATTGAAAAGAGAAGATGATTCACCTAAAGCTGATGCAATTATGTACAGGTCAATGATTGGAGGATTGTTATATTTGACTGCTACCAAACCAGACATTATGTATCCTATTTGTTTAATAGCTAGATTTTAGCAAGAACCAAAGGAATCACATGTTGCAATAAAAAGGATCTTTAGATATTTGAAGGGTACAAAATATATGGGGTTATGGTATCCAAAGGACTCATATTTCACACTGATAGCCTATACTAATGTTGATTGGGTCGGATGTGTTGATAACATGCAGAGCACAAGTGGTGGAGCTTATTTCCTTGGATCTTAGTTGTTTTCTTGGTCAAGTAAGAAACAATATTTTGTATCTCTATCTATTGTTGAAGCTGAATACATTGCAACATCCTCATGTTGCATTAGGTACTGTGGATGAAACAAATGTTGAAGGACATTAGCATATCATTTGATGAACCGATCTCAATTATGTGTGATAATACCAGTGCAATAAACATTTCCAAGAATCTGGTACAACACTCCAAAATAAAACATATATCCATTAAATATCATTTCTTGAGAGAGAAGGTGTTTGAAAATGAGGTAAAACTTGAATATGTACCTAAAAAAGAGAAGATTGCAGATATTTTCACAAAATCGTTGAGCAAAGATACCTTTGAGTATCTCTGGTAGAAGTTAGGGGTTATTCCCCCTCCTAATCTACAATAATGTGCACTAGGGTGTGTATTGGTCAAAGTTATAACATGTTCACTCTTATCTGGATCAATGCTGGGAGGCTTCCTCATAGGGGGAGTAGAGTAGGTTTTTTAGGGGGAGTTTTTTCCCTTTGTCCTTGATGTCAAAGGGGAAGAAGAAAAGAAGACAAGACGATCATGTTGATACTTGAGTTGTTTGGTTTTTTGTTGATGGATGTTTCCATCAATGACAATGGGGGAGATTGTTGGAATGTGCTGCTGATTGTTGTCATTAATGGTTGTCATTGATGTCAACATATCTTTGTTGATTGATTATGATACTTTGGTGATCCGGATTGGCGAGATCTGGATGTTGTGCTATGATGATCTATCCTTGGTCATGCTTGTCCTGGTCCCATTCATTTTGCAACACAATGCGACATATTCTTGTTGGTCCGGACCGATCTGGAAATTGGCTAATGTACCTCAAAATATTATTTGCATACATATTCTATTTTTGGATATAATGGTGAAAATGTAGCATGTTGATTTGAGTGAGGAGGTTTTGATTGGTCTATCTTTCATTCCTCTCCACCATGGGAATGTTTTGTGGTGACCTAATTCAAATTGTGTTTGGCCGACTTAGGAGAATATGAAGACATATGTTTGGTCAACTTAGGAGTTTATGGAAGCATGGAATGGTATAAGTAAAATTTGATTCTATTCAATGAAAGAAAGTGTGATGAATGCAAAAATCCAGACATTGCGAAGTATGGGAAAGTACATGATCGGAGGCAGCAGACAATGAGATTCTATCCAGAGTCATTTTTTATGGCAATTATTTCAATGGTGGATTTTTTTTCGTCATTCTTCTAGCAATGAGCCATTTTCTGTAGGCAGTGAGCTTTTCTCTTTTGGAAATGAGCCTTTTTATCTTTGGCTATAATAGCTGGGTAGTGAGCCTTACCTGCAGTGAGCCCTTTGTAAAAAACACCTTAACTGGTGTCACCTTAACTGATGTTTTATAATTGAGAATTAGCATTCTCTGTGGTTTTTCCCTTCTTGTGTTTCCATGTAAATATTAGTGTTCTTTGTACATGGTGTTGCTATGTGCTTTCATGTTCATATCTATTAGATAATTATCTGGTTGATTTAAGTTTGATTTGGATTAATTAAAGTCAAGAAAATTGTTTTATAATAATTGATTCATTCCCCCTCTCAGCTATGCGAACTATTCTACAGACTTTCCTTCACCTATCTTTTAGTATTAACAGGATTAGATTCATCTTTTATAGCAAAGAATAAGTATTCATTATCATCAAAATCTCCATAATCAAACTCTTCATTAGAAATATCAGCATCTTCATTTACATAATAGTCTCTCTTAATCATCTTCCCTTTGTTTTCTTTGCTTAATCTATGTTTATTCTTCTTAGCTCTTTTTGGAAATCTAGAAGCATAGTGATCAGTTTCTCCACAACTAAAGCATTTAAAGGGTAGCTTACCTTCATACTTACCAGAGCCCTTTTTCATTCTCTTACATCATCAAATTTCTCTTCATCTGGATCTTTAGCTCATGTATCCCTAAAAGTAGTTTCTATCTGCGATCCATTTCTCAAGTTAGGCTTTCTCATTTCATAAGATGTTAGAGTATCCAACAACTTATCTTTAGTATATGTATTATAATTTATATTCCTCAATAGCAGATACCTTTTCACTATACACATCAGGGAGAGTTATGAGAATCTTCTTTGCAATCCTGGATTCATCCACTGTAGCACCAAGTCCTCTCATTCCACCTACCGACTCATCCACTCTCTATACATAGGATTTAATGTTCTCATCTTCAGAAATTTGTAGGAGCTCGAATTGTGCCTCCAAATTTTATAGCTTTGATTCCTTGACCCTTTCATCTCCTTCATGCATCTTTTCCAATTCATCCCAGACCTCTTTACAGTCTTCAAATTTGCAACTTTAATTAACTCAAAATGTGAAAGACTATTCTTTACAATAAACTTCACCTTACTATTTTCTTCAGGTTCCTTGATATCATTGATTGTACTTATACCATTTATAGGAGGAGTTTAAATAGTCTTGTAAGCATTCTAAACATCATATCCATAGTACTCTAGATATCCTTCCATATTTATCTTCAAGAGGGCATAGTTAGTCCCATCAAACCTACGATAGTCAATAGTGATCTTGCTCACCATCCCGAACCTTCCTTAAGGGGTTAATCTCTTCTCCAAGGAACCAAGCTCTGATACCAATTGTTGAACAAGACAACCAAGAGGGGGGTGAATCAGTTGTAATAAATTTTAACCTTTAGGAAATTCCACAAGAGATTAGATCAATTATCATTCAAAAATCCTTTACTCTTCTAATGTGATTAATCATTAATTACAAAAGTAGAAACTAAAAAACATCACACCAAATAATACCAAATTTATGTGGAAGAAAAAGAAAGAGAGAAACCATGGTGAGAATTATCTCATAATATAGAGAATATCAAAATTGAATACAAAGGCTCACTGGCAGAGAAGGATCATTGCCAAAATAGGACTTACTGTCTGGATCAAGACTCATTGTCCAACAAGGTTTAACCACCCAGAGGGCTCATTTCCCCATAATTACAAACAAGGTAGAAGAGATTTGTTATAGAGAGAAAACAATCTCAATGCAACAAATATTTCCACCACAATTCACTCACACACTTGTAGACATGCTTGAGTGATAGAGTGTACCTTTAGCTCACTGCCTCTAGAAACTCAAAAATTAGGTTTCACCTAATTTTCTCAAACTTGCATCGCATACGCACTTTTTTGCATCTATCTCACATATATCTTACTTGCATTCATCCATCATAAACATCTCAGCTTGTATTTATACCATCTTCAACTTTGAAACTCATCCAAAGTCTACCACACACCATTTGCATTTACGAATTCAAATTAGGTCAGTGCCAAAACATTCTAAGATGGAATTAGAATGAGGGAGGCCCAAACACACACTTAACAAGGACCTAAATAAGTCCCAACATACCTCAACATGCTTCCATGAACTTCAAAAGTAGTGTTAAATAAAAGGTTGGCTATTACCCATGTAAAACACATAAATCAATTAAGCACATGGAACCTTAGCACGATCCAATCTCTCTGGATAGCAAAATTAACTTGAAAATGACCTCATCTACTTATCTTGAGAACCACAATTATTGAAACCACACAAAAGAGAAATTTGGAGCAACTACATTTATCCCAGATGACTGCTAGATACACATAGAAACATTTTACACAACTGTTGAACATAACTCACATTGTACAACAATCTAGAAACCCAAAATTTGGATATAGAAACTTCCAAAAACTATGAAAAATACCTCAGATCCTTACTATCATAACAACAAAACCTGGAGAAAACATTGAATACATGCAACCTTTTTTTCATTATAATTTTCTCAACATCCTTGACATATACAGTCAATGACCATCATTCATGACATCAATGAAAACAACTAGTTGAGAACTAGTTAACCAGTTGACATCAATGAAAATAACTTCATACTTGCAACATAAGCATACTACCTAACCTTTTTTTCAAGGCATCATTGATAATTACAAATTGGTCTTCTGAAACATGAACTTATAGAATTGCATTGTAGTTTCTTCTCTCTCATTTGGTCAAAAGCGTCTAAATTTTCTTGATCATTCCAAATATTTTACTAATAATTCCAATAGCTTAGCCTTCAACCTTGTTGTGATCATAAGAAACTTTAGATATAAGGTTTTTGATCCAAGAACCATGTCTTATGAAGAAGTCGAATTTTTTTCTCATAGTGGAATACATCATCAAATTCCATTGAATAAGGTACATATATGTATCCATATACTCTTCTTCTCACCTCCTTGGTGTTTTCAAGACTCATATAACATTGAATCATCTTTAAAGTTGAACTTATTATTTTATCATGAAGTTGAAACCCTTTTACTTGACCTTCTTTACTTGAATGACTATTTCTCACCTTATCCCACCTTCATTTGGTATACCTTTCAAATACTTTTTGTTCCTAAAATTATTTAATTATTCTTTCGATTTTGAAATATAGTCTCTTCCATATCCAATTTACCCTTAAAATGTCTTGAAGTGATCGCACAGGGATTTCCAAAGATTTACTTTTGTTTGTCCAACTTAGGAACTCAATACAAACTTCAACCAAACACTGCTCTATACAACCTCTTGTCTAGTTAGCCTACTTCCTCTAAATTAAATCATGGTTTACAATTTTTGGCCAAATTGGACATTGAACTGATTTTTTCTAACTAGATCTTCACTTTCAGGCACCTATAGTGGCTAAACCATGAGGAATTTGAAGATGATGCAAACTAGTGATTTGTGACATTTTTTCTATAGAGTCTAAATATATTTTTTTCAAAAATTTTGGAATCATATTGCACTTTTTTTTTCCATCTTCGAAAACTAGTTTTTTTCAGTAAACACCATTTTTAAGGAGTGATGCTTACCATATACAAGATAATTTTTTTTCCATGAAGAATAAAATTCTATTTTTTTCGCATTTAGATTTGTAACTACGATATCTAGTGCTTTCATTTGGTTTCATAGTGTTTTATTGGATTTTTTTTCCTTAATCAAGTTTTGAAGTCAAACCAATTACAATTCAGACATAGGCAGACTTTATACAACATAAATTTTCTTGTATGTATCGAAATTCAATTTTGTTTTTGTTGGATCAAGGACTTCAATATCTAGTGCATTGATATTTTTCAATTTTTTTTGATAATCTGCTATTTTTCCAAATGTACAGAACAGAGAGCTTTATTTTTGGTGAAAAACCTACATTCACAAGAAATAAAAAATAAATATAATAATAAATTAAATTTATTTAAAATTACACTTTTTTGGAAGCTTATAAAAAGGGCTACATACAAAAATTAATTTTAAATGAATTCATTTGGTCCCCCAAAAGGTCAATCAAAAGTGGTTGTTTATCAGCATTTTGATAGATGTAAAGGAGACTCCGTTATAGGTATGGTTTAAAACTAGTGGGGTTCTATCCAAGGGGGTTTGATCTAGGGTGGTTCGATCAATCCCTTTTAAATTGGAATCCTTTAAATGAAAATTTTCAAGGCTTAAATCATTATATTTTCTAAAAATATGTGATTTTAGCAAAAAATAGGATCTCTCAGAAATTGTAAACTAGTATTGTGGGATCACCCTTTTACTATCCAAGTTTTTACCTTGCAATCAACTTTTCTAAGAAATTTTGTCCAATTTTTTTGGTGATTTCATCTTTCTCATAATCTTAGACACTTCAAGGGCTATTCAGTTTCTTTTTTTTCTCATTTTTAAGTCTTGACTCCAAATTGACTGTGCCTACAATGGTTGGTGGGATCATGCTAGTTTTTATCTTCACCTCTTGTGAGTTGCTTCCAATCTAGTCTCTGACCTTTACTCTAAGGTACCAATTCACATTATTGATTCCATTTATCATTGCTATATTTTAATATCATTTTAAATTAGGATTGTTAGGAGGTTGTCTCGCCCCTTGGATATCTTCCTAGTTGATTCCAATTCACAATATGTTGAATTTTCCATTTCTCCTTAAGTTTTTTAGTTTTATACTAACAATTAGTTTATCCAATTAAGCATTTGTATCAGTAGACATAACCTTCTTTCTTAGCCTAGGTGCATTCCTTCCACAATCCATAGGCATGTCTCTATCAGTTGTTGATTTAGAAGTTTTAACCTCCAAGAACCATTCTTTCCTAGTGCAAAAGTTTGACAACTTTCAAGAAAATTGACTTTCTTACTGTTTCCCTTGTTCTTATTTTCCCTACCACTCTGGCATAAGAACTTTTCAAACATTAACCATTGATAATTTTTGTGGAAAACTTATGTAATGAGCTCAAAGGTCCAAGTTTTGAACCTGGAAGCTCTGATACGACATGTAATATACCCAAAGTTTACCCTACTATTTTTATCAAAGTTTTTAACTTATAATGTGAAAATTTCATGTTCTCTAAAACATGGAAATAAAAAATTTCCTTTTCAATAACACATTTACACATTGAAATAAACTATTCCTCATTATATTGCATAAATGAAATAACATTACATAATCCCAAGTAAAGAATGAACATATTTCGAATACAATTTACAAATAGATTCAAGATCATAATTACAAATCATAGCTTACAAGAGCTTAATGGTACAAGATTATAATGGTCAATATTTCCACATACGAAGACACATATTTATCTTCTTCTATTTCACAAGCCCCGATAGGCAACTGTGTGAGGGAGAGCATCACCCAAGTTCTTTTCCTCCAACCATGGACTTAATTGGTCCCTTAAACATCTCCTAACCAATAGATGACCCTATGATTCAAGAAGAGTTTGGTATGGAAATCCTGTAGAATAATTCCTACCTGAGCATGGTGTTGTGTCCTACATAACTAGTGTTGTCATATGCTATGGATACCTACCAAACATGCATGGCGCTCCCTACTAGATATTCAATCCTAGCTCATAGTGAACCGACAAAATGTATGTAGTGGATTCTACACTTTTGCTAAAGTTTTCATAGATATATTTATAAATAATAAATCCATTTTCTATGAAGTAGTGTCGCATGTTCACCCACCCCCTTGCTCAAGTTGGAAACTCTTTTCTTGGTTTGACCTCAAGAATTAAATAACATAGGCAAGATTTCATACAAAAGTGATAGCACACTTATATTGATCTAATTGACCAATTAGGTTTAACCCAACCTCTTGAATACCGTGTTACACATTTGTAACATTCCTGGGATTGGAAACTACCTCTTATTAAATATCGTTATTTTAATTATGGGAGTAACAAATCTCCTAGCTCATGCATAATTAGTTAATACTAATGAAACCATGTCACCAATTAGACACATCTGGTCTCAATCTAAAGCACTATAAATATGTCAATATATATATATAGATAAACTTAGAATTAGACTTGATTTGAAGATTACTTCTTTGTATTGAGTTTTAGACTCTTTGTTGCCATATCTACTATGGATCCATCCTTCTAGGATTCCATAACCAATTTGGTTATCCTATACATTAAATTTCAGATAAAATCTTATGTTTATAATATTATCCACTAATAGTAAGTTATCATAATAACTATTTGACTTTTAGTAAATTCAACTAAGAACATTTTGACCAGTCTCAAATTTCCTCATGGTTCTTTCCAAGTTATCCTTTGCATCATTTATATAAGGTACCTATGTTTTTATGTTTATAGACATTCATATATCTTTTCTTTAAATATAAAACACATATATTCACAAGTTAAAAAAATGTATGTTAAGTTAATATCTGATTTGGAGGAAATTTTTAGCATGAGAGGAGTTTGTGCTTTTGCACCTTAAAGTATCCTTGCATTATGGCTTTGGGTTTCCGAGAAGTAAATTCATCTTCTTTAAGATTATAATACTAGATGAATAGGTATAGCCTCTTAGTCAAGTATAAGATAATAGCATTTAAAAAGGTATTTGGAACATTTATATCTCTAATACATTTTTCAACCCTAATGGTTAATATCAATATAGTCATATTCAAGTGTATACCCTAACCCTAGGGAATACATTGTCCTCCTAATTTTAAGAAAATATGAGTGTCTGAGAATGTAGGTTCTCCACTCATGGTTAAACTTCCAACATAGGTGTTCATAACATCATAGCCTAGACAATGATAACTCATTACTTCTATCATGATATCAAACTCTTTTCATTTCTAACATAACTTATGCAAGCATTATATGTATCATACTATATCTTTGATATTATCATAATACCTTCTATTTAGCTTCATTTTACTACATCAATCAATCATTAGAATTTTGGTAGCTATATATCATGTGAATAAGATTCCTTAAGCTAAATTGTAATTATTCTATCTATATGCATAAGCACCATTAAAAAGCTATAGTAAAAAAAAAATGATTGAAAAAACACTTGCAAACAATAACCACACATAGTTTCAAAATTGGAAAGAGTAAGAGTTAAGAATATCTAAAGCATGCCTGGAAAATATAGCTTCCAACAAAAACTTACAACTCTATGCTCAATGCAAAAAGACTCAGCTTATCTCCACTCTAATCAAATAATCTATGATCTAAACACTCTCAAATAATATGCTTTCAACTCATAATAAAAATTCTCTCAAACTCTCTAAAGAATACAAATGAATAGCACAAATACACACATAAAATGAACACAACAATCAACAACCAAACATCCAACTACAACCATCTATTTATACAGATTTAGAGAGTAGTTTCCTACTGAAAGATAGCTAAGTTTCTTGCCACCTCTCTTCCCTTTTCCATTCATGGGATTTGTTGGTTGAAATGGTTGCAAATTTATCTCACAAAAAATTTCACATGCCTCCTATATTTTCCATGACCCAACTGACATTTTCTTACCTGTGATTTTCTGTACAATAACTCAACAAAAGGTTCCCATTTCATAGAACACATGGAATCCAAAAATTACACAATTTATTCCTCTACCAAGTCATGGTTTTCTTAACATTACTAGTGCAATCAAGGATGGAGGGTCTAGGAATAGGATTATCCAGCCTTGTAGCAAGAGTAAACACAATAGAAGCTCAAAGAATTGAGACAACAATCATTCATGAATAAATAGAAATGATCATTTATTCATTGGCAACATGCCATGCCCTCAAGCTTATAGATTACAGAATGATATGGCGTTAAGCCTAGAAATACATGTGAGTCAAAACCCTTATCTACTATCTAACACTATTGAGGATGATGATGCTAATGATGATCTCTATTGAAACTATAAAATGCTTATTTATACTATTTCCCAGCTTCAAAAAGGTCTACGTCGGCCTCAAGAGGTATTAAACCTTGAAGTTGATGAAATGTATGAAAGTCAACCAAACATATGAATTTCCTTTTATCTTTGGACAAACACGATGCAGATCAGAACAAGGTCCATCGATGAATGTGCATCCTTATGAAATGGTTTCTTGAGCTCCGTAAGTCACTTTATAGGTCCACACACTTGAAAAGCCAAGACTGGTCAATGAATACTTTTTGTCCAAATACAATTGATATTTTGTTAGCAATAACTTTGTACTAGAATCTCCAAATCACTTGAATTTATGATATGATGTAGATGTTGCAATGAATATCATATATCTTTCTCCCCGAGCTCTAATGTTACAATGTGGTACAATGCAGTATGAAATATTGAGACTGGGTCCTAACAGATAACTATTGAAATGCAAGAAAACAAATGAATGCAAATATTTTTGGTTGATGCAAGATTGCTTGCCAACCAGGGATGCTCCTACATTAGACACTTGAGGTTGAAGAAAAGTGAGCCTCTCACTTTCCTGGGGCTAGAGGAAAACCAATGTGGTCCACCTTAACCTGAGAAACCCATGATGAATCTTCCTCTGGTCTTCCTTCCCATCTGACTAGATATTCCTTGTATTGCCTTCCTCTGGTACTGCATCCAACTCTACTATCTATAACTTCCTCAAATTCCTCTAGATGAATTGCTATCTATTTTGGTAAACCAACTTCTCTATCCTCTGGTGACTCTCCTTCATGATACTACAATGTTGAATATAGGTGATATGCCAAATTCCTCTGGTAGTTCCACTTCATATACATTTCTAGAATCAAACTTCCTAATGATCTTACAAGGTCCAAACTTCTTCATCTTCAACTTGTTATATGTACCAACTAGAAATCTCTCCTTTCTGAGATATACCATTACTTCCTCTCCTATTGAAAACTCCTTATGTCTTCTCTTATTATCTTCTCTCTCCTTGTATGTATTGTTCATATTCTCCAGATTCACCTTAACTTGAGTATGCATTGTTTCCATGAGTCCTACAAATTATTCTACCTTTGCACTCATTTTATTCTCCATACTAATATCCCTCAATTCTGCTACTCCTCTGGGTTGTTGTCTTGTCACAATTTCAAATGGCATCTTCCCTGTGCTCCGGTTCACTGAATTGTTGTATGCAAATTCTGCTTGCGGTAGTATCAAATCCCAATTTCCTACTTTACCTTTAGTTAAACACCTCAAAAAGTTTCCCAAACTCCTATTTACAACTTCTGTTTGTCCATCTATCTGTGGGTGAAATGTTGAACTATACTTCAAATCTATTTTCATCTTCTTCCATAGTTTCCTCTAGAAATATCCAATGAACTTAGTGTCTCTATCTAATACTATGCTCTTTGGTAGTCCATGTAATCTCACAATTTCCTTGAAAAATAGGTCTACAACATGTACTACATCACTTCTTACAAGGTATGAAATGTTCCATCTTAGAAAATCTGTCCACAACCATAAATACAAAATCAAATCCTCTCAGTATCCTAGGTAATCCCAACACAAAATCCATGCTAATGTCTTCCCATGGTCTCTCTGGTATTGTCAATGGTGTATACATTCTTGTGTTATGACTGTTTCCTTTTTCAACTTGATAAATCTTGCAACTTTGAACATACTTCTTGACATCCTTATACAACTGTGGCCAAAAATAGTTCTCACTCACCAATGCTATGGTCTTATCAATCCCAAAATGTCCTGCTAATCCTCCACAATGCTTTTACTTGATCAAATTCTCTCTCATTGAACTTCTAGGAATACACAAGTGATTGTTCTTGAACAACATACCTTCCTGAATGTAATACTCCAACCATCTACTTCTATCCATCTCTATAGGTTCCTTGCAAGCCTTCCATGCCTCAACAAAATCAATGTCATCCTCATACATATGCTTCAGTTCTTCAAAACCCAATACTTCAATTCTCATCTCTATCAACAAACTTCTTCTCTAGCTTAATGCATCTGCAACTTTGTTTGACTTTCCACTCCGGTGCTTCAACACAAATATGTAACTCTGCAAGAACTCTACCCATCTCATGTGTCTCTGGTTCAACTTCCCTTGACTATTCAAATATTGTAAAGCTTGATGATCCGTATACAACCTAAACTCCTTAGGTAACAAGTAATGTCTCCACTTCTTCAAGGCCTATATTATTGCATAGAATTCCTTGATCATAGACCAAATATCTTCACCTAGCATCATTCAATTTCTCACTAAAATAGGCTACTTGTCTCCCTTCTTGACTTAACACAACTCCTATTTCACTTCCACTAGCATCCCAATCAACTTGGAATACATTATAAAATTTTGGTAATGCCAACACAGGTTGTTCTATCACCTTCTATTGCAACAACTCAAAACTCTTTTGTGCTCTAGATGTCCACTTGAATTCCTTCTAGTCACCCCTCATTGTCTTTGTCATAGGTGTGCAAATTCCACTAAAGTTTCTGATGAACTTCTAGTAAAAAGATGCTAGTCCATGAAATGATCTTACATCAACATTCACAAGTGTAGGAAATTCAACTATTGCTTTAACCTTCTCAGGTTCTATCTTCAATCCTTCCACAGATATCACAAATCCAAAATACACTAGTTCTTCCTTCATGAAACTACACTTCTTGATGTTTATCAACAAATTCTCTTCTCTTAGCCTCTAAAATACCTATTTGATGTGCTCCAAATGTTCCTCCTTAGTCTTAATAAAGATTAGAATATCATCTAGATAAACAATGACAAACTTACCCAAGAATCTCTTCAAGACTTCATTCATCAACCTCATAAATGCACTAGGTGCATTAGTTAGTCCAAATGGCATGACCAACCACTCATACAATCCCTTATTTGTTTTGAAAGTAGTCTTCCATTCATCTCCCTCTTTGATCGTGATCTGATGGCATCCACTTTTTAGATCTATCTTGGTGAAATACTTTGAACCACTCAAACTATCCATGATGTCATCCATCCTAGGAAATGGGATTCTATACTTCACTGTGATCTTATTGAAAGCTCTTGAATCTGTGCACATCCTCAATTCTTCATCTTTCTTAGGTGCAAGTATAGCTAGTACCATACATGGGCTCATACTCTCGCTGATCAATCCCTTCTTCAGCAATTCCTCTTTTCATATGAAGTATGAAATCTCATTGGTGGAATCTCTCCCTAGGATCTGGTGCAACTGCCTCAAGTTGATGATCTAGATACAACATCACAACTGCCTCATAATTGGAGATCTATTGACAAAGACAAGTAGGCTGCCTCAAGTCGATGATTTTCCCACACAAATATCTTACATAATTCCTTGCTCACTTCACAAATTCACTCTAGTGCAACTACCTCAAGTCGGCGATCTGTCCACTTTTGTTCAAAGTTCACAAACTCACTCTAATCTCCCAAGGGTTCACAACTTCACTGTGATCTTCCAAATGTTTACAACTTTTCTATGATCTTCAAAAGGTTTGCAACTTTGCTCTGATACCACTTGGTGCAGTCAAGGATGGAGGGTCCAGGAATAAGACTGTCCAGCCTTGTAGCAAGAGTAAACATAATGGAAACTCAAAGAATTGAGACAACAGTCATTCATGAATAAATAGAAATGATCAATTATTCATTGGCAACATGCCTTGCCCTCAGACTTATAGATTACAAAATGATATGGCGTTAAACCTAGAAATACATGTGGGTCAAAACCCTTATCTCCTATCTAACACTATTGAGGATGATGATGCTAATGATGATCTCTAATGCAACTACACATTGCTTATTTATACTATTTCCCAGCTCCAAAAAGTTCTGCAATGGCCTCAAGAGGTATTAAACCCCGAAGTTGATGAAATGTGTGAAAGTTGGCCAAACATATGAATTTCCTTTGATCTTTGGATGAACACGATGTGGATTAGAATGAAGGTCCCTCAATGAATGTGCATCCTTATGAAATGGTTTCCTGAGCTCTGTAAGTCAAGGGATAGGTCTGCACACTTGAAAAGCCAAGACTAGTTGGTGAATACTCGTTGTCCAAATATAGCTAATATTCTGTTAGCGATAACTTCGTGTTGGAATCTCCAAATCACTTGAATTCTAGATATGATGTAGATGTTGCAATGAAGATCATATATCCTTCTCCATGAGCTTTGATGTTACAATGTGGTATAATTCAGTATGAAATACTGAGACTGGGTCCTGACAGATAACTATTGAAATGCAAGAAAACAAATGAATGCAAATATTTTTGGTTGATGCAAGATTTCTTGGCAACCAAGGATTCTTCTGCATCAATTACACATGTTATTTTACTAATTCAAAGTCCCCTTCTAAAATTTACACATGGGCTTTACATACTCTTGTTTTCTTTCTTATTCTTATCTTGGCTTTTTACTTTATTGCTTGTAATTTAGGTGCCTATGCTAGCGGTTTCATGCTCCATAACAGTTACCTTTTAAATGTTTTCCAAACAACAGTGAAATTCCTATGCCACCTTCTCTATGTCGTGGCCATTTTACTTGTTCAAAGCATGGTTTCTAAAGCCTTATGTGTCTTCATTTGCATTTTTTATAACAATTTTAAATGATTCAAATAGCCACTATAATTGTTGCCTCCCATGTCTATACATGGTTACCTTGCCATGTAATGTGGATGCTAAAATATATTTTCTTCAACCTTTTTAATTCTTACCAGGTTGCATGGAAAAATTTTCCATTATTAATAGGGTATGTGCAGGATCATGATGGGCCAAAAAGTGGCGATATGATGGGTATGCATAGGGTATGTGGCTGACGACTTTTTTTTACCCAAAATTGATGAAGCAAAAAGGGTTTTTAAAGGAGATTCTCAACTTTCCACCAATATAAATTATGCTTTATTTTGAATTTAATAAATAATTATTATTCATTTTCTATTTGAATTACGACTAAAGTCCTGATTGATAGGCTGATTGAAAACAACAATAGCTTTCAAACGGTATCACATTTTTGAATCCAAAACATGCATCACATTCTATGCTTCATACTATAGGATTTAAAAATAAAAATTTAATTTCATGAAGTTTTGACCAAGTTAAGGTGGTCAAACATATGAGTTTTATATTTTTTAAAAGTTGTAATAAAAAAATCATAATTAATTATTTACTCTGGAAAAAAATTACAAAAAATATGTGTGACTACATCTTATTACAAGTCCCCATCTTATATTCCAAAATATTATAAAAAAAATATTATCATTTTATTGTGGTTAGGTATTCTACAAACACCTACTTCATTTTTTCCCTAAAATTTAAGTGTTATTGCATTGAAATTTTAAATTTCACCAACAGATTGTTTTTTTTTTAAATAAACCTAGTAGTTTAGAAACTACATTCAATTTGCTACATATTATATTCTTACATATTTTTGAAATAATATAGATAACTTATTCAAATTTTTACGTCAAGTTGCCTAACTCTGATTTTTCTGAATTTCATGGCCACTTAAGGGCTTGTTTTTTCTATGATGATCCTGCACATACCCATTATGGTTGTAAATTTTAACTTTAATACTAGGTGTGTGCAAGAAGTTAGGTCCAGTTTTTTGCCAAAAAGTAGAAGTGTTTTCCCTAATTTTTAGAATTTGTTACATTTGACCTTAAAATTTGAAGCATTTAGAGATGGTATCTTGAAAAAAGTCACTCATCATAAAATGTAGTACTTGGAGTCTAGTTTCCAAATATGTAATTTATTTTAATACCCAGATGATACAGATAGATTTTCAAAAGGAATTTATAAAAACCACTTTTTAAAGTCACTTGTTTTTACCATACCATGCACATGTATGTTACCCATATTTTGACCTAAATAATCATATTTTTCTAAATCCTTTTGAGAAAATATTTGTAACTCACTAAAGCACATTTTTCAATAAATTTTATAATTTTTTATTGAATATTTTTATTTTGTTAAATTTCTATTGGCTATATTTGTTGTTTTGAAAAGTCATTGTGTACATCACACATAAGATGACCTAAACTTATTATTTTTTGATTTATTTTTCAAATTGAAAAGAATTGTTTGAAGTACGTTTTTGTAAAATTTATTTTTCAAAAAATTATTTTAATAAAAAGTTATTAAAATACTAAAACCCATAATATTTCAAGTTTATGGACCAATTTCATTAGAAATTAATTAAAAAATAGAAAAAATAATCCAATTGTAAAAAAATTACATATTTGGAATCTACACTGTCTCATCCATAATGATTTTTAATTTTGTCAAAAAAAATTGCAAAAAAGGTCTTCAAACATATGTCCAAACTCACTATTTTCTTGTGACATTGACATGAATTTCAAGTTGTAGGTAAAACTAGGTCCAAATCTTAGGTTTGAGTCCCCAAGCCTTTTCTCGAACCAAAAAACAAAGCAAAAACTTGACCAAAAATTCAAATTTTAAAAAATGGGATCCCATTCTAAAACATGATCCCATTTTTAGCTTAGGGCCTCGAAGCGAAATGGGATCCCAATTACTAAATAACAAGATCCCTTTTCATTTTGTGCGATTTTAGGCTTTTTTTAAGTCCAAAACTTCCACCTTAAGTGGACTCAACTTCATTCTTTCACCCTATTATATATTTATCAATATATATAATATTTTAATTAAAATATATTATAATAATAATTTATATATTTAGCATTCAATATATATATAGATATGACAAAAAATATATATATATATACACAAATTACATTCGTCGAATTTATATTGTGATATATATAGATATGACAACTTATTAAATATAGCAGTATATACTTGAATATACATATATACATTAATCATATAATATATATATATATATATATATGACAATCAATTAAATTTAATAATATATTTAATAATATATTTGATAATATATATTATATATGCCTCAATTAAATATTGACACTTATATGCTTTCTTGTATACACATATATATAATTCCCTATATTCTAATTTGTATATATAAATATATACACATATCATGCAATGTATGAAATTCATGAGAGTTTTATCATTTTATTTTGATTCGATTAAATGAACAAGGTGGTTGAAGGTGACAAAAACATAGTTTTTCCTATCAACCAAAAGCTTTGAACTTAGGCTTAGCACTTACTAATGTAAAACTTTAGACTGACTTGACATGGTTCACTTAACATATGCAGTGAGTATGTGTGCATCAACTCAGATAGACATACCAATGGTTTTCATACCAAACTCCTCTCCTAGGTGATACTCTCTCTCCCCCTCTAGAGGGTTTGATCCTTTCCTACATCCAACTTAGTGCAACATGTATGTAGTCAATTGATAACATGAAATGTAACACCCCTTCATTTTGGCTCTTTGATCGGCATTGTTCTTCCCTATTATGATTGTGTCTGATTATGCTTTGACTTTGGAACTAGGTTGCTTTTGATTGCAATTATTATACAATGTGGATGGTATATTTATGGCATGTTTTGGATTAACTTAGAAGATATTTGATTTAACGATGTTTTATGTTGTTGATCATGTTATTGATGTTAGATGCGTCAGTTAGTGATATTGTATTGGTGAAGGGGACAAGATTGTATCACTCGCTTGCGAGTGCCCTATGATTCTGATATTTCCTCTTCATGGTGTGTTTGATTATATTACGTATATATGCATGTTCGACATGCTCTTTGTTGCAGGTTGGTAGGTACATGACATCGACTCCACCTGGTTTCCAGGTTTGAGCGTGTCCATTGACCAACAGAAATTGATTGGGAGATAGTAGCTAGATTTTTTGTGTCAAGTCGTTACCCTAGTCACAATGTGTCGTCGGGTTGTAGTCGGGTTTGGTTGTTTCATGTTGCCTAGGTCACCTTGGTCTTTAATTAAATTCAAGTTATAACAGCTTGTGTTGTTAATCTGTGGCTTAAATATATTTGGTTATAATGCTAGGAATGTTACTTTTTAATTAATTTAATTTAGTTAATAAAATAAGGATTAGATTTATTTTATTGACGAATTAAATTAATTGTGGAATTGATTAAGTTATTCCTTGAATTAAAAGTGTTAAGAGATTTAAATTAGTTTGTGTGAAAAGAAGGTTTTAAAATATGTTGAATTCTATTTAGAAAATTGAAAATTGTTTAAGTTATTTAAAATTCCAAATATTTTCAATGCAATGACTTTGGGGTAGAAAATATATTTTTGGAAATAGTTGACTTTTTTGGTAAAAGATATTTGTTTTTTTTTAATTTGAAAATTGAAATTTAATTTGAATTTCAATTTGTGAATAATTTGGGGGAAACTCTATTTTTAGCATATTTTTGTTCATTTTGGGAGGATGGGTTTTCAACTTGGATGGAGAGTTTTTTGGTGGCTTTACTTGGATTTGTGGAGGAGATGGAGATTTTTGCTTGAGTTGGGTTCAATGGAAGGATTGGAAAACACCATGGTGAAGGCTTCAAGTCTTGGAGGAAAAAAAAACAGGTTCCTCTTATTCTTGCTTGTCCATTTTGAAAATAGATTAGATCCTCTTCATGCTATTTAGAAATCTTGAAATGTTGTTTGAATCCAATGAAACCCATGAGTTATTTGTTTGAAAACTTGCATTTTGTGTTGAGATTTTGAAAAGAAAACCAAAACTAGAATCAACAATGGAAAAAAAATAAAAAATGAAATGAAAACCAAAAGAGTTTTGTTGTCAAAACATAAATCTAAACCCTATGGTTGTGTTGAAAAATCCATTGATTTGTTGCAAGATTTTTGTTGGGCATTTGCACAATAAGACCCACAAGTTATTTTTTTTAAAAATACTAGGGTTTCCATTTATTAAATTCTGGAAAATACCTCCGTTTGTTCTTTTGTGAAGTTCTTAATGGGTTTCTTTTAGGAGTGTATTTGTATTTTAAAATACAAATAAAAATAAATGTTATTTATTTTGTGGGAGGTCAGAGGCCAACCCTCCGTTGCCACCATCTCGCTCGGCCAAGCCAAAAATCAGAAGTTCTAAGACACAAAATTACTTTAACCACTTGTATAGTCAGTGTCTAATTCCTTAGGGTTACGACCCTTAATTTTTTTTAAAGAAAAATAAATTCATTTTATTTTAAGTTTTGTGTTTATAAATGATATCATATTTTATATTATATTTATAATATTAATATTATATATTTAATATTAATATGTTTAATATTTAATATTATATACTTAATATTAAATATTAAATATTTAATAAATTAATATTATATATATGATATTTAATATTTTATAATATGGGATAATATGGTATTAAAGTATAATCAAATGGATTATAGTGATAACATTTTGTTAATTTAGACATTTAAAAGATGTTTAAATCATTTTAAATAGGGATTGTTTTAAATAAATTATAGCATTGATATATTTGGAATGGAATCGTTATTTTAATGAATAGTGTTATTTTAAAAGGGTATTTTAATCCGTATCTAGGATTGAACAAACAAAATAAAATATTAAATTTAATACTTTAATGGTGCCAAGTGAACCTTAGATAATTTAACAAGTATTGAATAGAGTTGAATGATGATCAAATTTCCTTATTTAGCAATTTTATTATTTGATGTTTATGGTTAATCAGGAAATATTAGAATATTAAAATAATGTTAGAAGCATATGTTTAAATGATGTTTCAACATTTAAAATAGGAACTTTGCAATGATCATCCCATTTGTACAAGCGGAAATTAAACTGATGAATAGTCAAATGTATTCGTTTTAAGATTGATTTTGATTAATTATAGACTGATCAAGTAGAACCAAACTATTGGTTTAAATTCTTTAATGTTGACAATGTGATTTAAATATTTAAATATATATCAGAAGTACATTGAGTATGTACTATTAAGTATATTTGTTGGAGGGTATTTGTATTCAAGTAGAGATAAGGCTTAGTTGAGTTATTTAATGTTGAGTTGAAATAAAGACTGATTTATTTGATCTAAATGCTATTTATTAAGATGTTTTAATTATAGAATATAGTGGCGAAACTTAGAGTAAGGAAGGACTTATTATTTAATCTAAATGTTTTGTTAATCAAGCGATTCTATTTATAGTATATGATCGTGAAACTTAGAGATAACGAATGAGTTATTTTAATCAGAGGAGTTTATTAAATTAAAATATTTTGTTCATGCATATAATGGTTAAACTTAGAAGTAATGAATGATTTAATGAATCATATAAAATTGAGTTGTTTGATTTATTGCTATAAAGAGTAATTTATTTAATCCAAATGTTTTATAAATCAAGTGGATTTATTTACAGTATATGATTGTGAGACGTAGAGTTATTGATTGGTTTAATTTAATTCGATGATGTTATTTATTAAAATGTCTTGATTTTGGAATATGGTTGTGAAATTTAGAGTAAATGATCTATTCTTTGAATATTTCTATGTTGTGAAAAGAGATGGGTTCAATTGATTGGATAAATGCAAGTAATGGAAACTATGATTGACTGGATTTAGGAAATCTGAACCTAGCTATCTTGTTTGTCCGAAATGCTTTTAGTGTTTGATTGTTCATCTTCAATGTTGGGGAATTAGAGTGAATGTTATGTAAGTCTTCCAATGTGTTATCTTGAAACGATGTTGTGCATCATGTGTTTGTTATTGTTTTAATTGGGAAGTGCTTGAGTTATGTTTCAGTGGAAACCTGGTTACCACGACAGGTTGTGTGACCTTATGGCTTAAGGTTGAGTCATGTTTCAGTTTGTTATGTGGGTTGTCATTATGATTAGTCAACCTTGTGTTAGCCTTGGGTCGTCCATGCTTTGGTTTCAGTTTTGGACATCTGTAGTCATGTTACCTGTTGAGGTGTTTTGATTATTTGTGATAAGTGTTAGTGCATTGTCTACCCTTGGCATGTGGTTGAGTTATGTGTTGTCGATAGGGAGTGGCTTAACGAGCCAGGCCTAAAGTGGTTCCTGTGATAACTCAGGAGAGCTCTAATTAAGGAAATTAAATAACTTATACTAGGAGGAGTAATGAACATTAATAAGATAATTTAGCCTCGCCATTGGCTCAAGGTTGCACGAAAGACTTGAGATGAGTCAGAAGGCTCTGGACGGAAAGATCATTATCTTGTTCTACGAGATAACTCTGATTCCCACCGTGTGCATGTGGGCCGGAGTCAGTTGAGGTTTCCAGGATATCCCTAGAGGGGGGTCAGGGCCTAGGAAGACTTGCTAGGAGATCCCATGCAACCTTTGCGATGACACTCCTCCTATGACAGCAGTCGGTATGGTGTTGTACCGTGGGTTTTTTTTATTGTGCAGTGATTGTACTCAATTTTTGTACTCTGGAAGCATTGTAACCATGATGTTAAGTGATGTGGTATATGTTCTTGTTTGCAGTTCAGATTTTGTGTTAGCCTGTGTCTAGTGGCAGATGGTCTTGTCTAGGAAATCCTTGTTACTATCTCCTAGCACAAGGGGTGAGCCTTTTGGTTTCACTTGGTTGGGTGGAATGTGCATCTTCCTCTGCTGGTTTTTGCTCTTGATTGTGTGGACGAGGCTTTCATGATTGGAGAGCTGGTTGGATCCAGATGCTATTTTGGCTTTGTTCTTTTCAGTTGATCTTTATTCTTTTACCCCTCATTTGTTATCGAGGTGGAATTTGTAAATTGTAATCATGATTATTGGATTTACCTCATTCAAGGAATGAGTGTTGTAATCATATTGTTTAAATGTTGTTAATTGGAATCTTGAGGTATTTATTTTCCTTGTTGTAATTTATCTTGTATGGGATGTATGTAATCTTAATTCTATAAGTGATTAATTTTTTGGTTTCAGTTGATGTTAATTGTTGTTTGGAATTTAAAGTAATCTTTGTCTCGTGGCCTTAGAGGTTGTTGGCAATGTGTATTCATCTTACATGTTATTTGTACTTAAACAAAAAAATTGGCACGCTTAAGTAATGAATTGTAACTCTAGGGTTGCGTGGCAGGGCATTACACATGGTGTCAGAGCCTAGGTTTAAACACTAGGAACTCTAGGATTATGTTGGACCCATTACGTTGTAAGTTGTGTAGGTTTATACTCTGGGCACTATGAGCCCATTGTATTGACCTAGTTGTTTTTCTCTTTCATGTTGTTTTCCTTTTGGGTTGATTTCTCTTGTTTGCCCAGAAGTTGTCGTTAAGTGGTATAGGTCCAATGGTGCAGGAAACTAGTGGAAAGGATAGGATCCTCGGTGTAGTGTGCAATGCAATCGCATATCCTTTCTACCGGAAGAACGTATTATGGATGATTTGTGTGGTTTTGGTGTGAACTGGTGTGTGGTGTGCGGTGGACGACAAACAGTTTTGTTGATTATTTTTTCCTTTGCATGTCTTGTTGATGAATGCCTTGTGCAGGTTAGTTAGGCCGCGAACCTACCAAGAAGTGTGTTTTGATTGGTCTCCTTCTTGATGCATGACTCTTTTGTTGTGTAAAAGGGGGTGACCCTTGAGTGGTTCTTGAGTGTGGTTGTAGTGTGTTTGTTGAGTATGTTCCAAGTATTTGTTGGGGTGAGATAGTCATAGGACCTCTTGCCTTGAGTGCCTTAGTATGGCATTTTAGAGGGTGGAATTTCCCAACCTTGTCTTGTGTTGTGGAGGAATGATGCTCATGTCTTGGAAGTTCTATTTGACCTTGAGGGTGCCAAGGAGTTCCTTGGGTGTGGATTCTCTTTTGGAGTCTCGTTGTTTCCTTCTCCATGCAAGTATCTGATGCGTGTTTTCTGGTGCTTTATCTCTTTGTGCAAGTGATTACTTGATTGACCCCTATGTGGTGTTAGAGTTGCGTTTGCATATTCTATTGGATAGAGAATTAAGAATTATGATAATAGGAAATGAATGAACATGTTATTAGTTCATAGAGATTTGTGCATGCTCTCATGTGGTAGATGCATTTGTGTGAAAGTGATTGTGTGATGACGAAACCATGATTACATTCGTGCCTATGTTAGAACTGTAAATATCTTGTCTTCTCTCTCTTTCCATTGGGTTAACAAAGATGTTGTCCTTAAGTGTGTGGGGTATTGACACCCAGGGTATGTTGTATCTTGTGAGAAAATGCTTATGTATTCATGAAGGTTGTTTTATTAGATCAAACCTTGGGTAAAGGACCTAAGTCCCCAAGTTGCATTCATAATCAGGGAAAATGTATAATATGAATAGAAAATCATTTTGCAGTAAGTAAAATTTTAAAGAAAAGGGATTAGTGAAACCATTGCATGTTAATGATAATTGCATAATAGGTGCATTTTGTTGGTGAGGCCTAGAGTCCCCAATTTCATTGTTGAGACTTAAGAAATCATGTAGTTGTTCAATTATTGTACCTAGATTCAAATGCAAAATGTTAAATGAATGTTGAACTAATAATGTGCATACCTTGTCTTGAGTAAACATTGTAATGATATCTCATTATGTGTGGCCTTGTGATGATTTCTGGTGATGTGTATTGGTGCATATGGGTATTATGTATGTTAATCAGTGGATATGTGTTTTGGAATTTTGGTTGGTTGTTGCTTCACCATGTTGATTGTATATATTGATAGTGTGCTTGGGTGTGTTGATTTCAGCACAAGCTGCTGCTGTTTTATGTTGAGGTATGGAGTGGTTTAGTATTGGAACCATTTTTTATGTGAGTATTTTAATGAGCTTGAACTAGGGGTGCTTGTAGGCTTTCAGGAGTAAGCCTGACCCTAGGGGGGGAGGATGTAACACCCCTCCGTTTTGGCTCTTTGCTCGGCATTTTTCTTCCCTGTTATGATTGTGTCTGATTATGCTTTGGCTTTGGAACTAGGTTGCTTTTGATTGCAATTGTTATACAATGTGGATGTTATATTTTGATGTGATGTTATCCTGATGTTACATTTATGGCATGTTTTGGATTAACTTAGAAGATATTTGATTTAACGATGTTTTATGTTGTTGATCATGTTATTGATGTTAGATGCGTCAGTTAGCGATATTGTATTGGTGAAGGGACGAGATTGTATCACTCGCTTACAAGTGCCCTACGATTCTGAGATTTCCTCTTCATGGTGTGTTTGATCATATTACATATATATGCACGTTCAACATGCTCTTTGTTGCAGGTTGGCAGGTACATGACATCGAATCCACCTGGTTTCCAGGTTTGAGCGTGTCCATTGACCAACGGAAATTGATTGGGAGATAGTAGCTAGGTTTTTTGTGTCAAGTCGTTACCCTAGTCACAGTGTGTCATCAGGTTGTAGTCGGGTTTGGTTGTTTCATGTTGCCCAGGTCACCTTGGTCTTTAATTAAAATTCAAGTTATAACAGCTTGTGTTGTTAATCTGTGGCTTAAATATATTTGGTTATAATGCTAGGAATGTTACTTTTTTAATTAATTTAATTTAGTTGATAAAATAAGGATTAGATTTATTTTATTGATGAATTAAATTAATTGTGGAATTGATTAAGTTATTCCTTAAATTAAAAGTGTTAAAAGATTTAAATTAGTTTGTGTGAAAAGAAGGTTTTAAAATATGTTGAATTCTATTTCGAAAATTGAAAATTGTTTAAGTTATTTAAAATTCCAAATATTTTCAATGCAATGACTTTGGGGTAGAAAAGATATTTTTGGAAATAGTTGACTTTTTTTGGTAAAAGATATTTGTTTTTTTTGAATTTGAAAATTGAAATTTAATTTGAATTTCAATTTGTGAATAATTTGGGGGAAACTCTATTTTTAGGATATTTTTGTTCATTTTGGGGGGGATGGGTTTTCAACTTGGATGGAGAGTTTGTTGGTGGCTTTACTTGGATTTGTGAAGGAGGTGGAGACTTTTGCTTGGGATGGATTCAATGGAGGAATTGGAAAACTCCATGTTTGAAGGTTTCAAGTTTTGGAGGAAGAAACCAGGTTCCTCCTTGTTCTTATTTTGTTCATTTTGAAAATATTTTAATCTTTGTAATGCATGTTTGAAAATCTTGTTGATTGTGTGAGAAATCTTTGAAAGGTTGATTGAATCCAATAAAACCCATGAGTTATTTCTTTGAAAACTTGCAAAATGGTTGAGATTTGGAAATGAAAACCCAAAAGAAAACTCCTCTTCAAATTAAATCTTTAAACCCTCTTGTTGTTTGGATAAATTTGTTTGAGTTTTGCAAAATGTATTGCTTGTTTCTCAATTTAAACTGGAAATGTTTATTGAAAATTTCCCTATTCAAAGGAAAATGCTTGTTTTCTTCCCCTGTTAAAATTTCTCTATTTTAATTTTACTCGTAATAGGGGAAAATGAATTTGTATTAAAAAAAAAGAATATATAAAAAAAATGAAATATAATTTATTGGGTAGACTAACCTCTATCTACTACTGATTTTGGCCATGTCACGGGCCTGGGAGGCTGCTCGGCTATGTGGGAACATTGACATCCATCGTCACTAGTTGGGGCGTGGGTTGTGTGTGAATTAAACCACCGGCCGCCTCTGTGAGGGCAAAGATCGTGCTTTTGCATTATACATCAGCCACCCATGGGAGGCACAAGGTGGCTCTGTATTTTGGCCTCTTTCTTATGTTTTAATAATTTTGAAAATTACTTTAATTTTAATTTAATTTTATAACATTTTTTTATATAATATATATAATATTTAATATTATATATTATATAAAATATAATATATTTAATATATATTAAATTAAATGAATTATTACTATGTTAATTTAAAATATATTTTATTATTCAAGCTTATTTGGTTATTGATTAAATTATATATATAAATTTTACATATACATATTAAATTATTGGGGTTTTAGATTTAAAATAGTTGATTTAAAATAAGATGTTTTGTTTTAAAAAAAAAAGAGGGTAAAAACTTTATTAAATCAGAACAGCATTACAAAGTCAGAAGAAAGAAGCCACAAGGGGCCCAACAAAACAAGAATTAATTCACACCCAAGAAGCATCTCATATCCTCCGCAACCCACTCCTCAAGATCAGGGGCCATGTCATTAGGAAGATTGCACCAACCATCCACATACCAAGAATCTGTCTTCTCTGACGCCCATCTAGCCAAACCATCAGCCACCCTATTCCACTCCCGCGGAATATGGCGAAAAACAATGGACTCCAGAGAAGAGCACATAGAAATAATCTGCTTGACAACCACAACAAGCTGCCAATTCATATCCTCCAACTGCCGCTTATTCAACATATCAATAACCACCTGAGAATCAGACTCACAAACAATCCGCCGCCACCCAAGGCCAACCGCCCGCTCAATCGCCATAAGGATAGCACTAGCCTCCATAAGATTATTGGTATGCAAACCACGATACATGGAAAAGAAAAACACCACCACTCCCAAGCTGTCTCTACCAATACCACCCACTCCGGCATGCCCAGGATTACCCCTAGAAGACCCATCCGTATTGATTTTTAGCTCCCCAAGAGCAGGCGGACACCAGGAGCCATCACGAACCACCCTCTCAAGCCCACACCTACGATGCACACTGCCCAAATTTCTCCTATCCCCAACAACAAGACCCAGGGAATTAACAACACCCAAGTCCCCAGGATCCACTGGCACAGACAAATCACACTTTGCAACCAAAGACTCCTGCAAAGCCCCAAGAATCCACCCCCAAAGTTGCTCTAAGACCAATTTTTTATCCAAGAAAATCCGTCTGTTGCGCTCCAACCAGAGATGCCAAACAATCAAACTAGGGCCAATGCTCCAAGCAATTTTAAGAAAAGAGGTTTTGGCAGGAGATGATCCCTGTCTCCTCCAAAAATCATCCAAGGCAGAGACATGTCAACACGGTAAACTCCAGAGATTCCACCAGTGATGCCAGATATCCTTAGCAAAGGAACACTGAAAAAAGAGATGTGAGAGGCATTCTTCATGCTGACCACACAAAACACACATGGAAGGGCCCTAGAACCCCCGTTTCCAAAGATTGTCCCAAGTAAGACACTTACCTTGGACAACAAGCCAAGAGAAAAAATTACACTTAGGCCAAGCAAATTTATTCCAAACATGCTTCCACCAAGGAACCTCAGAGCTCCCAAAGGCCTGTTTATCCAAAACTTGATAACCAGAGGCAACCGAAAATTTACCTCGCAAATCAGGACCCCAAGCAAGAACATCCCTCTCAAGAAGAGAGTTGCAGGTGCGATCTGCAAGAATTTTAGCAAGCATTTGACGATCCTCCAAAGCCCCACCAGGAGGCCAATCCTGAGGATCCTTCCACCTAGATATAGTAATCTGACTCAAGGAATGTTGAGATTTGAAGTCAGCCACATGACACCAACCCGCCTCCTCAAAAATCTGGCACAAGTCCTGAAGTTGGGGATGAGAAGACAAAATAGGGGGATGACCATCCCAAGAGTCATGCCAGAAGAGAGCTTCCTGACCCCCATTACAAATCCAAAAAAGGCCCTATTTCACAAGCTTGGCACCCCGTTTGAGGGTACTCCAGATCATAGAACCTTTCCCCTCCAGACTGAATCTTACAACCTCCATGCTTTCCACTGCACCCAAATATTTGAGGGTAAGAATTTTAGCCCACCACATATGCTGTTGAGAACACCAACGCCAATACAGCTTAGCAGCCAAGGCTTGCCCATTCAAATCAGTTCATCGTAAACCAAGACCCCCTTCATGCTTCGGCCTACAAACAACATCCCATTTCACCAAGCTCCACTTTCTATGAAGGAGATTACCAGACCACAGGAATTGACGAGACAGTCTCTCAAAATCTTGGATAAAACTTGAAGGAGCAGAAAGAACAAAGCACTTATAAAGAGGGAGATCCTGGATCACGGACTTAAGAAGAGTCACTCTACCAGCTGAGGAAAGCCACCTACAAGTCCAATGGCTGACCAAACTTTGAAACTTGTCAAGGGTCTCTTGCCAAAACCTTTTTGGGAGAGAACGAATGGCAAGAGGGATTCCAAGATAGAGAAAAGGAAGTGAACCGATCTGGAAATGAAGAATACCTGCTAATCTCCTTTGGATACTCTTAGGAGTATGAAAGAAGTAAATGAGAGACTTACCCTCATTAATGCGCTGCCCAGAGGCCGCCAAGTAGCTGTCCAAAACATTGCGCCAGTTCAAAGCCTCCTCAACCCTTGCCCTACCCATCAAGGCAGTATCATCAACAAACTGAAGATGAGTCTGAGGGGGGAGATCATTTCCCCAATTCCAACCCTGAATCAAGCCACTTGCTACCTGAGCACGAATAAGCCTTCCCAATCCTTCCGCAAGTAGGATGAATAAGTAGGGCGACAAAGGATCTCCTTGTCTGAGGCCTCTAGAAGCACCAAACAACTCAGTGGGCTCACCATTGAGAAGCACTGAGAAGGAGGAAGAAGTAACACAACTCCTAACCCATTCAATCCAATCACTAGCAAAGCCAAAAGCTCCATTTAACGCGATCATACGCTTTTGCCATGTCCAGCTTGATAAACATAGATTTTTCTTTTGAGGATTCCATAGAATGGATGGTCTCAGCTGCAATCACAACACCATCCATGATCTGTCTGCCAGCAACAAAACCCCCCTGCTCCTCAGAGATTAACTCACCAAGCCAAGGTTTCAGCCTTTCAGTAATCAACTTAGTAATAATCTTATAAACAACATTACATAATGCAATAGGCCGAAAAAGATCCAAAGAATTAGCCCCCTCCTTCTTTGGAATGAGAGCTAAAAAAGTTGCATTCAGAGACTTCAACATTTGTTTATTCATGAAAGATTCCTTAACAACCTCTAAGAGGTCCAACTTAACCACCTCCCAAAACTCCTGAAAGAATTCAACAGGGAATCCATCAGGCCCCGGAGCTTTACCTTTCTTCATCTGGAACACAACGTTCTCAAGCTCCAACAAGGTAATAGGAGAAAGCAATGATTCATTCATTTCATTAGACACTAGCTGCGGGATACAATTCAAAATCCTTGTTTCAGCCTCCTCAGCTGGAGGCGAATCTTCAGAAAATAATGAAGAGAAATACTGAATGCATTCCGCAGAGATAGAAGCAGAAGAGGACAAAATTTCCCCATCAGACAACACAAGAGAAGAAATAACATTACCTTGCCTCC
>VDFB02271358.1:158480180-158515532 GCA_007258455.2 Sequoia sempervirens
ACCCCTTGTGGGGGTCAAGGGGGTAGAGCCCCCTTGTGGGGGTCGAGGGGGTAACACCCCCTCACGAGGTCCAAGGACAATGGCCCCGATGTGCTCCTTTCACGATATAGGCAGGGTTGAGGGGCAGAGCCCCTCGCCACCAAGCATAAATTCACTATCGAAAATGCATTGGAGCACACATGGATTAAGTAGTTTTTAAAATTTCACTTTAAAAATAATACTAAATGAAAATGAAATTGTTACCATTGATTAGCTTTTTAATCCGATGGCTGCAGGTTGATTTCATGACCTATATGCACGTGCCTTTTAAAAGGCTTGTTGAGGCTCAAAATTTGTTTTGGTCCACATGATTAAATCTAATCATGTGTTCCAAAATAAATTTCAGGCCTCAAAAATCCTTTTAAAAGGCACGTGCAAATAGGTCACAAAATCAACCCACAACCATCCGATTAAAAATCTAATCGATGATTTGATGGCAATAAATAAAACCCTATTCAAGGCTAAAATATCCCTAAAATTAAATGATAATTTATTATTAGTGGCGATATTGCCCCAAAATTAATGGTAGGAAATAATATTACTGATGAATATAATTAATATTTGTAATTATAGTATAAACTACTATGAATCAATTCCAATAATGCATTGTTTACATGTCGAATCAATTCGATTTATTAGTTTAAAAAATAATGCATTGGCAAATTAATCGAGACGAAATTAATTTTTTGTAAAAGCTTGGCAATTCATCCTCCTTTTTAGCTTGTACTATTTCCCATTTCTAGAGGTCCTGATTTCAATTATTCGCCAATTGGCGAACATTCACCACTAAAGTTTTCCTTTCTCTCGAAACTATTTAGTTGTTTGAAAGCATGACATAGGTTTGTGCTTTTACCTAGGTATAAATTTTTTGTAAATATACAAAAGTACAAAAATTTATAAACAATCTCTCTTTCTCTCCATAATAATATGAGTCATAAATAACAAATGGAGTTTTATTTACTACTTAGAATCCAAACCATGTACACCAAATGCAGATTCTCAACAAATGAAATTAAATAATTTAATAAAATGACCCAACAAGATGTGGTCTCTTGGTCTACAATTGTGGCTTATTCAATAAGTTATATAGATCTTTAAACAAATGCAATTGGATTGTTATTTTATTAGATTTTGTGGTTGTGAATGGCTTGATAGACATTTATATGTATACAAAATGTGAAATGATATTGAAGGCATTTGATTTATTTAAAAATTGCATAATGCAATTGTGTTCTTATGAAATATAAATATTACACTATATGGAAAAAATAGTGTTCTCAAAATGCCTCAATGAAATTGCAATAACCACCATTGTTTACTATTATTATGTTTAATTAGTATATTAGTTATAGTTTTATTCAAGAATTAAATATGTTTTTTAATTTATCTTTTTCATCTAATACAAATAAAATGACTAGTTAAATAATATGTTGTAGTTCTTACTTTTTTTATTAATATTTTTTCACTTTAAATTATAGCATCAATGAGGTGGGGGCCTTGGTTCGATTGGTTAAAACATCCTATTGCAAGAAAGAGGTCACAAGGTCTAGTCTCCCCCTATCCTTGTGGTACCAAAGGGCATGCCACACTAGTGTCACTGGTCAGATGAAAAAAGTTTACCAAGTGCACTACAGTTTATAAGGGGCTAACCGATTCTTGCAGATTAAAAAAATACATTAATGATTCATATATTTAATAACTTATTTTAATTTAGAAGTGTTAGCCTCAAAATTTATCAAACTTAACAATGTCAACAATTCTCTATCACTACTTGTAATCATGCACTATGTAAGAAAAACTCCTCGTATCATGACATATCCATAACCCTAGATTTATTCCTCAATGGTTCATTCAAAAAGACCTTGCCTACTTATCCCTTTCAAGAAATTAGAGTCCACATAACTTGTGTCGTAAATTTCCATCCCTTTTGCTCAAAATGGATTTGCATAAAACAAACCTACTAATTAAGGTGAACAATTCAAGGAAACAAATAATTACTATTTACATTTCAAAGATTTAATTCAAAAAAAACTACAAACCATGCCCAAAAGCTAAGGTTTCCAATAATAAGGGAAATTCTAATTTCATGGAAGGACTCCCAATTTTTATATTTGATAATATATTACCTTAATTGGTTACTTAACATATAATTTTTGGTGTAAAGTAGGAAATAACTTAAGTACTAAGAGTATGCTACAATGACTATGAAATTTCTAGATCATTAAATATACATAGGGTAAATGCAACATAATAGTAATCAATCTACAATTCTAATAAATGTACCTATCGGGCTCACTATTTTCTATTAAAATGTGTAATCTTGAATAGTCAATCTAATTGTGGTGATATGTATCAACTTTTATAAGACATTTAGAAACTTCCATAACACATATATTACATGCTTAAGCCTAGAAGTTATAGTATAACTATATTGTATAATTTGTATTTAATGTGCATGACATTATCTTATGGTACCTAGATTACTAATAGCATAAACCTTAAAGGTAAAAGATATTTTCTAATCATATTGAGAAACTATGTAACATGCCAACCCTTCAATGAAGTAAATATTTCCTAAGTTTTCACTGTGGGAATAAATAAACTATGTAACAAGCCATTGCAATAAAATTTCTTTTCTTTATTAAGAATTATAAACAAAGATGCCATAACAATATACAATAAGGATTCCATTCCAATACAATAATTTTACAAGTTAAAATAATACAAGAATGTACATAGTTACATACATAGTTCAACTGAGCTTTGAAAAAAATAGCTTATAGATGGTCCAGGTCCCTCCTTTCAAATCTTGGTTCTTCTGTTGCCTAATGTGGAGGAGAAGGATCACTCAAGCACTTTTCTACCAACCATAGACTCATATGTGGTCCCCCACACTCTATCATTCGATAGATGGCCCTTTCCTTCGAAAAAGAGATTTGTAGAGTAATCGGATAACAACAACCAACTAAGCTTAGTGATGTATCCTACACAACTAGAACTTGTAAACCCACAATCTAGGACCAACATGCAATTTACTGGATCATAGTGAGCTGACGGTGGAGCCAGAGGAAATCACACTACCTTGGCCAAAGTGTTCTCATTCATTACTTCGAATGAAGTTCATTCTATTACATATACTACTCAGGGTTGATTTGACTTAAGGACATCATAAACTACACATAGGTATTTCCTTCAATGGATAATCTATAACCCCAGAGATAGCCTATCACCATTTCTACAAATTTAGAATAAAACTACTTTAACAAAGTAAATGTACAAGATCCCTCCCATATAATGGATAAACAATCCTAGAGGTAGTCACTAGCTATCCTAGTTAAATCAATAACCTAGCTAAGAGTAACACATATGCCACTCATGTTTAATCATATCTAGTATGTAATACCTATGATAAACACAAAACTCCTATTATGGAGTACATACAAGCACATCATAAAAACAACATAATAGCTTCTAATTCCTTTTCCAAGCATTACTATTTTCCCTAAATCCAAGTACTCATAATATACAATTCAAAGAAATCATCGAAAAAAATCTTTCAAAAAATAAAACAATAGAAGAAGAAATGTCCTCATGCCTATTTTCACTTATCCAATTGATTGGCTGTAAAATAGTTTCCCACAGTAGCAACTAGCTTATATTTGATTTCTTCAGCTATGTCATGATAACCTCTCTCTCTCAAGTTGAAAATGTACTTCACTCAATATGCTAATACTCTCATAGTAATCACAACTCTCTCTCTCAAATAAAATAGAATATTGCATAAATGAATTGCAAAGAAGAATACATAAAATGCTGAGCACAAATACGCATGGAATGCGTCCCAAATAAGTGAGTTTACTCTACTATTTATACAGTAGAAAAGAGGCTTATCACCCTATAGATTAGGCATGATTGTTGACAACAATCACCATGCATAGCTACTCACTCAACTTAGCTAGAAGGTGGCACACTAAGAAGAAAATACTCAACAAAATAGTGCTACAAGTCGACCTCTTTTAATGATAGCAATGAAAGACTATTTCAAATCAGCACATGGTGATAAAGGTGTAATTCAAATTTTCTTCCCAATGAACATCTACAACAAGTAGGATTCATAAGGTGGTGCCAAAGCATCAAAGACCTTGTATAGGTTTGGTGCGATTCATCACTCCTTGAATCGGTCAATAACTAATATGTAAGACATAATTCATATTGACTTAGTCTTACATGAGTTGACTCACTTCATTTAGCAGCTTGACCAAGTCATCAACTTGTTGTACAAAACCTTCATGCATTTAGCAGCTGTTGGTATTTACCAAATGACAATGCATCATAGAGTTTACTAAGTCAAAGATGTTTCCAAATAAGGTGTCGACTAAGTCTCCTTCACATATCAACTTCATAGTTGTAAGTTGTTTTCTAGAATACTTGTTCCAAATATGTGGGAAAAATGAGTAATAATCGACCTCTAGTTAAGTGCATGAATCTGTGACACAATTTTGATGCCAAATTGAAAAAAAATGAAAAAAATGCCAAAAAGGAGCAAGCATGTGCTAAATGATCAGGTCATTTGGCATGCACCAAATGATCAGGTCATTTGGCTTGCACCAAATGATCAGGTCATTTGGCTTGCACCCAATGAACAGGTCATTTGGCGTGCGCCCAATGAAGAGGTCATTTGGCGTGCGCCCAATGAAGAGGTCATTTGGCGTGCGCCCAATGAACAGGTCATTTGGCGTGCGCCAAATGATCAGGTCATTTGGCATGCACCCAATGAACAGGTCATTTTGTGTGCGCCAAATGATCAGATCATTTGGCATGTGCCAAATAGAAAAAGTCTATTAAAACAAAAAAATTGCATTCTTAGCCTCATTTTTTGTTCATCCCACGGCTTGGCTTGGAGGTTTTCAGCTCTGCAACTCATGCTCACTAAATCTCTTCCATTTTTTGCACTCTTAGCTTGCAATTCTTTATGAGGATGCTGCCAACAAGTGAAAGAGGTCAAAGATTGTGAAGAGGTATGTATTTTTATTGTTTTTATTTTGAATTTTATTTAGAATGTAGTTTGAAATAGGTTGTTTTAATAATTTACTTTGTTCTAATTCTCAAGGAATGAATCTCCACCTCCAAACATTGATAATTCACAATCGCCCCCTCAAAAAGAGCCTCCTATATAAGAACAACCTAAAACCCCTCCATCAATTCATAGGTATCCTCAAGGAACACAAGAAAATATCCCAAATCAAATTGAAAACAATAAAAGAGACATTGAAAAATTAATTGGAAGATTAACCGAGCATGCCAAAACCCACCCTTATAGGAGAGGGATTTCTGAATAGTTGAAGTCAATTGTATTTCTTGTAGGAGAAATGAGTGAGAAAATAAATTTTTGGTCAAAATAAGAGGCATGAGTTGAGACAATTTTATGCTAGTGGTTTGTCATATGCAGATGTGAAAAAATAAAAAATTAGCAAAACCAACTTGTGTTCCCTATTTATAGACTCGAGAACAAACACATCTTTGTCTCATGCATGCAAGAGGTTCCCCATACATTGGTGCCACCATGAATTAATTAAAAATAAATTTTGGGAGCGGTGGCAGATGGTATTTGACCAACCTCCATGCAATAACCATGAGGTACCACAATACTTTTTGAGGAAACTCTATTGCAAGTTTGGCCTCAATAAGATGCCAAATTATTTTGACATCTTAGACTTTTAGGGTAGAGGTGGGGGCTCCACACATGATATACATAGTGCATGATGTAATCCACAATTGGCACAGAGACGCTTGACCAAACCCATGGTGGAGCATGTCATCGTTCTTTCCATTGTTAAGGATAGTGTAGAGCTAGACACATTGGAATTGATTAGCTCGCTCACCTAGACCATTATATAGTGTGTGAGGCCTCTAGTAGAGCCTGATGTGGAGGAGATGTGTAGGCCCCAAGCTCCACCCCACCATTGTGGATCTTGCAGTTATGTTTGCACGTATGATTATCAGAGTGCTTAGGAGTAGCTACACAACATACATTAGTTGCAGAGGTGATGGCTATGATAGATGAATTATTGAATAATACATACAATATTGATACTCAGGTAAAATTCAACAAATTCATTTTTTTTTTATTAAATTATATTTTAAAATTTAAGAATAACTAGATTAGTAGAATCAATATGATGAAATTTCATGGTCGGAGTGTTCCTGAGACATGCTCCATTCCTGCAGAACCTTATTCGTTCTCGACGTTGATTCCACAGGTATGCAACTAGTATTAAATATATTATTATTGCATTTGAATAGTTGAATGTTATATTTGAATTTTTGTCTCATAACATGCTTTGGATGTCGAACAGTTTCCTAGTAGACCTTCAAGCTCCACTCCTCACAATTCATGTCCTCAAGGAACTTTCACTTAGGTAACCTTTATTCATCAATGTTGTTGTAAAACAATGTTAGCTAGTTTTCATAATTTTTCATTTACAAATCTAAAAAAATGATGAGAAACACAACATTGGTTGGTCTTGTGAGATCCTAATTATATTTACCATTCAATATCCATCTCATTATTCCATTCCTTTCAACACGCATATTTTAACCATTTTATATCACGTATCCCAATCTTTAACACCTTATATATTATACCACCTTCATATTTCATCTTATACACATATTGTTACAAGAAACCTTTCCTTCTACTCATTATTGACCAAATCTCTTATACATTATTACTACACACCTCAAGTTCCCACTTCATGTCCTATATTCAAAACTTAGACATCGCCTAATTCATTTTATGGTCTAATATTCCCTACTAATTACTTCCCATTAACCTCTAGTATAGTTCACCTTAAAAATATTTTATTATCCCATCCTAGCTCATCCAATTAATCTCTACTAGTTCGTTCTATGTTCCATCATCCCCTCTTGATCATGTCAAATTATCTTTTCCTAATTCACTTTTTGTTTCTTTATTCCTTCCTAATCCCATCCCATTAACATTTAATAGTTCACCCTATTTTCCATGATCCCCTGCTAGCCCATCCCACTAATATCTACTAGTCCATCCTATGTTTCATTATGCCCTTCTACTCCCATCTTATTGTATCCTTAATTATTTCACCCTATGTTCCACCCTATGTTCCTTCACCCATTCTATGTTATACCATCTTTATCCATGTTTCATCCTATAACTCTTCTATATTATTACTACACATGAGTCAAGTTCCCACTTCATGTACTATATTCAAACCCTAGACACCTCCTAATTCACCCTATGTTCCATTATTCCCTACTAATCCCATCCCATTAACCTCTAATTGTTCACCCTGTATTTTATTATCCCATCCTATCCCATCCCATCAATCTATACTAGTCCATCCTATTTTCCATTAACCCCTTCTATTCACATCCCATTACCCTCTCTTATTTCACCGTATGTTCCATTATACCCACTTGGTCTTGTCCCATTATCTTCCCCTAATTCACTCTATGTTCCTTTATTCCCTCCTAATCCCATCCCATTAACCTCTAATAGTTCACGCTATATTTTGTTACCCCATCCTATCCCATCCCATTAATCTATTTTAGTCCATCCTATGTTCCAATAACCCCTTCTATTCCTATCCCATTACCCTCTCTTATTTCACCATATGTTCCATTATCCCCTCTTGGTCTTGTCCCGTTATCTTCCCCTGATTCACTCTATGTTCCTTTATTCCCTACTAATCCCATCCCATTAACCTCTAATAGTTCACCCTACATTCTGCAATCCACTCTTGGACCATCCCACTAATTTCTATGTTCCATGATCGCATTCGACTCCCATCCCATTGTACCCTCTATTATTTCACCATATGTCCCATTATCCCCTCTTGGTCTTGTCTCTTTATCCCTTCTATGCTATAGCACCTCCATCCAAATTTTATCTTATACACATGTACCATTACAAGAAATCTTTCCTTCCACTCATTATTGACCAAAGTTGTCTTCTCCATTACTACTTCCAATCAACTTCACGTGTTATAGTAAAACCCTAGATGTGTCATAATTCATTATATGTTCCATTATCCCTTTGAAAGTTGCTAGTAACATAGTAATTCTCACTTCATTCATGTGAACTTCATTGTGGAATTATCACTATGTTGACAACTTTCCCTCATTAACATTACTTCATCAGCATATGCAATTTGAATCTCAATGAGCACTTAACTTGGACATTTGGAAGAGTTTGGACTATCCCTATGGACTTAGTACTTTCACAATTCTATAAACTATAAGCACTATACTATAGTCTCAACTGAGGCCAACCATTTACTCTATCATGCAAGGTCACTACCACCAATAGGGATTGTACTGTTGCCTAGACTGTCATCACTTCCCAAAGTTTTCTTAACATTTTGTTTCAATTTCTTTCAACTGTCATTGACCTTTACCTTGTATTGAATTTTATTATCAGTATCACCATTCTTGACTAGCTTCCTTCAAAAATTTCTGCACTCATGATGCATGAATGTTTTGCACTTTATCTATGAAGTTGTTGCACTCTTACATTTTAATTCCTGCTCATTTATGACAGCCATATTGTTGCTCCTTTCATTTTCATTTGCTACTCATTTATGACAGTTATAAAGGGACTACCTGAACTTCTTTATATGACTTCTAGATATGTTGTTTCATTTTTAGTTGTTGACATTATACAACCTTGGTAAGGTTGGTGGCATGATGGACCATGGATTTGCTGCAGCAATAGGTAGTTATGATCCTTTGAGAGAGGTATGCAATAGATTAGTCCATTTGACATTATATTTTCTCTTTTATGGTTTATTATATAAAATTTTCATGATACTTTGATGTAGTTTAATTTCTATCTTGATGGTTGCTACAAGTGGTTGTCACTCCAAATCATGGACATGGTAATGTTGTAAATGTGCATGATGACTATTTGTGTGCAGTAAGTGACTATATTTTGTTATATGTCATTCCATAATTCAATTTCTATGTACTAACATCTATACTTTTTATTGTATTAGTTGTAGCTCTAGAGGAGTCTAGAGAGGAGGTCTCGTGAGAGTGTTTGAAATACAAGAGAACCAATAGGCACACCATCCAACTGAATTTCGAAGGAAGCCTAGGATCTCGTTTTTTCCCCTAGAGGGAAATGACTGTATTAGGATTTTTTGTTGTATGCCTATGTGGCATTTTGGAACATATGTTTTGTGCTATCGATATATATATGTGACATTTTATGCCCATATGGATCTTTTGTAGTAAGCCTGTATGGATTTTTGGATATATTGTATATACTTTTATCAATATATATCATTGTATAGACTTACAACTTTTTGATTAAAGAAAATATTATTTTGTTGTTGCCATTCTTGAATGATGTTATCATGCGTATTGTGTAAATTATATGCTTGAATTTTGTAGACATGGGTTTTGTTTACATCTAATGCTTAAATAAATACTGTCGATTGCTCAATAAGCTCCATCTAATGCATATTATGTAAATAAGCTCAATTTATGGTGGTGTGTATCCTTTGCAATGCTTCAATTACTTATGCTTCACTTATTCACATGTATGCTTCACTTATTCACATGTATACTTCACATATATTTTGTGTATTCACGTGTATTCTTGATGCTTCCAATGTATAATTCATGTCTTCATGTGTATTCTTCATGATTCATGTGTATATAACTTCATGTATTTGTGTGTATGCTTCATGCTTCTTTAGTTCTATTGTTGTCTAGTGGCAAGGATTTTAACACCAAAAGGTTTCAAATGAACTCTAAGAGCTCCTTCCCATAAAAAAATATCATAGAAAAATGTATTTATTTTAATTCATGGTTGAGGTTGGCATGCAACAACTAATGGTTTTGATTTTAAAGATTAGCAATCATTGCATTCATATCTATAGAATTAGTGGATGTTTCAAACCTCACAGACATATATATACCTCTATGAACTTGTATGAATGTGCATCAAAACACATGATAGTTGTTGATCCAACCAACAAAAAATATTTGCATCTACTAATATCACAACACTTGACATCTCATTAAATGAAATCATTGCATAGGTTAGTTTTAATGATATTCTGAAGATATTAGATGTGTATGAACAATAGTATAAGCTTTATTTCCGGATGCATCACCCATGTGCAGTTATCACATTTCTCCCATATTCATCATTTAAATAAGTTAAAAAACCTCCTTCCATTTTCTATGCATGAAATAATATGACAAATCATTGGGAAACATGTTCCTATAACTGTCGCCACATCATGTTTTATAACCCTAGGGCACAAAAAACCATACATCATTGATATTGAATATACAGATCCCATGTTTCACTAGTAGGCTAAGTTTTGCATCTTAGCAAGGGTACACTATTCAGTGACAACAACTGCAGTTCAAACTCTTAAGAGATTCAATTGATTGAACATAGCTCAGAGTGATTCGTTGTGTTTGGGTGCAAAATAGGACCATTCCTAGTGTAAACATACCCATCTAGATGCATTTGAATAGTTCATTTGGTCACATGAAATGCAAAATAAAAGTTGCACCATTTTGCAACTTTACACTGCTTGCATTTGACAAATTTTTCCCTAAGTGAAAAGTCACGACCACAGGAAAATTCCTCTAAGATAGCGAAAAATAAGAGAGGTTATTGTAGAGGAGCCCAACGTGATCCCATAGGTGCAAATGAGAAGTTTCTAAGAATCATGGTATTCAAGTAACAACCCATTAAAGATTGAAGCTATTTTGCACTTTGGACTCTTAAAGGATTCTATCGGTTGAATGTAGCTCGGAGAAATTCGGTGTGTTTGGATGAAAAAGAGGACCATTCCTAGCATAAACCTACCCATCTAGATATGTTGGAACAATTTGTTTAGTCACACGAGTTGCAAAACAAAATTTTCACCACTTTGCAACTTTACACTGCTTGCATTTGACAACTTTTTCCCTAAGTGAAAAGTCACCACCACAGGGAAACACCTCTGAGATAGAGAAAAATGAGAGAAATTATTGTAGAGGGGCCCAACGTGATCCCATAGGATTAGATGTGAAGTTCATAAAAATCATGGTATTTGAGTAACAACCCATCAAAGATTGTAGCCATTTTGCATTTTGGACTCTTAAGGGATTCTACCAATTGAACATAGCTTGAATAAATTCTACATGTTTGGATGTGTAAACATATCCACCTAAACATGTTGGAACAATTCATTTGGTCACACAAGTTGTAGAATGAAAGTTTCACTACTTTGCAACTTTACACTACTTGTATTTGACAACTTTTTCCCCAAGTGAAAAGGCACCACCACATGAAAATACATCTGAATTAGTGAAAACTAAGAGAGGTTGTTTTAGAGGGACCCAACATGATGCCATAGGCTCAAATGAAAATTTTCTAAGCATCACAATATATGAGTAACAACTTGTTAAAGATTGTAGCCATTTTACACTTTGGACTCTTAAGGGATTCTGCCGGTTGAACGTAGTTCAAAGTGATTCTTCATGTTTGGGTATGAAATACAACCATTCCTAGCATAAATGTACCCACTTTTATGTGTTGGAACAATTTTTTTGGTTCTGTGAGTTGCATAACGAAAGTTGCACCACTTTGAAAATTTACATTGCTTGCATTTGACTTTTTTCCCAAGTGAAAATCTGTCACCATGAGAAAATACTTCCGAGTTAGCAAAAAATGAGAGAGGTTATTATAGAGGGGCACAAAGTGATTCCATAGGCTCAAATGAGAAGTTTCTAAGCGTCACAATATCTGAGTAACAACCTATCAAATATTGCAACCATTTTTCACTTTGAACTCATAAAGGATTCTACTGGTTGAACGTAGCTTGGAGTGATACAACATGTTTGGATGTGAAAGAGTACCATTCCTATTGTAAATGTACACACCCAAATGCATTGGAACAGTTCGTTTGGTCACACGAGTTGCAGAACAAAAGTTGCACCACTTTGTAACTTTACACTAGCATTTGATAACTTTTTTCCCAAGTGAAAAGTCGCCACCACAAGAAAAATTTCTCTAAATTAGAAAAAACTGAGAGGTTATTGTAGAGGGGCCCAATGCGATCCCATAGCCTTAGACAAAATTTTTTTAAGCATCATGATGTCCAAGTAACAACCTGTCAAAGATTGTAACCATTTTGCACTTTGGACTCTTAAAGGATTCTCTTGGTTGAACATAGTTCAAAGTGATTCGACATGTTTGGGTGTGAAAGAGGACCATACCTAGTGTAAACATACCCACCTAGACATGTATGAATAGTTCATTTGGTCACACAAGTTGCAAAATGAAAGTTGCACCACTTTGCAACTTTACACTACTTGCATTTGACAACTTTTTTTCCAAGTGAAAAGTCACCACCACAAGAAAATGCCTTTGAGACAGTGAAAATAAAGTGAGGTTATTGTATAAGGGTCCAACTTGATCCCATAGACATAGACGAGAATTTTCTAAGCATCACGGTATCCGAGTAACAACATGTTGAAGATTACAGTCATTTTGCACTTTGGACTATTAAGGGATTCTACTGGTTGAAAGTAGCTTAGAGTGATTCGACATGTTTGGGTGTGAAATAGGACCATCCCTAGTGTCAAATTACTCATTTATATGTGTTGGAACAATTCATTTGGTCACTAGAGTTGTAGAACGAAAGTTGCACAATTTTGCAACTTTACACTGCTTGCATTTGACAACTTTTTTCTCAAGTGAAAAGTCGTCACTGTGGGAAAATGCATCCATGTTAGTGAAAATTGAGACAGTTTATTGTAGAGGGGCCCAACATGATTCCATAGGCTTAGACAAGAAGTTTCTAAGTGTCACAATATCTGAGTAACAATCTGTCGATGATTGCAGCCATTTTGCACTTTGGACTCATAAGGGATTCTGTCAGTTGAATATAGCTCGGAGTGATTTGACATGTTTGAGTACAAAAGAGGACCATTCCTAGTGTAAACATACCCACTCAGATGTGTTGGAACATTCGTTTGATCACTTGAGTTGCAAAACAAAAGTTGCACCATTTTGTAACTTTACACTACTTGCATTTGACAACTTTTTCCCCAAGTGAAATGTCGCCACCATAGGAAAATGCCTCCATGTTAGAGAAAATTGAAAGAGGTTACTATAGAGGGGCCCAACAAGATCTCATAGCCTCAGATGAGAAGTTTCTAAACATCACAGTTTCCAAGTAACAACCTGTCAAAGATTACAATCATTTTGCACTTTAGACTCTTAAGGGATTTTTCTAGTTGAACGTAGCTTGGAGCGATTTGATTGTGTTTGGGTGTGAAAGAAGACCATGCCTAGCGTAAATGTGTCCACATAGACATGTTGGAATAGTTTTTTCTATCACACGAGTTGCATAATGAAATTTGTTCCACTTTGCAATTTTACACTACTTGCATTTGACAACTTTTTCCCCAAGTGAAAAGTTGCCACCATAGGAAAATGCCTCAGAGATAATGAAAACTGAGAGAGATTATTCTAGAAGGGCCCAAATTGATTTCATAGGCATAAACAATAAGTTTCTAAGCATCATGGTATTTGAGTAACAACTCGTCGAAGATTGCAACCATTTTGCACTTTGGACTCTTAAGAGATTTTTCCAGTTGAACATAGCTCAGAGCGATTCGGTGTGTTTGGGTGTGAAAAAGGACCATGAATAGCATAAACATACCCATCCAAACATGTTGGAACAATTTGTTTGGTCACAGGAGTTGTAGAATGAAAGTTGTACCACTTTGTAACTTTACACTACTCGCATTTGACAACTTTTTCCCTAAGTGAAAAGTTGCTACCATAGGAAAATGCTTTCGGGATAGAAAAAATTGAGAGTTTATTGTAGAGGTTCCCAACATGATCCCATAGCCTTATACAAGAAGTTTCTAAGCATCATAGTTTCCAAGTAACAACCTATCAAAGATTGCAGCCATTTTGCACTTAAGACTCTTAAGGGATTTTGCTAGTTGAATGTAGCTCAGAGTGATTTCGCATGTTTGAATGCAAAAGAGGACCATTCCTAGCTTAAATTTACCCACTTGGACATGTTGGAACAATTCATTTGGTCATTTGAGTTGTATAACGAAAGTTGTGCCACTTTGCAACTTTACACTACTTACATTTGACAACTTTTTCCTCAAGTGAAAAGTTGCCACTACAAGAAAATGCCTATGAGATAGTGAAAAATGAGAGAGGTTATTATAGAGGGGCCCAACTCAATCCCATAGGCATAAATGAGAATTTTCTAAGAATCATGGTATTTGAGTAATAGCTCATCAAAGATTGCAACCATTTTTCACTTTGGACTCGTAAGAGATTTTACCATTTGAACGTAGCTCGAAGTGATTCGGTGGGTTTGGGTGTGAAAGAGGACCATTCATAGTATAAATGTACCTATTCAAACATATTGGAATAATTCGTTTGGTTACACGAGTTGTAGAACAAAAGTTGCACCACTTTGCAACTTTACACTACTTGCATTTGAAAACTTTTTTCCTAAGTGAAAATTAGCCACCACAGGAAAATACCTCTGAGATAGTGAAAACCAATATATTTTATTGTAGAGGGGGCCAACATGATCCCATAGGCTCAGATGAGAAGTTTGTAAGCTTCACGGTATCTGAGTAACAACCTGTGAAAGATTGCAGTCATTTTGCACTTTGGACTCTTAAGGGATTCTACTGGTTGAACGTAGTTCAGAGTGATTCGACATGTTTGGGTGAAAAATATGACCATTTCTAGTGTAAACGTACCCACTTGGATGAGTTGGAATAGTTCGTTTGGTCACGTGAGTTGTAGAATGAAAGTTGCACCAGTTTGCAACTTTATACTACTTGCATTTGACAACTTTTTCCCCAAGTGAAATGTCTTTAGTACGGGAAAACACCTCTGAGTTAGCAAAAAATGTAGAGGTTATTGTAGAGGGGGCCCAACATAATCCCATAGATTCAAAGGAGAACTTTTTTAAGCATCACAGTATCCGAGTAACAACCTGTTGAAAATTGCAGTCATTTTGCACTTTGGACTCATAAGGGATTCTATTGGTTGAACGTAGCTTGGAGCAATTCAGCGTATTTGGACGTGAAAGAGGAAAATTCCTAGCATAAATGTACCCACTCGAATGTGTTGGAATATTTGTTTTGGTCACATGAGTTGCAAAACAAAAGTTGCACCACTTTGCAACTTTACACTACTTGCATTTAACAACTTTTTTTCCAAGTGAAATGTCGCCACCATAAGAAAATACCTCTGAGATAGAAAAAAATGAAAGAGGTTATTGTAGAGGAGCCCAACGCAATACCATAGGCTCAGACAAGAAGTTTCTAAGCATCATGTTTTCCAAGTAACAACCCGTCAAAGATTGCATCCATTTTGCATTTTGGACTCTTAAGAGATTCTGCCAATTGAACATAGCTCAGAGAGATTCAACATGTTTCGGTGTGAAAGAGGACCCTTCCTAGCTTAAAAATACCCACCTGGATATGTTGGAATAGTTTTTTTGGTCACACAAGTTGTAGAATAAAAGTTGCACTACTTTGCAACTTTACACTACTTGCATTTGATAACTTTTTCCCCAAGTGAAAAGTCACAACCACAGGAAAAGACTTCCAAGTTAGCAAAAACCAAGAGAGGTTATTGTATAGGGTCCCAACACGATCCCATGGCATAAGACGAGAATTTTCTAAGCATCACGGTGTTTGAGTAACAACTTGTCAAATATTGCATCCATTTTGCACTTTGGACTCTTAAGAGATTTTGTTGGATGAATGTAGCTCGGAGCAATTCGACGTGTTTAAGTGCAAAAGAGGACCATTCCTATTGTAAACATACCCACTCAGACACATTGAAATAATTTTTTTGGTCACGTGACTTATAGAATGAAAGTTGCACCTCTTTGCAACTTTATACTACTTGCATTAACAACTTTTTCCCCAAGTGAAAAGTCACCACCATGGGAAAACGCCTCCAAGTTAGTAAAATATGAGAGAGGTTATTGTAAAGGTGCCCAACACAATCCCATAGGCTCATAAGAGAATTTTATAAGCATCATGGTATCTAAGTAATATCCCATTGAAGATTACAATCATTTTGCACTTTGGGCTCTTAAGGGATTCTATTGGTTGAACGTAGCTCGGAGCGAAAACTAGTGCCTCACCTAAATAAGCTAAAAATTACTAAAAATTATTTATTACCACACATGTAAATCCTTGGAAAATTTAGAAATCTCCTTGCTTCAAATGAAGTGTCTTGGAAACATTCACTTGGAAGTCCTTTCCATTGACCTTTTGACTCTAATTGCAAAAACACACAATTTTAATGACTCTACTAGTTTTGCATCACTTAAATTTGTTGTTTCAACTTCACTTTAACAAACACATTTTTGTGGAGAGCAATAAAATGTTGTGTTAGTTGTAAGATAGTGCTAATAAGAAAGAGGGGATACTCTACAAAGAAAGGACATTCATGCCATTAGCAAATTTGTAGGGACAATAGGGTGTAAATGTCACTATGCATGGAGGTCAAGACGATAATGTGAGGTAAATGACAATAAATAGATAACCACCATAAAATATGCAAAGGATCATCAAATTATACATAGAGGAAAAGACAATACTCAAAGAGTAACCACAAAGTATTTAAAACAAAATTCTTTTATTTTATGAAAAAAACATTGAAAAGGTGTTTTGATTATTTCATGGGGCTTATTTTCATGATATTCACGTGCACGAGTGAAAAGGGATTAAATTTCATCTTTTATTTTTGAGTTTGGATTAGTAATAGTGCATAATTTATGCATTGCATCAATAAACCATAATGCTAATATGTGCCTTGGAATGTTGTATAATGGAATTTTGAGTCCAAAAAGGGTTGAGAATCATCATGATATGTTTTTAATAACCTGATACAACCCAAGGTATGTTCTCATGTTGTTGCATCCTATGTTTGTGCTATTGGCCATGTGACTATGCTACTAAAGTTGAAAAGAGCACCAAATTCCAAGTGACTATTTGGAGAGATTGGTTGGTTGAAGAATGTTTGGGAGTTGTCAAAGGTGTTGGAGGGTATTGAAATGTTTTTTCCCCCACTGTTCAAACTATTTTTCCCTTATTGGTGTGTTTTTCCTTCCTTGGATGCCCACTAGGCTACGTTGTCAATGGTGGCAAGGTGTACTAAGATGTCTTGTAAATTGCTTTTCAATGAAGCCCTTGAAGGGTGACTAATATTATGTGAAGAGACAGATCATGATGAGAGTGACTCTAAAACTCATCCAAGATTACAGTAGATTTTGGAAAGCCAAACACAAAAAACCTGAGAGTAGATAAGCTTGACAATGATGGATTCCCTTTTATTGGTTTAGACTTATATATAGTGGGGACATATTAATTGGAAAGGTGAGTTCATAGCCTTCCGATGAAAACTTTAGCCTCAAGTTCAAGCATACTAAACGAGGAAGGGTTGATCAAGTTTTAATGTCAAATAATGATGATGGAAGGAGTTTTAGGGTTTATAAAAGAGCAAGAAAATATTCCTTTATACAATAGAAGGCATTGTTTTATATTTTTTCATAAATCCACAAGCTTTTCCTTCAAGAAAACTTTAAATGTAAACCATAAACCATTACAACTAACTTTAAATTTAATATGCACATTTAATTGAGGCATATATTAAGGAATATACACATTTTCATGTATTAATTTCTCATAATTTTTGTATTTCAAAAAATGCACTAAGTCAATAACAAATATTAGAATAGTGATGGGAGAAAATCTTGAAAATCCTCCCATTTCTCAATACTTGTAGCAATACATCAAAGGAAATAATCCTCCCATTTGTAGCCCAGATCATGAAATATATTGTACAAGAAGAAACAAAAGGAGTTGTTGCCCAGTTTGTTTTCTCTAATCCACCTCAGGTGGCCCAATTATTTGCATTCCAAAATGCTTCAAAACATGTACATCCCTTGCTCCCTTGGAAAAAAATGGGTAGTAGCCTCTCTGTGGTTGTGTACTCTCACTCAAATTTGGTCCACAAAAAACCTACAAAAGCCTAACAATTTCAAACATGAACTCACATATAAATCATTAAAAGACCAATAACTAAATAATGTCAGACATACACCTTTTGACCAGATCTATTATCACCTTCATGCATGCTATAAGTAGATCGATTGAAGTTCCTACAATGGTGATGTGGCCCATATTTTGTTACTTTCTCATCTCTTTATGATCCTATGTATAAATTTCAAATATATATAACATAATTAACATAAAACATGTAGCATATAAGAATCCAACAAATCTGTAAAATGGAAAAGAAAGAGAAGATTGAAAACCAGAAAATGCACCAGCAACCGATGTTTCTCATACCATTGAACACTTGCACTAGCAACTGATTTTTTTCTTTTCTTAAGTTGATAATCTTTAATGAAGCCTTTACCTTTTTTTCTCCTTCACTAGTCTTGCATATCTCTTCACTAAAGCAAACATATAATTGTAAGAGAGAGGTACCAAACCACATTCAAGGCCCCAGGTCATGGAGGTCCAAGAGCAGAAGGCTGCCCTAACTTAGCTAAAAGTGGTGTTGGGAAATGTGGGATGAGAATGATGAGGACTATCGGGCCCTTTGCTCACTCTGCAGACTTGAGATTCAGAGTGGGGCTAGGCAAGTTGGTTTTTTTATTCAACTCTGCACCTTAGAAAGATCTATACCCAAGGATGGAAGCATAGTTTTGGGATGAAAGTGTGGTGTGCTAGCGTCTCTCAAGTGCGCTAACGTCCATACAACTAGAGGACCAAAGAGACAAGGTTAAATACTAGAAAATAGACTAGCGGCCTAGCTAAAAACTTTCAAGGGGTCAAAATGAGGCTATGAAATAGACAAGGTATGCATGAATGTGATGAAGATTATACCAATGCTGGGACAATGAGGATGATCTCGCAAAAGACCTCTTTCTCCAACAAGCTCCAAACAGTACGTACACCTACACACAAGAAAGAGGGAAAATGTTGGGGGGATGTATAGGGGCCTAGCTCAATCAGACCCCCGTTTTGGTGTTTCCACCTCCATAGACAACCAAGTTTGCATTGATGGAGAAATAAAGTGATAAAGGAAGAACACTAAAACACTACAAAACAATAAAAGTGCTACTCAACCAAGTAATAGAGGAGAGGAGTGGAAATATTACCACCTCAACCAGGAGTGCTCAAGGCTAATGGGGGAGAAAATGAGAGTACTCAAGCCTCTGCTACAATGGTGTTGTCCCACACTTTCTCTATCGAATTGATGGAGTGATGTGGCTACTATGGAGTGAAAAAGTGCTGCTAAAAGTGCTTGAGAATGCTAGAAGATTGCTTAAGCTTCTGAAGGAATGCAAAAGGGGAGTGAAAATGCATGAAGGAAGGATGAATTTGTAATAAAAATGAGTGTAACGGCCAGATTTGGGTCAGCGGGTTGAAGTGGGGCATTACAAACTGCTCAAAATAGAAAGTGTAATGCCTCTATAGGCTTCAAATGTGGGAATCTGTCAGGGACATTAGTGTGTCGCACAAATATTTGCACGTCGTGTGGGCATCCATGACAGTTTAACTTCTATCAACACACAAAATAGGTGCCAAGTGGAATGAAGGTAGCAAGCTTATGTGGATTTTAGCCTTCGAATTTGGTTTTCTAGAGTGAGGAAGGGTGTAAGGGGTGCAAATTCACTCCTATACATTTATCCCCCACTTTAGCGAGCACGAATACTGATGAGTGCTTTGGTAAAGTAGATCAAAGTAGTAGTAGGGTTAGAAATGTATACCTAAACTATCAAGGAAGAAAACTCGAGAGCATGGGACAAGCAAAGTACTTCATAGCCCCACATAACTATGAAGATGAAGAATGAAAGTGCCTTACAGACTTGTAAACCTATAAGGAGGAATCCCTCAAGATCTCTCACATGAGGGAAACCCAAAAAAGTACCTTATAGACCTACACTTCCACAAGGAGGCATCCCCCAAGATGTCTCACATGAGGGAAACCCAAAAAAGTGCCCTATAGACCTGCAGACCTGTAGGGAAGCAACCCCCAAGATCTCTTGCATGGAGGAAGCTTAAAGGAAGCACCCTGCAAGCCCATAGACCTACATGGAGGTATCCCCCAAGATCTCTCACATGGAGGAAATCAAAGGAAGGAAGACTCTGTAGAGTCAAAAGCGGCGACATGTTTACCCACAGATAGAACATGTCAGGAAGTAGCCACATAGGTGAGTATGCGGATAGTCACGCAGACCATCAACCAGTTGAAAAGTTTTCAAAGGGGTCCCTCGGGAACCCGATGTGAAGAAGGGGTTACACTCAAAGGACATGTCATTCGAAAGTAGATGTTTTCTTTCTCAAATCAATTCGTCAATAGGGAATCACTTCATCAAAGAATTTGAAAGGAAGAATATTCTCCCACACGAGGGGAAGATCAAAGCTATTCCCACTTTAGAGGAGGATTTTCAAATTCTTTCAAAAGGATCCCTTGTTCTGAATGATGTCTTCAAAAAAGGAATATTTGTAAGGATCTTCGAAAAAGATTCGTTGGCCATGAACACATTTTCCAAAAATCAAAGTGCTAAAGAAGTGGCGTTGTCACACATGAAAGGGACAACTCAAGCAAAGAAGAGAGAAAGATAAAGGAAAATCAAAAGAAAAGAGAAAAACATAAAGGGCATAGGGGTAGCTTGATATTTTGGGGTCAAAACTACTCATGAATATATATAAGTATAATAATAGTATATAAAATAAATTTTCATCAACCCCCTACTATATTAGACCATGTGAGAATGCATGAGAAGACAAAGTAAAAATAAAAAATTGGGTCAAAATGGAAAGGAAGCCTATAATCCCGCAACGCTTTGCATCATCCCCAATTTGTCAAAAATCAATCACAAACATGGAAGAGTGATGATACAAATAGACGAAATTCTACGACACAAAAACCACACCTATATCCCAACACCAATAGGGGTAACAAGGGTCATCCAGGTACACAGCATGATCACGGGGAAAACACATCAAAAACACATATTTAATCTAAAGATAAAGAAGAGGGCCTCCCCTAACACTGATCGACCAAGAGCTCATTTGCTTCCCACTCTAGGTCATTGTAGGTGGAAGGAGGATGAGCCTATAGTGGTGTGATGTCAAGGGGAGGAGATTTTGACCCTCTCACAACATGGGCTAAGGAAGAAGGCCACTCAAGGTCTTATCCACTTACCTCTTGTGGAGTTAAGGTTAGCAACTTGGTAAAGATCATTGAGAAGGCCAGAGCTTTATCCATAGAGTTAAACATACACTTAACGAGAGTGCCATGCTTAGCCTCAATGGATGGAGATGGGTGCTCATGAGATCCACTACTAGGCTCACTAAGTGATTTGGGAGTAGTGACAAACTCAGGGGAAGTTGGGATTGGTTTCGTCATTAGGATAGAACAAGTTAGCACAGGACCTCCTTGTGGAGAAGGTGGGATCCTCTTACGTTCCTAGCTACTGGAGGAACTACCCTCCACCTTTTACTTCATTGGGAGATGTGATCTCCCCATAGACGAGGCAAGAGGAACATAGGAAGAGGAGGTAGAGAGAACTATTGTAGACACCACCAAAATGTTTATCATATCTACGCATTTTGGGAAAGGTAGGACATCCAAAACAATCATCAACAAAGGTAGCTCTACCGAGTAAGCAATGAAAACCTACACCTTTTTAGAGTTAGGCACCCTCATACTCACAGTGGAAGCCTGAAGCGGTGTAGAGATGGGTTGAACAAAAGCAGAGGGGAGGAGAGAGGAGGATGCTACATGAGGCCCTAGAGTAGGGGCAGTCATTTCCTCTTCCTTCCTCTGTAAGGTGACTTGTTCAGCTATGAGATCCTTTCACCGACACTTATGCTTGTATGCAAGGCAGTTTTTGTGACTCTTTGAACTAGAGGCTAGAGGCTGCGAAGGAATGGAAGGCTCCTGCTTGGCCATGGGAATGTCCACTACAGTCATTTCCAGTGGAGGAACAAACTATGGAAGGGGAGCAGAAGGAGTAGGTTGAGGTACCACAAGGGGAGTTAGCTCAAGAGCCATGGCAGCAGACCTCTTCCCACTTGCTACTTTGGAAGCAGGAGTAGTAGGAGGCCCCTCAAATCAATTCTCTTTGAGAACCTTTATTTCTACCGTACAAATAATACCAAAGTCTAGGATACTTATTAGGGAGATCCAATATCCTGATCTTGGGCCTATGCCAAGGAGGAATCATCAGACTCAATGGATAAAGGGCAGGCTTACTCATCCAATACTCTTCCCAAGAAGGGGGATCAGATGAGTCAGCCCAAGGAGGGGCAAGCTTCTCCTTCCCTTTTGGGAAGAGGAGGCAGCTGGTTGTTGTGCTACAGGAAGAGTCAATTTTGGTTGTCCCTTGCCCCCGGTCTTATACTTTATGTAGTTCTTGTAAAGTAGGTCCATTCTTGGAGGAAGCGGACCAACTGGGGTGGGCCAAAAATGGTCTAATGAATACCCCCCATGTGACACCAAAGGCTAGTATCCAGTGTCATGCACCACGTGCATGACACCTTTATGGGATAATTTTAAACATTTGTGAATAACAGAGGAAACTCCATTCATGGAAGCTAGCCAAGGTATGTCTAGCTTCATCCTGAAGAGATCTGACTTCATGATGACATTGAAAACTATGTCAATAGCCCTAGGTCCAACTAGGACATACAAAGTTATTGATCCATATGGTTTCAGCGAAAGACCATCATGCATGTGGATGGTTGAATTTGTTTCTTCATATTCATTTTTATGTAACAAATTAAGCCACAAAATCTCCTCTGTGATAACATTCACTCAAATCACAGGGTCCACTAAGACTCTAGTCACAATGTTACCATTGAGACAAGCGGGAATGTAAAGGGGAGAGGGCTTGTTATTCAAGGGTAGATCTTGTGAAGTGAATCTCACACCCGGGGAACTGGGTGCGGGTTGTGTGGTAGGAGTAACCATGACCATGTTAACATAGGCCTTAGGTTGAGTCAGAGAATCGGTGGGATCGACAATCATGTTAGTAGAATGTGACATAAATAGGTCCGTGTATATCTGCAGTTCACTATTCGCTTTCTCCACTGACTTTTTTGTGTTTTGTTTGCTTCCATCAAGATGAATAGTATCATCCTTGGTGTGGTCTTGTATCTCATGACATAGGAACATACAATGTTCGGTATCATGTTTGTTACCTCGATGGTAATGACAATAGGTACTTTCATTGTACCAATTAGGATAAGGTTCCTTAATAGGCTTAGGGTTTGGCAAGGTTACAATCTTATACTTCAACAAATTTAGCAAGATGGAAGAATAAGATTTTGATAACTTCATGAACTTTCGGTTATGTCTGAGGTCATTGTCATCTACATCAGCTACTACATTCGCAATAGATTTTCCTTTCCCATAAATTGATACAATGGACTTTCCTTCAAAATGGGAGCATGAGGATGGTCCCCTGGACTGAGCAACCATCTACTGATACTCTCGTAAGGTTGCACACAAATGCGTGAGAGAAGGGTATTTCATGAGGGTGAATTTCTCTTGGCAAGGCCTCTGTAAGTTCCCTATGAATACCTTCTACACGTCAAAATTGGGCAGTGGATATGAGATCTGTGAAAAGAGTGCTTGATATCGTGCTATAAAATTAGTGATATTTTTATTGTCACCTTGTTTACATCGGATGAGATCTGAAAAGGTCATCTTTGGCCTGATGTTACCTTGAAATTGTTAAAGGAATTGATTTACAACTTGGCAAATGAGAAAATGGAATTGGTAGGTAAGGAACAGTACCATTCTAGTGTTGTATCCTTGAGTGATCGAGGAAACAGTTTCGCCATCAATGCATCATGATGGAAGAAGTTAGTACATAGGGCGTTAAAGGAAGAAAAAAGCACTTGTGGGTCCCCTTTGCCACCATAATTTTTAAATTTAGGGATCTCCATTCCTTGAGGGAAGGGAGTGTTCAAAATTGCAACTGACACCGAGCTATGTCAGAAGAAGGGTTGGGAAGAGGCCTTAGAAAGACTCACCAAATAGCTCTGCATCTTACCTATATTCTGAAGGAGAGTGTTCAGAATAGGGTCATTAGAAAATATAGGGCTAGAGGATCCTCCTCCAGAGCCACCACCAAAACCACCATCAGAACCACTGGTGTGACCACTACTAGTACCACTAGTGTGGCCACCGCCGGTACCACTATCGAAGCCACTGCCACCAGTATGGCCTCCGTTAGAGCCACCTCCACTTCTAGAGCCACCAACATGACCTACACTAGAACCAATTCTTCCAGCACCACTTCCACTGTTGAGTCCACTTCCACTACCAAAGCCTCCACCACTCATCCCACCAAAACCTCCACTACTAGAGGTGACAGGAGGGGTGTAGCTAAAGCCCAAGGGGACCTTGTTTACTTTGATAGTTTTGGGTTTCTCAGAGGTAGAGGGAATGTTGATTGAGGGAACAAAATCAACCATGTGTATCGAGTTAGGGAGCATTGAAACTCCTATTTGTCCTTCATGACCTCCAAAAGAGGATCCTTGTATAAAGCGAGGATTATTTGAAGGAGCACATGCTTCTATTAGATTAGTAAGACTATCCAAGAGTTCTAAGCTCATTCAATATTTTCTGATCATATATTTTAATTTGTTAATGATCTGAGTGGCCCTGGCTATCTTCGAGTTTCTTTCCAAATGATCTCCTAGGTCACCCAACCCTTTGCTAAGGGAAGAGATATATTCTAAAGGAATTTGAACAACTTCACACTCATCTATCAATGATGGTGTGGGAGATGCAGGAGGAGTGGGGATGAGGTTAGTCTCGTTAGAGAATCCTAACTTTCCCCTTGACAACTGCTCTTGTGTACCCAAACTGAGGGTGGGACCTAGAAGTTGTGGATTGGGTTGTAATGCTTATACAACACTCAAGAATACAACAATCATGAAGTATAAGGGAAAAGTATCAACACTGATAGATGAACAGACGTCGATTCATGTCGGGTTCACCAAAAATTTAAGAGAGGGGGACCAACCACATTTAAGGCCCCAAGTCACAGAGGGCCAAGAGCGGAAGGCTACTCTAATTTACCTTAGCTAAAAGGGGTGTTGGGAAATGCGAGACGAGAATGATGAAGACTATGGTGCCCTTCGCTCACTCTACAGACTTGAGATTTAGAGTGGGGCTAGGTGATTCAGTTTTCTGATTCAAATTTGCTCCTCAAAAATCTCTTTGCTCAAGGACGGAAGCACAGTTCTAGGATGACAACCCAATGCGCTGACATCTCTTAGGTGCACTAGCTTCCATACGACTAGAGGACCAAAGAGACAAGGTTGAATACTAGAAAACAAACTAGCGACCTAGCTAAATGCTTTCAAGGGGTCAAAATGAGGCTATGAAATAGACAAGGTATGCACGAATGTGATGAAGAATATTATACCAATGTTAGGGCAACAAGGATGATCTCACAAAAGACCTCTTTTTCCAGAAAGCTCCAAAAAGTATGTACACCTGTACACAAGAAAGAGGGAAAATGTCAGGGGGATGTATAGGGGCTTGCCTCAGTCAGACCCTTATTTATATGTTTCCACCTCCACGAACAACCAAGTTTACAATGATGGAGAAATAAAGTGATAAAGGAAGAACACTAAATCACTACAAAATAATAAAAGTGCTACTCAACCAAGTAATAGAGGAGAGGAGTGGAAAGCTTACCACCTCCACCAAGAGTGCTCAAGGCTAATTAGGGAGAAAATGATAACCAAACCTTTGCTACAATGGTGTTGTCCCACTCTTGCTCTATTGAATTGATGGAGTGATGTTGTTGTTGCTAAAAGTGCTTGAGAATGCTAGAAGTGACTACTAGAAGATTGCTTAAGCTTCTGAAGGGATGTAAAAGGGGAGTGAAAATGCATGAAGGGTGAATTTGTAAGAAAAATGAGTGTAATGGCTAGATTCGGGTTGGCGGGTCGAAGTGGAGCATTACAAACTATTCAAAAGAGAAAGTGTAATGCCTTTTTAGGCTTCAAACGTGGGAATCTACCAGGGATGTTAGCATTCCATGTAGACATCTGCAAGCCGCGTGGGCATCCACGGTAGTTTCACTTCTACCAACACACAAAATAGGTGCTAAGTGGAATGAAGGAAGTGGGATTATGTGGATTTGAGCCTTCGAATTCGATTTTCTAAAGTGAGGAAGGGTGTAAGGGGAATTTGTGTAAGGGGTGCAAATTCACTCCTATACAATAATTAATAAGTGGGTTAAAGGATAGTCACAAATACATCAATGAAATTCCTAAATTCATATGAAATGAAACACCAATAGAGAATACCAACTTAAAGGTAGTCAATAGAGAGCAACATATAATTATCATTTTGCAAATTAACAATAATGCATATTTACAAACCCTTCTACAATCAAACTTAAACGCTTGAAAGAAAGTAGTGATCAATAGCATGAAGTTTTACAAATTCAATGTGCATACTTACAAATCAATCTAGGGAACCATCTGGGTCAGCTCTACTCTTTATTGTGTCAAGTATTTCCTCATGGTCAGACTCATGCACTTTCCACAAATTCTTGTTTATAGGTCTTCCCTTATATTTGATCAAATGAATGTTGGCTGTGATGACAAGGTTCGAGTAGTGAAGAATCTTTTGATGCACGTCAAAGTCCTCAAACAACCAAACTACAACATTCTTAACTGGGTACCTTCTAAGACATGTTCCAATAACAACCACTAAACTTTTAGGATATTTTATGTTTTCTCCATCTATAATTGCAGCCTCCAATTTCTTTTTGTCCTTGATATAATGAAACAAGTAATAATTTGTACCCTCTTCATTGTCTTCATCTGCAATCACTGCATAAACATGACCTACATTGATATGTTCATCTTGTTAGATGTATTTAATGAACATCAAAATAAAACAACAAAGTAAGATATATTACCTAGTTCTAGTAGGTCTGATACATGATCAAAGTCAATGAATGATTGCATCTTTCTGATTTGTAGAGCTATCAAGAGCTGATAAGTGTCAAGTGGTGTTAGACTTCTTCTAGACCATTCATCAACCCACTCTTTTGACTCACAATCATTCCATAGTTGAAGTGTACATGCAGAACAAAAGCATGCCATCTTCTACGTATGGATAGTACATGTACCTACATTGGAGCTTCTAAAAGAGTGTAGCTCACTCGATCCTATTAGTGTACAACAATCCTCATATCTCACAATGTTAATATCATATATTAAATGAAAAAATATATGAACTAAATAATTACCTTCACTACCTAGACCCATTGCATGATTGCACCACTCAACAATTGATCTTGCATCTGTCAACTTTACACTATGTTTGTACTTTAACTCTTCTCATTCTAAGGATATCTTGATACATGCACTTGCTCCATCATGCTCCCCATTTCCATGCACGACCTCTGAGAAGTTCCACATATGGGAAACACCACTGATCCTATGCATCCTGCTCAACTAGTAAAACATTCTAGATTTCTTGAATTGTGATGTACAATTATCTTACCATATGATATGTTGACTGAATGATATGCCTCTACTAGCCAAATAAACGTAGAACATTTGAAAGAAACCTTACACAAAATCTATAGAATGTGTACAATCATCACTAATGTAAAAGTGATACTACCTCAATACTTTCATGTTATCCTTTGTGCTATCATTTGCATGAATGAATGCTATATGCACAGATATAGAAACCTGGATGGAGTTGTAGTATTGTGATTGCACCTCATTCTATGGATGTAGTGTGTAGTTCTTTGTGAAGTTGACAACTGAAATGATGCTATGAAGTGAAAACATGTCCTTGCGTAGCTTGAACTGTGAGTCCAACCATCAAGCTCTATGTGTATGCCTTGCATACTCATAGACCGCCTGATCATAGAAAATTCCCATAAACTGATACACTAGAATCTTATCACTGACCAATTCACATGTATTTGCTTCTTTCCCATATTTTAGACTGTAGGCTACTGTCTTGTATTTTCTAAATTCTACAATTTCATTTCCAATTTTGTATGTACTATCTATGTGTTGGAAAATTGGAAAATTTTGCATGCCACCACAATGATCACATGTTCCATCCAAACATGAATTCTTGTAAAAATATGACCATCCACTCTTTCACATAAAATGGAAGATACAAATTCCCTTGAGGATTTAGGTGGAGGCCTTATGTTACATTCCCACAAAAAATTATTAGTATGCATATCTACACATATATGTCGATAAAAATCATAATGGTTAGAAAACTCAATATGTACTCTACAACAAAAAGTAGTGCATGTGTGATTTATTTTGACATAAAAAGGCTTTAGCATTTCAAAATACCTTTGACATATTTTAATTTGAGGAAACCTATGTACAAAATCAACAAAAAATTAGGTTTGAGTGGTATCCAAATAATGCTTTGGATGTGGCTCATGGATTTGACTTCCAATTATTCTTCTTACAACATCTCTTTGATTGGGAGAGGTCCTTGTGTTATCCTTCCAAATATCTTGTATTATAGATCTCAAGGCTTGAGCAATTTCTTTATCTTTCCATGGTACTCTACCCAAAAATTCCCATAACTTATTGCTATTTGGATCCTCCACTCTTTCACACCTTCCTTTGGCTCTCATTAGAGATGATCTACTTATTTTCAAACACTTACTTGTCTTTGTAAGGTTCACCTTGTTCCTTGTTTGACTTCTTAACAGTGTTGTTGTCATCACACATCATGTGGCACAACAATCCTTCATGTGTGAGTTAGAACCCACACTCTTGTATGCACTCATCAAATTCTTTACAATGAAATTTTCACTTGAGTCATTCGAAACTCTTAGCCCAAGATCCTTCATGGTAGGCCTAAATTTCAGTTGCCTCATCATTTCAAAAACTAGTTGACATCTTCCACCCTCACTTAGCTTCTCAAAAAATAAACTCCATATCCTCTATGCATATCTTTGACATGTACATTTTGGAATCTTATTAGGAATCCATTTCAAAACATTGGAATCAATATCAATCAAAAATTTAGGTTTTCTATGTAAAACTCTAGGAGGATTTCTCAAATGTAAAGTTGTATCAATGTTAGGAATGTCAACAACATCGGGGATAGATCGAGTACCTTCAATCGGAGGTTCAATTGATGACAAACCTTGAGATTGACATGTAAATGATGTTGTACCTCCAACTTGAGATGTCGTATGTGGAGTGCCTTAAAATAGAGATGTTTTTGCTGATGTACTTTCAAAACCAAATGTTGTTGATGGTGTGTCTTCAATTGGAGATGTGTTTTTCGATGTACTTGGAAAACCACATGTTGTTACTGGTGTGTCTTCAACTGGAGATGCGATTGTTGTTGTACTTTGAACATGATATCTTGTAGATGGTTTTCATTGAACTTCACCTATGGTTAATGATGTGACCTCAACTTTGGGATCCATTTGTGTCCTTCCACTAATTTTTTTCATTTGTGCTCTTTGTGCTCCCAATTGGACATCTCTCTTAGATTGCACAAGAATTTCTTGTTGTATGGGCTGCAATTCCTTTGCTTCATGAGCTTGCATTTTTTATTCTCTTCTCCTTGCATTTTGAAACTTCACGTTCTTCCAATTTTAGAGGATTTGGGCATTTCCTTGGCATGACGTTGAATGCTACATGTTCAAGAACAAACATAGAACAAAAGTAAGTAATGAATTTTATGAAACTTATTGATATCGCTGATTACATTACATTTTATGAAACAAACCAAAGAATTTTATGAAATAAGGAAGTGAGTTGTTTGGAAATATGCCTCTAAGAAATGTGGTTTCATGGTGATGGACATCTCCATGGGAGACCACATTTCTTTGAGGCATTATTTCAAACAGCTCACTGCCTTTTTCTATGCAACCACATTTTCTGTACATGTCTACCAAAGCATCTTATCAAACATGTCTATGCTACAAAATTTTTCATACATGTCTACCAAAGAATTTTATGAAAAAAGGCAGTGAGCTATTTGGAAAAATGCCGCCAAGAAATGTGGTCTCATGGTGATGGACATCAACATGAGACCACATTTCTTTGAGGCATTCTTTCAAATAGCTCACTGCCTTATTCTATGCTACCACATTTTTTGAACATGTCTACCAATGCATCTTTTCAAACATGTCTATGCTACAACATTTTTCATACATGTCTACCTCCATACCGCAAGAAAAGTAAGTAATGCATTTTTTCAAACATATCCATACCATTGATTACATTGCATTTTATGAAACACACCAAGCATTTTACGAAACATATTCATATCTCTGATTTGCATTGCATATCTTTAAAACTCAAAGAATTAATTTACATTGCATAACTAATGTAACTTATCAAACATTGCATATCTTATCAAACAGTGTTGTCACCAACCTAGGGTTTATAGCGAGCTTCAAAAATCCCATAAATTTTGATGCGTCTGGTGAAAATATATGAAACTTGGTACTAATTTTTTGTAGGCCTATATGCATATGCTAAAGAAAGGAGGGTTGCTAAATCATCATTTTGTGTGAGTTATTGAGGATAGTTTGTTTCTTTTTGCAATTATATTGTGTAAAATCTAGTACTTTGAGGGATTTGTACAAAATTGCTTCATGTAAGCATTGATCAATGTTAAGAAGGGTATGAGGGGAGTATTTGGAGTGTGGACAAGTGCTTAGGAGCAAAGAAGTGTCAAACCCAAGGTATAAGTTGATGCCACCTTTAGAAACTAGATAATCTTGTGCTTATTGTTGTAAAAACCACATTGTGATTGTCAACCAAGCCATGAAGACCATGAATTAAAAGAAGGGTTTGTGATACTATATCTTGGAATTATTCATTATTTCTTTGGCAACGAGGTAACTTAGAAAGAAAAAATGCATTTTCAATTGCACAAAATTTTCCCATTTTTTTAATTTCTTAGAAAGATAAATGGTATGAATGAATGGAAAATTGCATTAGAATTGATGAAAGCTCTTAGGTTTTCTAAATTAGTTGAAAATAAAAGTTTTCCCACAACCATCACTAATAATGAATTTGAATCTATTATGTCATGTTTTCCATTTTTTTAATCTTTAAACTCCTAAAAATTAAACTTTTACATACAAGATCCATCTAATTTAATGTTGAATTCTATGTGTAACAATGAAGATTAATAAAATCATCAAATGAATGGTGTATAAATTGTTAAAAAAACAAAAAAACTCAATATAAACATCTACCTAAAATGAAATAGAGTGAATTCCACTAGAAATGTTGGAAGTGGACTACTATAAGCAATGAAAATAGAATTCATAAGAAAATTTGTGTTAATTTGATGTCGTTTATGTAAGTTCAAACATGAATTCATCTAAATTATGTCATGTTTTTCATTTTTTTCTTCAAACTCATAAAAATTAAACCTTTTTATGCAACTCCCATCTAATTCAATGTTGAATTCTATGTCCAATTGTTATGATTAATAAAATCATGAAATAAATTTAGTTTATATTGTCAAAAACAAACAAATATACTACATAAAAACATTTCAATATTACCAAAATGAATTTATTACCTTAGATAGTGTAAAATGATGTAGAAACTTCAAATTGTCTTGTTCTATGTTGTCTAGCATGCAAATTGGTGGTAAAAAACTGATGGATCAAGCATAGATTGGTAAAATAAGGAGTCAACTACATAAAAAAGGCATTTTTGAGTCAAATAAAGCACTGAACTAGAAAAATGCAAAAGCATGTGGGCATGAATCATGGGGTCAACCCTTATTTTACTGTATCAAGGTAAATTGGGTAGTGTGGTAGGGAGTGAGGCCTGAGAGAGAGGGAGAGACTTGAGAGAGATAAAGAGTTATCCAGTTAGGGTGGGGGGAAAGACCTGACAATGGGAGAGGGGTTGGGAGGGATGAGACTTGGGAGATACAAAAAGACCAAAGGGGGCAGAGAGAGGGAGTGTGGTAGAGGGGTTTGGATTGAAATAGATTTGTCTAGGTAGGGTTGAAGGTACGTGAGACCTGATAGGGAGGGAGTGTGAGAGAAGATTGGAGTGAGATAGATTAGTCTAGGTAGCGTGGGAGGGAGTGAGACCTAAGAGAGAGAGAGAGACTTGAGAGGGAGAGAGAGTTATTCAGTTAGGGTGGGGGGAAGACCTAAGAGAGGGAGTGGAAAAGAGAGGGTGTGGGAGATAGAGGGATGGGAGACCTAAACCCTCAACCCTTAAAACCAAACCCTTAAACCCTCTACCCTCTACCCCAACCCTAATCACTCAACCCTATACCCTCAACCCTTAAACCCTTAAACCCAACTAAACTCTCTACCCTAATACCTCAATCCTTCAACCCTTCAACCCTCAACCATAAACCCTAAACCATCAACCCTCTACCCTCTACCCTTAGTCCAATACCCTCCACCCTCAAACCTTAAACCCTTTTAAACCCAACTAAACTCTCTACCCTAATCCCTCAACCCTCAACCCTTAAATCCTAAACCCTCTACCCTCTACCCTCTACCCTCTACCCTCAACCCTTAAACCCTAAACTCTAAACCCTAAACCCTTTACCCTCTACCCTTAACCCTTAAACCCTAAACCATAAACCCTTAAAACCTTTACCCTCTACCCTTAACCCTTAAAACCTAAACCCTTAAACTATCTACCCTCTACCCTTAACCCTCTACCCTCTACCCTCAGCGCCGGCCTTAAACCCTCAACCCTCAACTCTCTACCCTCTACCCTCTACCCTTAAACCTTAAACCCTTAAACCCTCTACCCTTAAACCCTAAACCCTAAACCTCTACCCTTAACCATTAAACCCTAAACCCTTAATCTTACTACCCTCTACCCTCTACCCTCAACCCTCAAACCTAAATCATCTCTCTCTCTCTCAACCCTACATCCTCTACCCTCTCTCTCCCTCTCTCTCCCTCAAGTCTCTCCCTCCTACTCCCCTCTCTCTCTATCAAGTATGTCTCTCTCCTTCACTCACTCCTTCTATCTCTCTCTCCTTTCCCCTTAACCCTCTACCCTGTATATCTCTCCCACTATCTTTCTCTCTCTCTCTCTCCATCTACCTCTCTTCTGCACTCAGCCTCCGCCTCGGCACCCAAACTGATGGCCTACCCTCTGCCTCACTGTGACTGAGACCTTTGACATCACTTGGGCATGGCCTTCAAACTTCACATTTGGCCTTGTCATCCTTTTCACCTCTGCCTCACTGTGGCCTCAGCCTCTATTTTCCTATGCTGCTTCTCGCCTCTCTCTCTCCCTCTCTCTCTCTCACTCCCTCTCACTCTCTCTCAAGTCTATCCCTCCTACCCCCCTCTCTCTCAAGTCTATCCTTCTCCCTCAATCACTCCCTCTATCTCTCTCCCCTCTACCCTTAACCCTCTACTCTCTACCCTTAGCCCCCCTCCTCTCTCTCTCTCTCTCTCCCTCCCTCCCTCCTCTCAAGTCTCTCCCTCCTACCCCTCTCCATCTCTCTCTCTCTCTCAACCCTACACCCTCTACCTTCTACCCTCAACCTTCAACCCTCTCTCTCTCTCCCTCTCTCTATCTCTCTCTCACTTCCTCTCACTTTCTCTCAAGTCTCTCCCTCCTACCCTAAATTATTAACTCTCTACACTATACATTGGATCCTCAACCCTCATCCATATCTATCCCTCCCTCCTCTTCTCTCCTCTCTATCTCATGTCTCCCTCCATCTCTCCCTCAATATATTCCTCCCTCTCTACCCCAATCCCTAAAATCTATACCCTCAACCCTTAAACACTCAACCCTAAACCATAAACCCTCAACCCTCAACCCTTAAACCCTTAAACCATCTACCCTCTACCCTTAGCCCTTATCCCTTAACCCTATACCCTCAACCGATAAACCCTTAAACCAAACTAAACTCTCTACCCTAGTCCCTCAATCCCCAACCATTAATCCCTCAACCCTTAAACCGTCAACCCTTTATCCTCAACCCTCAACCCATAAACCCTAAACCCTAAACAATAAAACCTAAACTATAAAACCTAAACCCTCTACCCTCTACCCTAAACCCATTAACCCTCTACCCTCTAACCATAACCCTCTACCCTCTACCCTCGACCCTAAGCCCTCAAACCTCTCTCTCTCTCTCACTCTCTCTCACTCCCTCTCTCTCTCTCAAGTCTCCCCCTCCTACCCCCTCTCCCACTCTTAGGTCTCTCTCTCCCACTCCCTCCCTCTATTTATCTCCCCTTTACCCTTAACCCTCTACCCTCTACCCTTAACCCTTAAACCCTCTACCATACACCCTTAACCCTTAACCATCTACCCTCTACCCTAAATCCTCTCTCTCTCTCTCTCTACCCTAAAACATCAACCCTATAGGTCCTCAACCCTATGCCCTCAATTATCAACCCTCTACCCTAAACATTGTATCCTCAACCCTCATCTATCTCTGTCCCTACCTCCTCTTCTCTCCTCTCTATCTCACTTCTCCCTCCATCTATCTCTCCATCCATTCCTCCCTCTCTAACCTAATCCCTCAACCCTTAAACCCTTAAACAGTCAACCATAAACCCTAAACCATCAAACCTCAACCCTTAAACCCTCTACCCTCTACCCTCTACCAAAAACCCACTACCCTCAAACCTAATCCCTCAACTCTATACCCTCAACCATTAAACACTCAACACTCAACCCTAAACCCTCAACCATCTCTCTCTCACTCCCTCTCACTCTCTCTCAAGTCTCTCCCTCCTACTTGAGAGAGTGGGAGAGAGAGAGGGAGAGATAGAGAGAGGGAGGGAGAGAGAGGGAGTGAGAGAGGGAGTGAGAGAGAGAGGGAGTTAAAGAGAGATAGATGGAGTCAGTGAGAGAGAGTGAGAGAGAGACCTGAGAGAGGGAGAGGGGGTAGGAGAGAGATACTTAAGAGAGAGAGAGCAGGAGGGAGAGGGGGTGGTAGGGAGAGACCTAAGAGAGAGAGAGAGAGTGGGAGAGAGATATAGGGCATGAGAGAGAGGGAGAGGTGGTGGGAGGGAGATACTTGAGAGAGAGGGAGAGAGGGAGAGGGAGAGAGATAGAGGGAGTGAGAGAGGGATGGAGTAGGAGAGAGATAGAGGGAGTGACTATGAGAGGGAGAGGGAGTAGGAGAGGGAGAATTGACATAGAGAGAGAGGGAGAGGGGGTAGGAGGGAGATACTTGAGAGAGAGAGGGAGAGGGGGTGGGAGGGAGATACCTAGGAG
>VDFB02271358.1:158515552-158586996 GCA_007258455.2 Sequoia sempervirens
AGAGGGGCTATGAGGGAGAGACTTGAGAGAGAGAGGGTGGCAGGGAGAGACCTAAGAGAGAGGGAGAGAGAGTGTGAGAGAGATAGAGGGAATGAGAGATAGAGGGAGTGGGAGAGAGAGGGAGTGTGTGTGAGAGAGAGAGAGAGGGAGTGGAAGAGATAGAGGGAGTGAGTGAGAGACCTGAGAGAGGGAGAGGGGGTAGGAGGGAGAGACTTGAGAGAGAGAGATGGAGAGAGAAATATAATGACCGAAGAGAGGAAGATGGAGTGAGAGAGAAAAAATACTAGAGGGGGAAAGAGAGAGAGAGAGGGAGTGTGAGAAAGGGTGTTGGAGTGAGACAAATTTATCTAGGTATGGTGGGAGGGAACAAGACCTGAGAGAGAGTGAGTGTACGAGAGGGGATTGGAGTGAGAAAGTATTCTAGGTAGCATGGGAGGGAGTAAGCCATAAGAGAGAGACTTCAGAGGGATAGAGAGTTATCCAGTTAGGCTAATGAGGAAGAGAGCATATGAAAAGTAAAACCTCAACTATCCATCAATGATCGTAAATCATGCACTCTCAACATTATCAAAGTGATCGACCAAAGAGAGGGGAAAGTTAGATTTTTTCAAAGTAGGTCATTTGGCGAGCACCAAGTTTGGCACTCACAAAATGACACATCACATTTGGTGCTCACCAAATGACCTACTTTGGACGGCTGAATTGACATGATTTGCCAAATTTCCTCATATTTTTGTCTTTCCTCCACATCATGTTTGCACATATTTCAATGAAAGTTTATAAAAAAACCATGATGGTGTTAACCTCTCTCTTAGCTATCTAAATATATAATTCTTTTTTCATTTTGATTTAGTTAAGGTTTTGATCCATAACTTCATTATAAATGCCTCTGTTTTTTGTCAAAAACCAACATGTGCTAGTTTTAGGATAGATTTTTACTCGTTCATCAAAACGTGAAAAACATTACATTTTTTAAAACTAGACTCCATTCTACACATGATTAAAAAAAATCAATTTTTGATTAGTTTTCAAAAAATTTAGGGGGGAGCACACTCAAATTTTAGCTTTTCAGGATGTGTTGACTTTCAAAATTCATAAAATATTATAGATTCATTAAAAAAATTATCTAAAAGAATGAGGATAAACTACATGGTGTAATCTAATTTCTCACCATTCAGATTTTTGAAATTCTAAAAAAATATAATAAAAAAGGGGGGGCCCTCAGGCGCTATGTTGTTTTTTGATAAAAACAGGACCTATTTTAGGCCCCCACCCTTTTTGAGACCGTTAAACTTCATTAATTTAAAAAATAATTAGGATCTTGGAAACTAGACTCATAGCACTTCAACTCTTGTTCTTGCCGCATCTTGAAATTTTGAGCATAGCAATCTTCATTTTCTCGTGCAAATCAAATTTTGCTGATTTCTGAAAAAAGTGGCATCTTAAGAGCCAAAATTATGTCGCAGATCCATGCACTTAAGTCCTGTCATAAGTAATATATAATCATCCTTCAATTAAGTTAAATAATTTACCTCTATCATTGTTAATGATAGTCAATTTCCAAGCAATAGATATTATTTAAATATATATTAATATATATATATATATCTATATATATATATATCTGTGTGTGTGTTAATATGTATTTATATATATATCATATACCAACTATGTATGTATACATTCGATGTGACAATAAGTATAAACAAGATAGTAATCACATAGTAATAACAATATATTGATTGTATACATACATATGTATATAAGTATATGCCTCTATGTACATGTATACGTATGTATACATATATCGATACATATATATACACATTTGATTCACACAATAGCCATACGCAATTACTATTGCATTGATAAACACAACACAATAATTCAAGAAAGAACTTATAAGCTCAAACAGATAAACATCACCCAATAATGGAAACATATCAACTAAGGATGACCTACAACTTCCCACATAATGACTCGACTCAATTATTCTACTGTGGTGTATGTATGCTCAAATAGGTTACGTTATTGGTTACCTAACCAAGATCTTCTCCTGAGTGATACTTCCCCTTTGCTTGGAGGAATTTGAACATATACCTGCAACCATTAACACATGTCCATGATAGTCAATTGCTCACAAAATATGCAGTATACCTAATACATCTCTAAGTTAGAATGTCAATTCAATAACCATCCATTTCACATATATGCAGTACTTTTCATAAATTTAAATGAGATAACATTCATTCATAATGCATTGATAACAAAGTGTAAGCACAATTTATTCATCTTTAGAATTCACATTACATTCATATTTACCCTACATAGTAATAGTAAATAGTAATAACACAATTAGGGTGTAACATACTCCCCCCTTGTGAATCAAAGTCCTTGATGGTTTTATGTAACAACATAAAACAAGAAAACAAACAACAAATTGTCTCAAACATTCTCAAAAGCATCTAGAACATGAGGAAACTTTTGATGAATCTCAGCATAGTCCTCCCAAGAGCCTAAGTCTTCCGCATACTGGTCCCACTGGACTTTGCACTGTCGAACCTCTCTATTACACAAGAAAAGATTACTTGTTTCTGGAACCTTGACGGGCTCGAGAGTTACCACTCTAGGGTCCAATACCTATAAAGCAGTCCAATCAATCACACTATTATCACCTGGTATATACTTCTTGAGGTAGGACACATGGAAGACATTATGCATTCTGGAAAGAGCTAGTGGCAACGCAATTCGATAAGCTACCAGATTCACTTCCTCTAGAATCTCAAAAGGTTCTACGTAACGTGGGGCTAACTTGGAAGACTTTATAAATTTAATGGAGCTCTTGTAAGGTTTCACTCTCAACAACACTTTATCACCTATGGAAAATTTTTGGGGCACTCTGTTGCCATCAACATAACTTTTATGTCAGTCGTTAGCTTCAACCAACCTTATCTTAACAATATTAACTTTCTCTTTCATTTCCACCAACATCTGTGGCCCAAAGCTTACTCTATTTTCAAGTATATCCCAACTTATAGGAGTTTGACACTTTTGACCATATAATGCTTCGAAAGGAGGCATATTTACTACATAATGGTAAGAATTGTAAGCAAATTCTACTAAGGGAAAGTAGTCTTCCCACTTGTATTTTTGATCCATGCAATACATCCTAAGTAGGTCTTCCAATACTTGATTCACCTTTTTAGTTTTCCCATCCATTTCCAGATGATATTGTGAGCTAATATTTAGTTGAGTCCCTAGTACAAAAAAAGTTTTCTGAAACCTAGAAGTGACTCCTACATCCCTATATGAGATTATCTTCTCAGAAATCCCATGTAACCTAAACACTTCTTGCACAAATTTCCTTGCTATGATAGGTGCTCCATTAGTTAGATTCCTAGATAGAAAATGTACTACTTTGGTAAGCTTATCTACAACCAAAAGAACAACATTGTGCTTATTTCTCAACATAGGAAATCCTTGCACAAATTCCATACTTATGACTTGCCACTTCCTCTCTAGTATATCATGGGGGTATAACAAGCCTACAGGGTGATGATGCTCCACTTTCACCCTTTGACACTCAAGACACCTTGCCAAAAATCTAGTAGCATCTCCTTTCATTCCCTTCCAAATATATAATGGCTTCACATCTGCCATCATTTTTTTCACTCTAGGGTGTCCAGAGTATGGAGCTTCATGTACTTCCTTCAATACTAGATTTCTTAACTCTTCTACGATAGGTACACACATTCTACCCTTATATCTAAGTAATCCATTAGGTTCAAAATGAAAACCTTCATACCTAGAATCTTATGGATTGCTAATGAGTGCTTGCTTGAATTGCAAGTAGTACTCATCCTCTTTGCATTTTTGCAACACTTTCCCCTTGAAATCAGTTTGAATCATTACTATTGACACAATATGACATCTTCGACTCAAGGCATCGACAACTTACCTTTTATATTTGATATTGAAGTCATGATCAACTATTAACTCTAACCACCTTCTTTGTCTAGCATTTAGATTAGGTTGAGTGAAAAGGTACTTTAACCCATTATAATTATTTTTCATCTTAAAGGGTTTCCCCAACAAGTAATGCCTCCACATTTTCAAAGTGTGAACCACAACTGCTAATTCAAAATCATGTGATGCATAATTCAGCTCATAAGGTTTCAACTTCCTAGATACATAAGCAATTACTTTCCCATCTTGCATTAAAACACCACCTAAACCCTCCCTGGATGTATCTGTGATAATAGTAAAGTTACCCTCAGGATCCGATACTTTCAAGATCGATGCTATGGTCAATTTCTCTTTGAGCAGGTCAAAACCTTCTTAGCAATTCTTAGTCCATTCAATTTTTTTCCCTTCTTCTATAAAGAAGTAATTGGAAAAGCAATCTTGGAAAATTTTACAACAAACATTCTATAATACCTAGCTAAACCCATGAAACTTCTTGTACCTCTAACACATTGTTGGGTATTGGCCACTCAAGTACCACCTTGATCTTAGCTGGATCTACTGAATTCCATCCACTGAGATCACATGCCCAAGATAATGTACTTTATTTTTGAAGAAGGTACACTTAGAGAGTTTTCCATACAACTTATGTTTTGTAAGTCATTCTAGGACTACTTCTAAATGCCTACAATGTTCCTCCTCATTCCTAGAATAAATCAGGATGTCATCTAGAAAAATAAATACAAACTTATCTAGGCAGTCCCTAAATACACTAGTCATCAGGTTCATAAATGTTGCAGGTGCATTCATTAAACCAAAGGGTAAAACTATTAACTCATAGTGTCCATATCTAGTTTTGAATGTAGTTTTAAAGATGTCTTCATCCTTAATCCTCAATTGGTGATATATAGATCTTAGATCTATTTTAGAGAATACGGTGGCTCCCCTCATTTGATCAAAATGATTGTCTGTGTGTGGCAACAAATACTTTTTCTTCACCATATCTTTATTAAGAATACAATAGTTGATGCACAAATGAAAAGTACCATCCTTCTTTTTCATAAAAATGATGGGTGCTCCCCAAGGAAAAAAACTTGGTCTTATCAACCCTTTAGACAATAGTTCATCCAACTGTGCCTTAAGCTCCATCAGCTCAGTGCTAGTCATCCTATAGGGCACCTTGGAAATAGGTTCAAACCCTGGAACTATATCTATAGAGAAGTCAAATATCCATTTCTATAGCAACCCTGGTAACTCATCTGGAAACACATCCAAAAATTTTCTCAATATTGAATACTTCTCCATGTCTGACTTTCTAGTTTCATCCATTTCACCATCTTCCATCTCTTGGAAGCTCTAGGATTCCAAGTTATCTAGATCTTCTCCAAGTTATTCTATCTCAACGACAAAGAGTTTGCACCCTTTCTTTTTAGCTCTAAATAGTTGCATTTCTGAGATTTGACAAATCTTGACCTCTCTAGGTATCCCTTGAAAATTTACTCGGTTACCAAGATCATCTAGGTATTCTATATTTTTCACATGGAAATTTACCTTATCCCTATGCCTCCACAACAAATTCATACCTAGGATAATGTCATATGATCCTAGATGAGTGACATATAGGTTTACTTGTGTAGAAAAACTAGGTAGCTCTATCCTAGCCTCGAACAAACATTGTTCCACCTTTGCTCTTGTCTGGTTTGCATACTCTGCATCCCAAGACATTTCCATGTGTCCATCATGTATCTTTTGTTGAAACATCGCTTGTTGGGTAGGTAGTAGATTACCATATGGTCAAGGCCTAGAATATTTATTAGGACACTAATTAGCATAGTGGTCCCCTCCACATGTATAAAATCTCGTAGCCAATCCACTTTTCCTTGCGGGTTCTCTAGAATTGTTGGAATTTTCACTAGTTTTGTTGGTATCACCACCACTAGGACTATTCCTTTTTCGCTCCCTTCTAGACTCTTTTCCATCATTGCAAGATACTTTTTCCCTTTTCCTTGGTACATTTTGCACAACTTCCAATTTCTTTGGAGCTGGCTTGTTAGGAACTTCCACAACCTTCTTATGGTCTCTTCTTTCTTGATGGGTGGAGATAGCCTTGAGCTTTTGCTCCTATTTTATTGCTTTCTCATATACAAGATCCATTTTTGTTGGATTGTGCATATCCACCTCTCCTTTGATCTGATTGTTAAGTCCCATTATAAATCTTCTTATGTGGAAGCATTCATCTTTATGATATATGGGAACATAACATAGAAGTTGAGTAAACCTCTCCCAATACTCATTGACCATCATATTACCTTGTATCAAACTCTAGAAATCCAAGATTTTTTGGTCATAGTAGAGTTGGGGTAACCACCTCTTATAGAAAATCCAACAAATTCTCCCCATGTTAGCTTCCACAAGTTAATATTGAGTTCCAAATTTTTTTTCATCCACTAGTTAGAGGCTTCTCTTGCTAACTAGTATGCTCCCCAAGTGGCTTTAGTGGTATCAGTGTAGTTTCAAATTTCAAAATACTTTTCCATTTGGACAAGCCACACCTCAACTTCATCTCCTCTAGTGCTTCCCTCAAACTTGGATGGGTTAATCTTCTTCATATCTTTGGAAAGTTCGGAATCCACACACTTCTTATTTCTTTCCTTAGATGGCATAGGTGATTTTTCCCTCTTGTGATTATGAGTTTCAGCATGCCCATGAGAAGATTTTTCTCCCTCATTTTCATTATGTGGAATTTCCTTCTCTACCCTATTGTTTACTCTCTTGCTCAAGGTTATCCAACCTTTCCAAGATTTGGTCAAGCCTAGCTTCAACTCTTGTGGGTCCTTGCCCAACTTCTTGGCTTCCGCTAAAATTGGTTCTTTTCCTCGCCATCTTCATGAGAAAGGATTTTTACCTAAATGTTTATCCATGTTAGATTTAATCATGTTATCTACTATCTTATGGAAAACATTGAAATGACAATCATACACACATGAAGAATTTCACATAAGATTAAGCATACGCTTTTGATAAACACATGATTTTTATTCATTTCTTAAGGATTTCAATATCCTTTTTATTACATGGAGTGAGTATTCAAATAGTCAAGTGGAGAGTATCCCTTTGATTTACTCTCTAACACATAACTTAATGGAGTATATCCTAAAAATTGAGATTGTTTCTCATCTCTCATTTGTTCATACCTATCCCAAAAAGGATAGTAGCCTTTAGATTTGTCATCTGATACATAGTTACAAGGTACATACCCCTTGTATTCATTACTCGAGGAAATTACAACCACTAATGGAAGAACTCTAGGCTCCCTAAAGGTAAATGTCAGACTGACACTTCCTTCCTAGGGCATATCCCTGGAAAGTGATAATGACTTAGAATTTTCTGGTGAGATGGAAGGTAGGTAGTTGTACTTGGCCCACATCTTCATATTTCTCTTCACATGGCTGATCCAAGAAAGTGTGTGACTGAATGTTTCAATGTCGCTTAACCAGATGGCATTGTTGAAGTTGGTACCCTCAAATTTTTTAACAATGGCCTCTCTTTCCTTCTTGGCCTTGAGGTAGCACCCATTTCTGATTATTGACTTTTGAGTCATTAATCTAAGATGCACTATCCTGGCACAAGAATTTCCAAACATTAGATAATGTTGGACAAAAAGAATGATGATCTCATAGGTTCTAGAGCTAAACCTGGTAGCTCTGATACCACATGTAACATGCCAACCCTTCAATGAAGTAAAAATTTCCTAAGTTTTCAATATGCGAGTAAATAAACTATGTAATAAGCCATTGCAATAAAAAATTTCTTTTCTCTCTTGAGAATATATAAACAAAGATTCCATAACCATAAATAATAAGGATTCCATTCCAATACAATAATTTCACAAGTTCTAATAATACATGAATGTACACAGTTACATGCATGGATCAATTGAGCTTTGAAAAAATAGCTTATAGATGGTTCAGGTTCCTCCTTTCAAATCTTGGTTCTTTTGTTGCCTCATGTGGAGGAGAAGCATCACTCAAGTGCTTTTACACCAACAATGGACTCATATGTCGTCCTTCGTACATCTATCATTCGATAGATGACCCTTCCCTTTGACGAAGAGATTGGTAGAGTAACTAGATAACGACAACCAACTAAGATTATTGTTGTGTCCTGCATAACTAGAACTTGTAAACCCACAATCTAGAACTAGCATGTAATATTGGATCATGGTGAACTGATAGTGGAGCTAGAGGTAATCACACTACTTTGGCCAAAGTGTTCTCATTCAGTACTTTGAATGGAGGTCATTCTATCACATACACTACTCAAGGCCTATTTTACTTAAGGCCATCATAAACTATGCATAGGTATTTCCTTCAATGGATAATCTATAACCCCAAAGATAGCCTATCACCATTTCTACAAATTTAGAATAAAACTACTTTAACAAAGTAAATGTACAAGCTCCCTCTCATAATGGATAAAAAATCCTAGAGGTAGTCACTAGCTATCCTAGTTAAATAAAAAACCTAGCTAAGAGTAGCACATATGTCACTCATGTTTAATCATATCTAGTATGTAATACCTATGATAAACACAAACCTCCTAATATGGAGTGCATACAAGCACATCATAATAACTTCTAATTCATTTTCCAAGCAATTCTATTTTCCCTAAATGCAAGTACTCATAATAGACAATTCAAAGCAATCATGGAAAAAAACTTTCAAAAATTTAAAATCTAAGAAATGTCCTCATGCCTGTTTTCACTTATTCAATTGATTGATTGTAAATTAGTTTCCCACAGCATCAACTAGCTTATATTTGCATCCTTCAACTATTCCATAGTAACTTCTCTCTCTCTCTCAAGTTGAAAATGTAATTCACTCAATATTATACTACTCTCACAATAATCACAACTCTCTCTCTCTCAAATAAAATAGAATATTGCAAAAATGAATTGTAGAGAAGAATCTATAAAATGCTAAGCACAAATACGTATGGAATGCATCCCAAATAAGTGAGTTTTCTCTACTATTTATACAACAAAAAAGAGGTTTATCACCCTACAGATTAGGCATGAGTGTTGACAACAATCACCATGCATAGCTACTCACTCAACTTAGATAAAAGGTGGTGCACTAAGAATAACATACTCAAAAGAATGGTGCTGCAAGTTGACCTCTTTTGATGACAGCAGTGAAATACTTTCAAATCAGCACATGATGATAAAGGTGTAAATCGAATTGCCTTCCCAATGGACATATACAATAAGTAGGATTCATAAGGTGGCACCAAAGAATCAAAGACCTCCTATAGGTTTGGCACAATTCATCACTTGTTGAATCAGTCAATAAATAATATGCAACACATAATTCATATCAACTTAGTCTTACATGAGCTGACTCACTTCATTTAATAGATTGACCAAGTCATCGACTTGTTGTACATAACCTTCATGCTCTTAACAACTATTGGTATTTACCAAATGACAAAGCATTACAAAGTTTACTAAGTCAAAGATGTATCCAAATAAGGTGTCGACTAAGTCTCCTTCACGTAATGACTTCATGGCTGTAAGTTATTTTGTAGAATACTCATTCCAAATACATGGGCAAAATGAGTAATAATCAGTCTCTTAAAGTGCAGTCATAAGTAATATATAATCAACCTTTGATTAAGTTAAATAATCGGCCTCTATCATTGTTAATGATAGTCAATTTCCAAGCAATAGATATTATTTAAATATATTAATATATATATAATCACATATACATATATACATGTATATGTATATATATATGTTAATATGTATTTATGTATATATCATATACCAACTATGTATGTATACATTTGATATACCAATAAGAATAAGCAATATAGTAATCCCATAGTAATAACAATATATCAATTGTATACACATATATATGTATATAAGTATATGCCTCTATGTACATGTATATGTATGTATACATATATCAATACATTCGTATGGGCATGTCCATTTTCCATCATACACATGTATCTATACATATATACATATGGATATATGTATATACTATACACATATATATACACATTCGATTCACACAATAACCATACACAACTACTATTGCATTGATAAACACAACGCAATGATTCAAGAAAGAACTTATAACCTCAAATAGATAAACATCACCCAATAATGCAAACATATCAACTAAGGCTGACCTACAACTTCCCACATAATGAATCGACTAAATTATTCTAGTGTAGTGTGTGTAAGCTCAAGTAGGTTACGTTATTGGTTACTTGACCAAGATCTTCTCCTAAGTGATACTTCACCTTCACCTGGAGGAATTTGAACATATACCTGCAACCACTAACACATGCACATGACAGTCAGCTGTTCACAAAATATGCAGTATACGTAATACATCTACAAGTTAGAATGTCAATTTGATAACCATCCGTTTCACATATATACAATAATTTTCATAACATTAAATGAGATAACATTCATTCATAATTCATTGATAACAAAGTGAAAGAACAATTTATTCATCTTCAGAATTCACATTACATTCATATTTACCCTACATAGTAATAGTAAATAGTAATAACACAATCGGGGTGTAACAAACTAGCCATAATCAAAATATAATGTACTATCCTACAACTAATGGGAACACCTTTAAAATGAATAAAATGTAAAAATAACATTACGATCCTAGATTTTAATGCTCAAGATACTCACATTCTCAAGGAATGAAAAAAAAATTAGCCAAAAATAAGAGGAACAATTATCCAAAACAACTTCATTCTTGATTTCTATTATAATATTTTTTTAACAAAATACAAAGAACTCAAGTTGCACATATGAGGATAATGGGTTACCTAGTACATATAAGACTTCATTATAAATTTATGACCACCTTCCAATAGTTGTATGCCAAGTTTATTAGTAAACACATTCATGCCATGGATTGAGTATCATAAACCCTAGCTAAGTTGTTTGAGTTCCCAAATTTCAAGCAAACATGCATTGAATATTTAGTTCACCAACCTCTTAATAATACAAAAAATTATATCTTTCCCCTTATAAATTTACTATCAAACTTAAAATTTAAGAAATATGTATCTATTTACCCTTATTTCATTCATTACATCTAAATAAACAATCTTCCCTGCTTCACTATATGCAACTTGATGTATAAAAATGAGATTGGTTAACAAGGATGAAATACAAAGTATATTATTCAATGTTTCTTATCCAAAATTAATATAATATCTCTCATAAAAAAAAAATTATGTGTTATTCCTCATCAACATGTGTGGTAAAGTATATGACTCAAATGAAGATAAGATACCTTATGATGAGGCTGTATGATGTGAAGCTCCAAAACAAGAAGACATTGAACCCTAACTTTGGACTTTTGGATGTAAGAAGTGCCTTACCTTTCATTTTTTATATCTCATTAAACAACCCATATGTTCTTGATCATATAAATAATGAGCCATAATATATTATTGAAGGAAAAAATGTATTGTTCTATAGAAGAAGGGTATGTGCAGGATCATGATGGGCCAAAAAGTGGTGATATGTAAGTGATATGGCCCATGTGGCTGACAACTTTTTTTACACAAAATTGATAAAACGAAAAGGGTTTTTAAAGGAGATTCTCACCTTTCCAAAAATATAAATTATGCTTTACTTTGAATTTAATAAATAATTATTATTTATTTTCTATTTGAATTACGACTAAAGTCCTGATTGATAGGTTGATTGAAAAACATCTATAGCTTTCAAATGGTATCACATTTTTTGAATCTGAAACATGTGTCACATTCTATGCTTCACATACTATAGGATTAAAAAAAATTGAATTTCATGAAGTTTTGACCAAGTTAAGGTGGTCATACATAAGTTTTATATTTTTAAAAGTTGTAATAAAAAATTCATAATTAATTATTTACTTGGAAAAAATTACAAAAATATGCATCACATGGGACATGAGTCCTCTACTTATATCTAAAATCTTATAAAAAATATTATCATTTTATTGTGGTTAGGGTGGTCAGACAGACACCTACTTCTTATTTTTTCCCTAAAATTTAAGTACTACTGCATTGAAATTTCAAATTTTCACCATATAGATTTTTTTCTTTTTTTAAATGAACCTAGTAGTTTAGAAACTACATTCAATTTGTTACAGATTCTATTCTTACATATTTTTGAAATAATATAGATAACTTATTCAAATTTTTACGTCAAGTTGCCTAACTCTGATTTTTCTGAATTTTTCGCCACTTAAGGGCCTATTTTTTCCATGATGATCTTGCACATACCCAAAAGGTTCCCCAAGTCTTTTGCAATATCACATATAGGTTTCTTCTTCTTAGGTTCATCTAATTTAGAAAAATTGGGAGGATCATTAGATTCTATCATAAATTTTAGATTCTTCTTACCTTTTCCTTTGTGTGCTCGGGCCACTAATGCCCAACTTCTAGGAAGTGTATCTAATTCGGTAAGATTAGCTTACTCTTTGGTCAACATATCTTAAAAATTGTGCACACTAAAAATGGAATAGTTCACTTCCTTGTCTATAATAAATGTGGATTAGGAGGAATGGATCTAATTTCACAATATCCAAACTCAAGGGTACCTTAGAGATCTCAACCCAATGAAGTATGTGAGAGATCTGACTGTTAGATATCCTTGGAGATGAATGAGACAAGAAAGGGGTTCACCACCACCAAGTGTAAACTTGGAAAATGCAAGATGATTGAAAACATAATGTGGTATGCAAAAATACATAGAAATGCAAGTAGAATGTAACAAAAACTTATGAAATTGAAAGTGTTTGCTTGGAGACTGGAGAGAGATGGAGAAGATCTTTGGAATTCTAAAGAATTCAATGTTGATGCCAACTGGGACTCATACGCCACTATGGGTGACTTAGTCCTGCTTTGGGAGGACTATGCTAGAACAAGTTTCAGACAAATGGGTACTCAGATATACAAAATTCATGTTTAGACCTGGGCAATGGAACTCATTCACTACTAATGGAAAACTAGTCCACCTTTAGTTTTCTGGAAATTCAAAAAAGGAAACTATATCCCTCAGTCTACTTTTGTGTTCCTGATTCATATCTAGGCCTAAAATTGCCAAATTCAATGTGTAGGTCTTCACCAAGTCTTTTTTGAAACTTTGACACCTTTGAATACTTTTGATAACTTAATGACAACTTTTCCAGCCTTTCTCTTTGACAAATCTATAACCTAGACCTACAAATCACATGCAAAGAGAGGGGAAAATTTTGTGGGGTTAGTGAATAGGGGTTTTCCTTGGTCAAACCCCGTGTTGGTAATTAAACCCTTGAAATGAGAATGAAATATGGAAAGAGAATGATGAATGAAGAAAGACAATGCTAGAACTCACCAAACCCTTGAAGTAGAATGCTACAAACATGTAAGTGATGGCTCTGAAGTGCTTGAATGCTAGGTCACTTGATTGCTTGTTAGATTGATTGGGGGTGAAATGAGTGAAATAACCTTATATTTATACATAATTATGCAATAATTCCCCAAAATACATCACAGGGGCCGACCTTAGATTTTTGAAAATAAAAAACCCACTAGAAATTTGAATTAATTTTGAATTTTGAGCCAAAGGGGACTCATTTTCCACTCTAGTTGAATGGGTCCCACCTAAGGGGACTCATTTGCCCAAAATAGTGAATGGGTCTCACCGTAGGCATTTAAAGTGGGTTTTAGGATTTAAATGTTTTAAATGATGTTTATCGAGTTTATTCTAAAAAATACACTTAATTAAGGCCTATAGATGTAAAATGGGGCCAATTATAAAGCATAAGAAGGTCCAATTATTAATGTCAAGCCTAGAAAAGTGTGAAAGTTTGTTACAACACTTTACAACACTTTGAAATAAGGCTTGGTAAGAGGTTATTTAGGTGAAATATATTAGTAAGACACTAAAAAAGTGTGAAAATGTGTTACAACACTTAAGTAAGGTACCATTTAAGCCTTTTAATTTACAAGGGCCCAAGACCTAATGTGAATGTGTTATTCACATTACAAAATTAAATCAAGGCAACATTAATCCAAAATCACAAGGAGGGCCTAAATGAGAAGAAAAAGTAGAAGGGTTAATTTTTTGGTGTCCACATTTAGCCCCGACTTTAGTGAGAGGATGAACTTGCTTCAAACTCACACTAAAGTAGATCAACACACATCAAGAGGGGTTCCAATGAACCAATGCTAGCAAGATTAGATGAAAATGATCAAGAGGGGTGATCAAGCCCCCAGGATCAGGATCCCATGACAAACCAACATAAGCACAAGGGAACACACATGAAAATGATGTCAAGAACAAGAACAAGGAACAAGCATACAATGAAAAATATGAAGTAGAGAAAAAGAAAAGGAAAGAATGAATTGGATCAAGCTTCAACCATTTGTCCAACACGATGTGGATCAGATCTAAGTTGTTTGTCTAAGAAAATGCATACTCACTCTAAGGCGACGAAACTCATGTCTGTCCACTAGGTGAGAGGGCCTAAAGGGTGAGAGACATACACTCATAGTTGGTATACACTCACACACATGCAAGTGGCTATGGGGAATTCCATGCCTCAGAATGGGCTTCCCGCTTAACCATACCAAAGTTATACCTCCTAATAACTTTAATAAGGCATTATAAAAGAAATGACTTTTCAAGCTTCATGAGACAAGCAAAAATTTGTATGCGTGGAGCTCATGAAAAAACACAATGGAACCATAGGCATGCAAGCTATGTTATGCAAGGTGGCCATATAAAAAATGCAAAATGCAACATGCAAAGAATGTTCAAAGGAGTCTTGCTTATTTCATGCGAGGTCTTTAACTTAGGGAACATTGTGCCTAATGTCTCCAAGAGAGGACCAATCAAAGAATACAAAATTCACAACTTAGGGGATGCAATGTGTCACATCAAGCCACTAAGAGGAATGCAATATACTAAGATAGATCACACTCATGAAGGACACTATACCAAATGTCATCCACAGAGCGAAAAACACATCGTATGAAGTAAGAAGGGTGCACTAAGAACCATGAAAAAGGAAAATGGAAAGGAATAATTCCAATGTATTCCCCCACTTTAAAGGAATTGATAACACCATGCCGTGAGCAATTACTTTAAAGTAGCAAATGAAAAATATAAACAAGAAAGAAGACATGAGACCCAACTTGGAAAGCCCTATGCCAAGTCATATGTTTTTGAGTAAGGCTACATCATGCGAAGGAAGGGAAAAATAAAAGGAAGGGGTTGCCCCTAGAATGAAAAACCAAACACATAAGGGATCTATGGATTTGGGGTCAATATGTTCATTGCTGCAATGTTTTGTAAGGAGCTCAGAACTGTCATCATCCCCCAAATACATATAGAACTATAAGAATTACACAAAGAGATTGAAAACAAAGAAAAACCTTTTGGGTCAACATGGAAGAGACATAGGGTGTATTGATGCCTTGTGTCATCACCAAAAAGGAAAACATGAGACAAATGAAAAAGAAAAGGTGAAAAAGAAAGGAAACAATTTTGGGTCAACATGAAGGAGACATGGATGTCTCGATGCCTTGCGTCATCCCCAAAAGAAAAACACAAGAAAATGAAAAGGAAAAGGAAAAGAAAAAGAAAGCCTTTTTGGTAGACATGAAAGAGACATGGATGTATCGATTCCTTGTGTCATCCCCAAGAGGAAAACAAAAGAAAATGAAAAGGAAAAGGAAAAGAAGCAAAAGCGATGCACGACATAGAGAAGAATGTAGGTACAAATAGAAGAATGTCACAAAGAGAGAGAACATAAAAAAAACATCACGAGGGATCACATTACACACATGCAATTACATAAAAGAAAAGAAAAATAAAATGCAAAAGACTAGTAAGGAAAATGCAAATCAACCTATGAGCAGGTCATCTACCACCCAATCTCAATTGACATAAGCAGGAGGTGAACAACATAGCTAAGGGATAATGAAAAATGTATTAATAGGAAAAGGGTAAAAAATTCTTGCCCCCACTGAGTGCGAGATAAGAATGAGCCAAGGGAGGTGATGGGAAAGGTCATGCAATATTGAGAATGGAAGATTCTACAACTATTGCATGACAAGGAGTAGGAGAGTATGTTATGCGATCACTGGATATCAATCATTACCTTCAAAGTGATACTTTCTCAATATTTATTTCAATGTAAAACACTCATCACTACTATGTTCAAGAACTTGATGATATGCACAATGTGGAACTTTGGAATCTTTAGGATATATCATAAACCTATTCATTGGTGGTAATATTAGATCAGTTCTTTGTTTAAAAGTATTGATAATTTCCTATCAATTTTAGGTGGTGGATGAAGAGGAAAATTTAGTTTTTGTAATTTGTAAGGCCTCTTGCATTTTCTAGACTCACCCTTTTCTTTAGTTTAAGGAAGAGGACCTAAGGGGATCCTTGCATCCTTTTCATTGTTATTATTCAAGGGTTGCTCCCTAGGAAGAAGGGTATTCAAATCAGGGGGAGAATCAAATATCACTATACCATAATCATGAAGCCTTAGATATTATCTAGGAGGCTTGCTATTATGAGAGGGATCTTGATAGCCTATCCCATTTGTGGTTTCATTGGTTGGTATTTTCTTTAAGAGTTAATGTATTTCATACTCACTTGTTGTGTCACATCCTTGTTTACTCAAGATTGTGAAGCCTTTGCCATATGTTTCTTCAAGGTTGATAGGAGTGTTTGTTACTTTGTTATCATAAAATGGTTGAATGTTTGTTTGTATAGAGGAACTAGGTTCACCTGTGGTAGGGAACTTAGGTTCAACTTTTGTTTCAGGATGTAAGTAACTAAACATTTCAAGAGGTGGTATTGTGGGAAGATCTTGTTGTTTCATGGATGGATAAAAGGAGGCATTGGCTTCGAGGTTGTCAAGGAAATTTTTTAGGAACTTATTCATGTTGTCATCATCTTCTCCAATGATGTCAACATCATGAGGACATTCATTAGGAGTTGAAGGAGCATGAGTGAGTTTAATGTAATTAGGATTAGTTCCAAAGGCACAACTTGACACATCCACCAAGGACTTTAATGACATCCAAATCTTATAAAAACACATATCCATGATGTAAAGTTTAGATTGCACAAGATGAATGAAATTGAATTAGATGCAAAAAATTGAATGAAACAAAAAAATATGAAAACATAAACATAAAGGTAACACCAAAAAATAGAAACCCAGAAAATGAAAATTAAATGCCAGAAAATGCAGTGTAGAATGTGCAAAGGAACTAATTCGTCCTAAGTGGCGAATGAGTCCCGGTACTAATTTTTTGATTTTTTTTAATTTTAAGAGTGAATTTTATGCCTTTTATATTTTTTGATGCAAATATGATATGAAAATGCAGAATTTTAGTGATTTTCAGTGAATTTAAATGCAATAATGCAAGCTATATGAGCTTTTTCATTAATGCAAAATTTGAAACCCTAGAATGCAAATTAACTAATTTAAAACCTAATGCAATGTTAATGTAAGATAAATGAACTCCAAATCAGAATATGATATTCAAAAGTCGGGTTCACCAAAATGTGAACACTAAAAATGGAATGCTTCACTTCCTTGTCCACAATAAAGGGGGATTGAGAGGACATGATCCAATTTCACAATATCCACACTCAAGGGTACCTTAGAGATCTCAACCCCATGAAGGATGTGAGAGATCCAACTGTAAGATAGCCTTGGAGATGAATGAGACAAGAAAGGGGTTCACTACCAATTGTAAACTTGGAAAATGCAAGATGTTTGAAAACACAATGTGATATGTAAAAGGACCTAGAAATGCAAGTAGAATGTAACAAAAACTTATGAAATTAAAAGAGTGCACCTAGAGATTGGAAAGAGATGGAAAAGAGCTTTGGAATTCTAAAGAATTCACTTTTGATGCTAAATGGGACTCATATGCCAAGTTGGGAGACTTAGTCCTACTTTAGGAAGACTGTGCCATAACAGGTTTCAGACAAATGGGTACTTAGATATGCAAAATTCCCATTTAGGCTTGGGAAATGGGACTCATTCACCACTAATGGCGAATCAGTCCACCTCTAGTTTTCTAGAAATTGAAAATAGGAAATTGTAGCCCTCAGTGTGCTTCTGTGTTCCTGATTCTAATTCGGGTCCAAAACTGTCAAATTCAACCTGTAGGTCTTGTCCAAGTCTTTTTTGCAACTTTTACACCTTTGAATAGCTTTGATAACTTAATGACAACTTTTCCAAGCTTTCTCTTTGAAAAATATGCAACCTATACCTACAAATCACATGCAAAGAGAGGGAAAAACTGTTGTGGGGTTAGTGAATAGGGGTTTGCCTTGGTCAAACCCTGTGTTGGTAGTTAAACCCTTGAAATGAAAATAAATATGGAAAGAGAATGATGAATGAACAAAGACAATGCTACAACTCACCAAACCCTTGAAGTAGAATGCTACAAACATGTAAATGATGGCTTCGAAGTGCTTGAATGCTAGGTCACTTGATTGCTTGTTAGATTGATTGGGGGTGAAATGAGTGAAAGAACCTTATATTTATATGCAATTATACAATAATTCCCAAAAATACATCACAGGCCGACCTTAGATCTTAGAAAATAAAAACCTGACAGAAATTTGAATTAATTTTGAATTTTGAGCCGAAGGGGACTCATTCACCACTATGGGTGAATGGGTCCCACCTAAGGGGACTCATTTGTGTTGAAAGAATGAAGAAGAATGATTATCTCTATAGTTTTGTGTTGTCATTGATGTCACCATGTTATTCATGTTGTGACTACAAAACTAAGTTATTGCTTGATCCGGTATCTGAACTAGTATTCAAGTTGCACCCTTCGGTATTTTAGTCAACAATCCTTCATGTTTGATAGTTGTTGCTTGCAGTTTTTGGAAACAGTTTATAGTTCTTAAAAGAATGCATGTTTAAAATCTCTTGTGCTCCAGTGCTCATATGGTGAATTGACATTATTCTGTTGGTAATTTTTGCTATTAAGTCTATTCGTGGTCGACTTCATGAATAATTGATGGTATGGTGAATTAAGTTTTATTATGTGGATATATATGTGTGACCTATCTTAGGTCTATGTTGGCACAATCAAGTATGCTAAACATTTTTATTTATTGGCTAGAAATATTTTGTGAGAGTTTGGAGCTGACAATTGGTGATTTTTGGAAAATAAAGGATTGCATTTAATTAGGCCGACCTAATTGATTCTTGTGGATAGATCGAGTATATATATTGGATAGTCTTGGAGATTGAAGATGCGAGATGAGGAAGTTGTGAATGTGAAAGTGTATAAGAGTGGAAAATGATGAAGTGTGTTAAGTCTATCTATTGAGCATCACTGGAACTATATTGGCACTTGTTAGGTGCACTCTTTTTAGTTCATTTTCGCTGTGAAGCCCAATTTTGTTTTGTAATCCATCTTGTTGGTAGTGAGACTCCCTATTGGATAGTGAGTCCTTTCTATAGGTGGTGAGCCTTTGTATTTGGACAATGAGTCCTCTTCTGGGCAATGAGCCCTCGGAAGTGAGCCTTTTTGTATTCGGTTTTTCTATCTCTCTATATTGTGAGTAAATCCCCACCATGGTTTTTCCTTCATTGGGTTTTCCACGTAAAATATCATGTTCATTGTGTTGATTTTTCTTTTTGTTATCTGCATTTCTTGTTCATATTTAATAATAGAAAAATGTGGTTGTGAATTTAAGAAGTATTTGAAGTTTTGAAATTGAATTTGGTGACAAATGATTCATCCCCCCTCTTAGTTGCCATATTCCCTTTAACAATTGGTATTAGAGCTTTGGTTCCTTGGTGTAGAGATTAACCACTTGAGGAAGATCCTCAAGGTTGATCTGATGGATGATAGAGAAAAACTCTGAACTACTTTGGAAGATTTTTGATAAGGCAGACAATGAGAACAAAGACTTGAAAGGGAATCTAGATGAGGCTAATGAATGTATCCAAAAACTAAAAGAAAAACTAAAGAAATTCAAGAAAAGGAATAGAGAGGTAAGTGAGCAGTAAAAATAAGAGATCATTGGACTAAAAGTGCTTGTAGAAGAAAAGAAGAGAATTGAGGAATGTTTGAATACAATGGTGAAAAAAAAGTCTGATGAATGAACTAAACTTGAACAAGAGGTAGTAAACTTGAAAGTAGAACTGGAGAAGGAAAAAATTTGTGAGAACAATTTCAGATCTAGCTCGACAGCCTTGAAGAATTGCTTGCGGGATAGAAACCAAATAAAGACAAAGGTGGCTTGGGGAATGAATCAGGTGAAAAATCAAAAGACATTCAAAATACTTAGAATAAAGGAAATAAAAAAGGAAATTCAAGAAATTTTTCAAAAAGAACACTGGTGAGACAACCTAATGCACAAAGATATCCCTCTTTCATTGGTGTCTATTTTTCATGCAACAAATATGGTCACAAAGCAACAAAATGTAGGACTAGGTTGGATCGGTTTCCTAGTTCTTTCTCTGGACAATTTTTTTCATGTAAGAAGGTTGGAAATAAAGCTATTGAATGTAAATATTAGGTAAGAATGATCAGTTGTGTGATGATGAATAGGTTTAATGAAGGTAGAGTGAATCAATTCTTTAATGGCTACTACTATACCTATACAAAATTTAGACATAAAGTAAATCAATGTAGATCAAGAGGTAATGGAGGTCAGAGTAATCAAAAAGGTGTTGTCTGCTATAATTGTAACAAAGATGGACATATCTCGAAGGTTTGTAGAAGTAAGAAAGGAAAGCAGTTTGCTTTGGTAAAGAAGAATGAACTGGTAAAGAAGGTTGAAAAAGAAGATATGAAGCAAGAGATGAACAAGATATGGAAGAAGAGAGATGAAGAAGAAATTGAAACTACTAATGTGTTTGTGCCCTCATCCAATATGAACATTTCCTTAGGGAATTAGACCTAGCATGGTCTTAGGGGGAGCATTATCAAAAAATTATAAAAACCCCCTAGATGAATGGTGTGCCAAAGTTTGGCATGAGGATGTATTGTGAAGAATGAATAAGTAGATGTTTTGGAAAAGAAACTCGAAGAAAATATGTTGGCATGCTGATTTGTGGACCAAATTAGGGCTTTCTATGTTGAGAAGAATGTTTTTAGCAACATTTTGATGTCTGCCACATTTAATGTGATTTAGGGAAAACTGATTGCATATAAAGAAAAATTCATAAGTGTTTCTGATCACTTGAGCATTTGAAGAATTAGAAGGCATCTTGGATAAATCTTGAAGCAATTCCAAGGTAATTTGAAGGAATTACTACGTATACTTTGGAATTATTTCTCAATCTGCGAAAGAAAAAGGAGTTTTGATTGAGCAATAACGAATTCAAGAGGGTTAATCACATCAATGGACAAAGGATTGAGCAGCATCCCATTGAAGTTAAAAGGAGTTGAATGGAACTAGGGCTGAAGGAAAATGAATTACAGAACATAAAAACCCTAGGTATGGATTTATGGGGAGAATTTCCTTGGTTTGTTGATAAATATTTTATTTTTTTCTTGTTGGGTTGATTCAAGAATGACAGTGTTATGTTGGAAAAACCTACCTGATCATGAAGGAAGTGATCAAAGCAATCACTAGTTTATGCAGTGTTGGGAACTCCCTGGGAGGAAAACTGTGAGATACAAAGAAGTGGAGAAACTTACGAGCACTGATAAAGACTCTCGAGCTCTATTGATAAACACTCTTGCAGATTCTATTGTAAGGTATGTTGCGTACGACATTTCCTATAAAATCTATTTGAGAAATCGTGAAGGTTCAACTTTAGCTATTGCTATATATCTTGCACACATGATGGTTAAGGAAAACATGTAGTTTGATTTGTGTAGCTTATTGCTTGATAACCTAATTGAGAATGCCCAAATCTTGTTGGTTGAGGGTTATCATTTTCAATTTGGATCTTTGCTTGTGTGTTTGAAATTTTACTTTTTGAGCTCGCTACCGAGAAGAGAAAATTTTGTGTGGGAATCTAGTATCCCTGTTGGGAAACAAGTTTATAGGTACTTGGAATCATTGGTGGATAAAGTAAGTGTTCACATAATATACTTCACATTCATAAATACAAATATATGCTCCAGTATGTCAGTATCTAGTTAGTTTGAAGTGGTTCATCCTCTGGTAAGAAAGAGTTGGAAGTTGTCATTCATGAATCCCCTCCAGAACCTAAGAAGAGGAAAACTATTGTAACGGATGTCTCGAAAGGAAAGAAGAATGAAGAAGAATTTCTGTTTGGGTCTAACTCCTTTGATCCAAAAGATATTCAGATGATGCTTGACAAGGGTGAGATGAAGAAGATTGGTGAAATGTGGAATGTGTGCTCTCTGATTGAGATACCTAAAATTGATGATGTATTGGTTGATTATTTACTCGATAAGGGTATTTTAGTTTCAGATGTGTCAAATACTTTTCCAGATAATCTAGTAGAAATTATTGAAGAGAGAACATTGTTGGAAGGTCCTGAAGGTCATAAATTTAATGTTATAATTGAGAGAAGATGTACCAAAGAAAAACAAGTGTTATCTAAACATATTAATGAGACAAAAGAATGCATCAAAGAAATATGTAACATCTACAGGTATTGTCTTCAGTGGACAGTAGCTATTGACAATTTTAGAAGTAGAATTGAAGCCATTGAATTTGAGATGAATAGTATTGGAAAGAATTTTGATTTCTTCAAAGACAAGGATGGAAAATAGAGAATAAGAGTTGGAGAACTGCAAGTGGAATTGCTGACTACTTAGAGGAAAAGAGAAGACATGGTTAAAACCTTTTGGTTGGTTAAGGAAATTGCTAAGGTTTGATTAGATCATCTCTTTGGAATTCTCTCTAATGTAGAAAATTGTGAACGACAATGTCTGTCTTCTATTCAGACATCATGCTTTACATAGTTATCTTTATTGGAAGGTATGAGTACAAGGATGAATTTGGTTGTGATTTCATGGAAAAGGATTCTTTCGATCATAAGAGAGAGGTACAAGAAAATCTTTCATGTAAAAACAATTATTTTCACTTGAAGGTTTGAAATGGAGTATTCAAATTTATTTTGTATATACATATTTGGCCTATACAAATGTTTACATACTATTTTTTGGTCACCCTTTTCCATTAATGTCAAAGGGGGAGAGAGTCATGTGAGCATGAAGAGATTTATGGTAAAAGAGCAGTTATGGTGATAGGGGGAGAAGTGGAATATTGTAGGGAGAGAGCTGCACATGTTGCCATCAATGACAAAGGGTGAGATTGTTGCAAGAATGAAGAAGAATTATTATCTCTATATTTTTGTGTTGTCATTGATGTCACCATGTTATTCATGTTGTGACTCTAAAAATAAGTTATTGCTTGATCCAGTATTTTGGTCTAGTATCTGAATCGATATTCAAGCTGCACCCTTCGATATTTTAGTCTGTAGTCCTCCACATTTGATAGTTGCTACTCGCATTTTTTGGAAACAGTTTATGGTTGTTAAAAGAATTCATGTTTAGAATCTCTCATGCTTCGGTTCTCATATGGTGAATCGACATTATTTTGTTCATAATTTTTGCTATTGAGTCTATTCCTAGCCGACTTCATGAATAATTGATGGTATGGTGAATTAAGTTTTATTATGCGGATATATGTGCGACCTATCTTAGGTTTGTGCTGACACAATCAAGTATGCTACACATTTTGATTTATTGGATAGAAATATTTTGTGAGAGTTTGGAGCTGACAATTGGTATTTTTGAAAAACAAAGGATTGCATCTAATTAGGCCAACTTAATTGATTCTTATGGATAGATCAAGTATATATAATGGACAATCTTAGAGATTGAAGTTGCGAGATGAGGTAGTTGTGAATGTGAAATTGTAGAAGAGTGGAAAATGATGAAGTGTGTTAAGTCTGTCTATTGAGCATCACTAGAATTGTATCAGCACTTGTTCGGTGCACTCTTTTTAGTTAATTTTGGTTGTGAAGCCCAATTTTATTTTGTAATCCATCTTATTGGTAGTGAGCCTCCATGTTGGATAGTGAGTCCTTTCTGTAGGCAGTGAGCCTTTGTATCTGGACAGTGAGTCATCTTCTGGTTAGTGAGCCTTTGTATCTAGATAGTGAGTCCTCTTCTAGGTAGTGAGCCCTTGGAAGTGAGCCTTTTTTTATTTAGTTTTTCTATCTCTCTATATTGTGAGTAAATCCTCACCATGTTTTTTCCCTCATTGGATTTTCTATGTAAAATCTGGTGTTTGTTGTGTTGATTTTACTTTCTATTATCTACATTTCATGTTCATATTTAATAACAGAACAATGTGGTTGTGAAGTTAAGAAGTATTTGAAGTTTTAAAATTGAATTTGGTGACAACTGATTCACCCACCCCTCTCAGTTGTCCTGCTCCCTTTAACAATTTTCCCAAAATGGTGAATGGGTCCCACCTCAGGCATTTAAAGTGGGTTTTGGGATTTGAATGTTTTAAATGATGTTTATTAGGTTTATTCTAAAAAATACACTTAAGTAAGGCCTATAGATGTAAAATGGGGCCAATTAAAGTATAAGAAGGTCCAATTATTAATGACAATCCTAGAAAAGTGTGAAATTTTGTTACAAAACTTTACAACACTTTGAAATAAGGCTTGGTAAGAGGGTATTTAGGTGAAATATATTAATAAGACCCTAGAAAAGTGTGAAAATGTGTTACAACACTTTACAACACTTAAGTAAGGTACCATTTAAGCCTTTTAGTTTTCAAGGGTCCAAGACCTAACATGAATGTGTTATTCACATCACAACATTAAATCAAGGAAACATTAAGCCAAAATCACAAGGACAGCCTAAATGAGAAAAAAAAGTAGAAGGGTTACTTTTTCGATGTCCAAAAAATGTTGCAAAATATGTCATGGTAATTACATCGCCTAGAGCATTCATGGTGGAATAAAAGGTAGAAGAAAAGATAAGTGTAAGTGCAAGAAGTTGGCTCCATGAACACTTAGGGAAGTTTTAGCCAAAAAAATGCCAACATGAATGGGATCTCGAGTCTTAGATCAAGATCTCATTCCTAAATGGGTACCTATTCTGAAAATAGAATAGGTACTCATTTTAAAATGGGCATTTTTTCTAAAAATAGAATGGGTGCCCACTTTAAAACAAGTACCCATTCTATTTTAAAATGGGTACCCATTCTATTTTTAGAATGAGCACCCATTTTAAAGTGAGTACCCGTTCTAAAAAAAATGAAATTCCAACCTTTTTTTTCATTTGGTTTTAGGCTTGAGAAAAGTATGGTAACCCAACCCTTAGCCTTTGACCTGCAACTAAAAAACTAAGGTAATGTCAAGAAAAATATTTGACTTTGGCAATATAGTTGATGGGTTTTTTCTAGAATTGGTTTATGAAATTAAAACCCATTATAGATCATGATGTCTAGTTTCTAAATATGTAAAAAAAATTATGATTGGATAATTTTTTCTATTTTTTAATTAATCTCTAAGCAAACAGGTCAATAAATTTTAAATGTCAAACTTCTTAGTTTTTAACTTTTAATCTGATTTTTTTTTTGTAAAAAAAATTATATGACATCAATCTACAAATAGTTCTCTACAAAATGGATTTTTCTTTTAAAATGATTGATTTTAGTCAAATTATGGTGTTCATACATGTTGGTTTTCAAAAATAGCAATTATGGAAAATAAAAAATTAATTAAAAATATTCAGAAAAAAATTATAAAAATATCCTCATCAATCTTAAAAATTTTACACAACTTTCCCGAAAAGGAATTAGAAAATAGTTTTATTTAGTTCAAATAATGGTGTCTATACACATGTATGCTATGGTCCTAAAAAAATGACTTAAAAAAAAAAAATTATACATGCCTATTAAAAATTATTTTTCTTCATATGGGCATTAGAATAAATTGCATATTTGGAAACTAGACTGAAAATACTAAATTTCATATTACTGAAATTTTTAAAGATTCAATGTGTAAGTGCTTCAAATTTTTAATTTAAGTGTGAAAAACTCTAAAAATCAGGAAAAAGACCCACTTTTTGAACATTTTGTGGACCCAACTTCTTGTACATGCCCATAATAAATGGTACTTTTCACTTGGAAAAATCAAGAATATAGATTCCTTATCAAATTTCTCTTTCCTACAACTAGCCAATTGAGATCTCAAATATTTGAACCCATAGCCCTAATCCTATGATAAAATATATCATAATCCCTATTGAAATCTATAAACCAAGATTTTAGGAACCCTATTGGACACTTACCCTTATAGGATATTTCACCTAAAAGGGAAGGAATAGGGTTAAAATCTATGTGGTGTTTACACTCAAGACTAATGCAAATGAGATGAATGTTGTCGAATTAAGATGTACTAATGCAACAATCTAAAAATGAGATGATATTATAATGCAAAACCTAAGAATTATGAAGTGTTGGAAAATATGGTGTGATATGCAAACATGAAATAAACAACCTAGAAATGCAAATAAAACTAAATAGAAAGCTATAAAATAGAATGTGTGCACCTAGAAGGTGATGAAGAGTTGAATGAAGATTGCAGAGACCTCTAGAATTCTGGAAATTTTGATAGACAAGTCAAATGGGACTAAGTTGCCAGGTGGGGCAATTTGGTCTTGTTTCCAAGAAAACTTTATGAAATAGGAATCTTCCAAATGGGTGTCCAGAAATATAGAAACCACTATTCAGGCTTTAGGGTGGGACTAAATGACCAGGAGGGGCAATTTAGTCCTCCTGCAGATTTTGGGAATCTCGGGACAAGATCCTATAGCTTTAGGTCTGCACTTGCTTTTCTGATGTGGTTCTAGATCTGAATATTCAAAAAATGACCTATAGAATATGTCTAAGCTTGATTTAGGGCTATTTTGACTTGAATAGCTTTGATTGATTGAAGACACCTTTTTCTCACTTTATCCTTTGACAAATCTGCATACAAAGTTTGCAAACACACATGCAAAGGGGGGGAAATGGTTGAGGGTTAGATTATAGGGGTTTTCCTTGGTCAAACCCCACTTTGGTAATCAAACCCAAGATAATGAAATGAAATGTAAAGAGAATGATAAATAAACAACATGCAAGTGTTATCAACTTACCAAACCCTTGTTGATGAAAATCTGAAGATATGCAAATTGAAGTGCCCCAATGGATGACTTGATTATGCTTAGAGTACTTGAATACTTGAGAATGATTAAGATTACTTCTTGAGAGAATGCTTGAATGAATTAGGAGATGTAAAATGAGTGGAAAAACCCTTATTTATGCTTGATTTTATTAATTTTCTTGAAAATATCACATCACAGGCCGACCTCAAGGGTTAGAGGACAAAATCCCACCAGAATTTTAAAATTATTTTGATTTTTATGCCACATGGGACTAAGTCACCCAAGGTGGCGACTTAGTCCACCTAGGCAATTTTGATTGGGTGTCGGAAACTTTAGGGCATTAAATATTGTTTAACGGGAATATCCTCAATAAGACACTTAAGGGGGGCCAAAAAGTGTATTAAATGGTCATTTAAACATAAGAAAGGGTTAAATTAATGAAGAAAAGTCTAGAAAAGCATGAAAGTGGGTTACAACACTTCACAACACTTTAAAATAAGACTTGGTAAGTAATAAAAAGGAATTATTATGATGAATTATGATAAGAAGAGTCTAGAATAGTGTAGAAATGTGTTACAACACTTCACAACATCTTTACAAGACATCTTAGAAGTCTTAATGAATTAAATATTCAAGATCTAATGTCATATTTTAACATTAAATCTAGGAAAAATCAAGCCAAAATTCACTAGGAAGGCCTAAGCATGAGAAAAAGTAGAAGGGTACTTTTTTGTGTCCATAGTTTAGTCCTGACTTTAGTGAGAGGATGAACTTGCTTCAAACTCACACTAAAGTAGCTGATCATGCAACCAAGAAAGGTTCAAATGCACTAATGCTTAGTAAGATGAGACACCAATAATCAAGAGGGATGATCAAGCCCCCAAGATTACGATCCCATGGTAAACCAATCATAAGCACAAAGGAACACATGTGATGATGAGAAAAGAAGAAAGAGCTTTGATCATGTCTCCAACTTGTTGTGGATTTGATCTAGGCTGATTGTTTAGAAAGAAGGAATGTGTACTCACTCTTGGGTAACGAGACTTTTGGTTGTTCATTGGGTGAGAAATCCCAAGTATACTCACTCTGGGGCCATGGAATTTTTTGTCATCTGCGGGGTGAGAGATCCACAAAAAAAATGGCGATGGGGAAAGTCGTGCCTCAAAATGGGCTTTCCGCTCAACCATATCAAAGTTATGCCTCTTGATAACTTTAACAAGGTTCCACAAAGGACAATTTTGGTTCATGCTTCATGAGACAAGGAAATTTTTGTATTCTTAGAACTCATGAACAAGTGAAAAGGTACCATAGGCATGCAAGTTGTGTTATGCAAGGGAGCAATGCAAAATGCAAAATGCAAAATGTAAAATGTAAATATGTAAAAATGTAAAAGATGTTCAAAGGAGTCTTGTTTGGTTCATGTGGGGTCTATAACTTAGGAAACATTGTGTTTAATTTCTCCAAGAGAGGAACAATCAAAGAATATAAAATTCACAACTTAGGGGATGCAGTGTGTCACATCTGCCACTAAGAGGAATGTAATATGCTAAGGGTATGTGCAAGATCATCATGGAAAAAATAGGCCCTTAAGTGGGTGATAAAATTCAAAAATCGAGTTGTCAACTTGATGTACACATTTGAATAAGTTATCTATATTATTTCATAAATATGTAAGAATAGAATCTATAGCAAATTGAATGTAGTTTCTAAACTACTAGGTTTATTTTAAAAAAATCCATTTGGTGAAAATTTGAAATTTCAATGCAAGAGTACTTAAATTTCGGGAAAGAATAAGTAGTAGGTGTCTATCTAACCACACTAACCACAATAAAATGATAATATTTTTTAATAATATTTTAGATATAAGTAGAGGACTCATGTCCCGATGTGATGCATATTTTTTGTAATTTTTTTCCAAGTAAATAATTAATTACAAATTTTTATTACAAATTTTATAAAATATAAAATCAGATGTCCTACTTCCATCTTAACTTGGTAAAACTTCATGAAATTCCTTTTTTTTAATCCTATAGTATGCGAAGTATAGAATGTGATGCATGTTTCAGATTTAAAAAATGTGATACCGTTTGAAAGCTATAGATGTTTTCCAATAAGCCTATCAATCTGTACTTTAGTCGTAATTCAAATACAAAATGAATAATAATAATTTATTAAATTCAAAGTAAAGCATAATTTATATTTGTTGAAAGCTGAGAATCTCCTTTAAAAACCCTTTTTGTTTCATCAAATTTGGGTAAAAAAAAATTCAGCCACATACCCTACACATACCCATCATATCGCCACTTTTTGGCCCATCGTGATCCTACACATAGCCCTAAGATAGATCACAGTTATGAAGTCCAAACTACACCCAATGTCATCCAAAAAGTGACAAATGTATCGTGTGATGTAACAAGGCTGCACTAAGAATGAAATACAAATGAATAATGCTAATGTATGCCCCCACTTTAAAGAAATTGCTACACACTATTTTGTGAGCAATTGCTTTAAAGTAGCAAAGGAAAAATGAAAACAAAAAGAAAGAAGACATGAGAGCCAAAATTGAAAATCCCCTATGCCAAGTCATATGTTTTCAAGTAAGGTTGTGTCATGCAAAAGAAAAAGAAAAAGGAAAGGGAAGGAGTTGCCCCCAAAAAGGGAAAACACCAAACACATAAGGGATCGATGGATTTGGGGTCAGTATGTTGGTTGCTGCAATTTTTTTCTTAAAGAGCTTAGAACTATCATCATTCCCCGAATACATAGAACAAGAAGAATGACACAAAGAGAGCGAAAAAAGAAAATAAATTCCATTTGGGCCAACATGGAAGAGATATTGTGGTCTCAATGCTTTGTGTCATCCCCAAAAGGAAAACACAAAACAAAAGTGAAAAGCGAAAGAGAACAAGGGAACTTTTGGGTCAACATGAAGGAGACATTTTAGTCTCAATGCCTTGCATCATCCCTAAAAGGAAAAAACAAGAAAAGAAAATGAAAGCAAAAAAGAAAAAGGGACCTTTTTGGACATGGAAGAGACATAGGGAGTATCAACACTTTATGCCATCCCAAAAAGGAAAACACAAAACAAAAGTGAAAAGCGAAAGAGAACAAGGGACCTTTTGGGTCAACATGGAGGATACATAGGGTGTCTCAACGCTTTGTGTCATCCCCAAAAGGGAAAGCACAAAAAAAAAGTGAAAGCGAAAAGCAATGTACGACATATAGAAGAATGAATGTACAAATAGAGGAAGTGCACAAAGAGAGAGAGAACATCAAATGCACATTACGGGGGAACACGATATGCACATACAATCAAAGAAAAAGTAAAAATGACTAGTAATGCAAATGCAAGTCACACAAGAGAATAGTCATTCACCTCCTAATCTCAGTAATGGTAAGCAGAAGGTGAATAACATAACTAAGGGACAGAGAAAAATTTATTACTAGGACAAGGCTAACAACTTCTTGCCTCCACTAAGTGCATGGCAAGAGTGAGCCGAGGTAGGTGATGGAAAGATCATGTAATGATGAGAATGAAAGATTCTATAATCATGGCATGATAAAGGAATGGGAAATGTTACATTATGGAATTATAGGATCATAGTCGGTATCAGTAAAGTGATACTTACTCAGTACTTCCTTTAATGTCCAAAATTCTTCACTGTGGTGGCCAAGAATGAGATGATATTTGCAATATGGTACGTTTGAATCTTTAGGACATATGACCAACCTATTTGAAGGTGGTAGTAATATAAGACCTCTATTTAAAATAATTTAGAGTTTCCTTTCACATCTAGATGGTGGATGGAGAGGAAATTTTTTTTTTTTAGCTTGTAAGGTCATTTTTGCTTACTTGATTCACCCTTTTCATGAATGGAAGGGGGAGGAGAACCCATGGGGACCCTCGTTTCCATATCATGAGTATCATGGAAGGGTTTTTCTCGAGGAATAAGAATGTTCAAGTCAGGAGGGGCTTGATAGCCTATCCATTTAGTGTTTTCTTCAGTAAGAGATTTCTCAAAAAGTTGGTGGATTTCATGTTCATTTGTAATGTCACATTCTTCATTTCATAAGATAGTAAAACCCTTACCATAGGTCTCCTCAAGGTTGATAGGGGTATTGGTGACTTTAGTAACATAGGATGGTTGTGGAATTTCTTGTGAAGAAGAACTAGGTCCACTGGTAGGAGGGAACTTAGGTCCTTCATTGGTTTCAAGATGTAGGAATCCATTAAACATATCAGGAGGAGATATGGTAGGGAGGTCTTGAGACTTCATGGATGGATAAAATGTTTTGTTGTCTTCAAGGTTGTCAAAGTATACATTAAAGAACTCATTCATGCTAACATCATCTTCTCCTATGATGTCAACATCGTGAGGGGGACAATCATGAGGAGTTGAAGGATCATGAAGAAGCTCAAGGTCATTAGGATCATAGCCAAAGGTATAATTGGACATGTCAACTAAGGATTTTAATGATCACAAAAACTTACTAAAGAAAAAAGCCATGATGTAAATTGATGAAGCAAACTAAATGCAATAAAATGAATAATATTTTTGTAATTCTAGAAACAATGAAAGAGATGCAACTACAGAAAACTAAGATGCAAAAAATACCTAGAAAATGCCAGAAAGTATAATGTAGAATGTGCAGAAGAACTAAGTCACCCAGTGTGGTGATTTAGTCCCAGTGATGATTTTTTTAATGTTTTTCAAAGATTGTGATTGCAATTTTATGTATTTCAAATGCACAGATGCAGCTACAGAATGAAAATGGAGAATTTTTGTTGTTTTCAATGCAAAAAGGATGCAAAAATGCAAGCTATTGAAAAATTTCACTAATGCAAGTTGTAAAACCCTAGGATGAAAGTTAAACAATGCAATAACTAATGCAATGCAAATGAAACCTAGGATGCACTTAAAATCAGAAGGAAATAGGTTCAAAATGAAGGTTCACCAAAATGTAAAACAAGATTTTAGGAACCCTATTGGATAGTTACCCTTCTAGGATCTTTCACTTAAAAGGGAAGGAATAGGGTTAAAATCTATGTGGTGCTTACACTCAAGACTAATGCAAATGAGATGAATGTTGTCTAATGAAGAAGTACTAATGCAACAATCTGAAAATGAGATGATATTATAATGCAAAACCTAAGAATTATGAAGTGATGGAAACCATAGTGTGATATGCAAACATCAAATAAATAACCTAGAAATGCAAATAAAATTAAATAGAAAGCTATGAAACAGAATGTGTGCACCTAGAACTTGATGAAGAGTTGACTAAAGATTGCAGAGACCTATGGAATTCTAGAAATTCTGATATGCAAGTGCAATGGAACTAAGTTGCTAGGTGGGGTGATTTAATCCTGTTTTCGAGAAAACTTTATGAAACAGGAATCTACCAAATGGGTGTCCAGAAATACAAAAACCACTGTTCAGGCTTTGGGGTGGGACTAAATCACCAGGAGAGGTGATTTAGTCCTCCTGTAGATTTCAGGAATCTCAATACAGGATCCTATAGGTTAAGGTCTTCACTTGCTTTTCTGATGTGGGTCCATATTTGAATCTTCAGAAAATGACTTGTAGAATATCTCCAAGCTTGATTTAGGGTTGTGTTGACTTGAATAACTTTGATTGGTTGAAGCACCTTAAATTTCTCACTTTATCCTTTGACAAATCTGCCTATAAAGTCTGCAAACACACATGCAAAGGGGGAAAAATGGTTTAGGGTTAGATTATAGGGGTTTGCCTAGGTGAAACCCCACTTTGGTAATAAAACCAAAGATAATGAATTGAAATGTAAAGAGTGATAAATAAACAACATGTAAGTTTTATCAACTTACCAAACCCTTGATGAAAATCTGAAGATATCCAATTTGAAGTGCTCCAATGGATGACATGATTAGGCTTAGAGTACTTGAATACTTGAGAATGATTAAGATTATTTCTTGAGAGAATGCTTGAATGAATTAGGAGATGTAAAATGAGGGAAAAAACTCTTATTTATACTTTATTTTACTAATTTTCTCAAAAATAACACATCAGAGGCTGACCTCAAAGGTTAGAGGACAAAATCTTGCCATAATTTTAAAATTATTTTGATTTTTATACCACATGGGACTAAGTCACCCAAGGTGGCGACTTAGTCCACTCACTATAGTATTTGGGTCCAATTTTTGACAAACATTTGTTGAAGTTTTGACAAAAGATTGTCAGAATATCAAAAAAACACTGAACCAATTTTCGTGAAATTTTTTTTGTCGAACTTTCGACAGACTCTAAAAATGTCGAAATATCAACCTAACTTCGTCAATTGTCAAGGGATCATGTTTTCATCAAAATTGCGACAAAATTTCTCTTCGTCGAAAACTTTCGTCAGTGTATTTTGTCGAAATGTCGATGATTAGTCACTGCTATCTTTCATTAGAGGTACAACAATTGCGTCAATTTTTTTTGTATTTCATCGATAGTTTTTGTCGAAAGTTCGATGAAACTGTGCAATTTTTTTTTTTTTAAAGTATCTACATCATAGATGATCATGTCGGGTGAGCTTTGGAACAGGGTATGGACATCCATCATGTCATCTCTTGGAATGCAATGATTGTAGGATATGCTAATGATGTCTACCCTTTTGACAGATGGTTTTTCCTTCTATCATTATGACTATCCTATCTATAATGTCTATTGTTACTTAATGATTATGCCTTAACAAACTTGTTGCCCTCTTGTCCATGGCACTCTACATAGTGATGGAATAAATTTGATAAGCAAAAGGTCTAGCCCTTCATGGCTATCACATTGATAACTCTATACTCAATGTTATCCCTTTAATTGTCCAGGTGAACTCCTTGGCCTTGTCTCTATCTTTATTGTGTACATGGTGGGTTATATTCAAGGTGGCTGTACTTATTGTGGTTTTTCCATGAAGTCTTCCCTTAGCATGCTCCTTTAGCTATCTATGTATCTAATAGGCTTGTAATAGAATTTTGTTAGTCATATTTTTTACTCATTGCATTTTCCATGTCAACTGTGTAAGGTCATTCATAAATATAAACCTCTCTCTTGGAAACCTTTAATTATCCTTTAACATTATCCTTGACTACCATTTGAAGGTCTTCCATGTATTCATTAAAAATATTGCCCTCATAATGTCAAAAACCTATCCTTTGTGTACTTTTTCCCTTGCAAGGTGTCTTGAATTACTCTTGCCATTTAACTTATGAAAGTTCATAAATAGCTTATGCTTGACCATCATAAAAATGTTTGTATCAAGCTTCATTTACTCTTACTGCCCTTGATAGTCAAACACTATCATTTTCAAGGTCTGAATGTCATGCTTTATATACCTCTGCCTCCTTCAAAATTGTGCATTTGGCTTTCAATGATCATAGTCATGGTGTTGTTCACAATTCTTTTGTTTAAGCATTTAAAATATTTACCAAGAATATGGTAGTGTCCTTCTTTAAAGTTTTGTCCTCTGTCAACCATGTAGGAACCTTACCTACTATCACAAATCACCGGTTTATGCATATGGTGGTCTGTACATACAAAGGTGATTACCCCAAGCTCTTGTCAATTTAATATATTCCTCATAACAACCTATTTGAGCCTTCATAGTGATTGCCTTCTTTGCTTCTCAATGATTCATAGTCACTATCATAGTTCATTTGATATTCCTTAGCCTAAAAATTATGGGATTTGTTTCAATATGACTGAGAGTCACATTAATTTTTTTCCAAGTCTTTGTATAATGGTATAGTTAAAGTCCTTTATAAAAATCTTCTAAAAATTCCTCCAAACTACCCTCATAACTTAGTTATACATTGATTGTTCCTTTTAATTTTTTCTTAAATAAGATTTCTCCAAGACCCTGCCTAACCATGAACCATAATTGTCTCTCCTTAATACATGACTTCCCTTGGAATGTTTTATATTGTATTTCTTTGTGCCTCCTTTTCTTGCATTCTAGATGCTCATAATGATTGTTTTCAACTATTTTATGTGTCCCTTATGTAAGAATATCCTCATGGCTTTTAAACTGCACTTGATTTTAATACAACTAGCTATGATCTTCTTTTTATGACTATGATCCTCTTGAATGATAGTGATCCTCTATGATCTACATACCTATGGCAATGATCTCTTTGAACTTGACTTCCCTTATGGTATATTTCAAGATTATATCCTTTGTTCCATGTGAACTTAGGACTACTCATTTGAAAGTACTACCCACTCTTCCATGTACATTGTGGCATGACTATCATTAGAATGCCTTTGATTATCCTTCTTGCTTCATTGCCTTCTACCTATGACCAAAATTATCACATACTTCTTCCCCTCTTTAGACTATTTGGAATGACTATCCTTTTGGTAATTCCAAAGTTACTAGAACAAATAATTTAGTAAGTATAGAATCTAAAAGAAAACTCATCCATCCATCAAGGTGTAGAATTCAAGTAAAGGAAGTAATATATATATTTGCATTTTCTACATCTTATACCTTCCAATTTATACAAAGGAATGCATTTGAGCCATAGGTGTATTCTCCTATATGAGAAATTGAAAATAAATCCTATAGTCCTAGCAATATGAGACATGGAGAATAAGAAATGGAAAGACTTGTATTTTGTTACATCTGAATTCCCTTTAAGATAGTCATAAGGACTTATGACTATCCTTTATTTCAATATATTGAGGGAAGTACATGTTTCACTATCCATAATTTTATTCATACTTGACTGCCCTTTTAAACTTTTATCTACACTCCATGGTTTCTTTATAAAATGGTCTATCTTTTTCCTCTACTAAAATCTGATTTGTTTGAGTCTCCTCCACCTTGACTCTGCATCAGCTAGTTATTGTTGTGGCTTAACAAGGGTAGATTTTGGTAAAGAAGACAGTAAGTTGAATGAATGTAAGTAGAGAAAGTTTTGCATACCTACAAATGATACAAAATTTCATGGTTAAGTGGAAGCCTTTCATCAACAACAAGATCCAAATATTTGTGTATCTATCTCAATCAAGCCTCTAAATCCTTCAGAGTTGTTAATTTTTCCACTATCCTATTATGCACAAAAGTCAGATTTTAGAGCTATGTCATCACTAAAAACCATAGAAACAGAGCTTTGAAACCAAATTCACACACAACATAATGTGGTATTCATACAAAGCCATACAAACAAACTAAACTTAGAACATTGGAATGGAAACAACTTGAAATTATGATGTAGAGCATGGATTCAATTTACTCAACTAGAGGAACATTTCACAATAATGAGTTCTTCATGTAAAACATTTTTACGAGGTTCAAATAGTAAAGAGATTGATGAAAAATAGAGGAATTAAAAAGATACTTGGATGTAGTTGGATTGAGCTTCTCTTTGTTTTGAGAATAGTTTAATATTCTCTACTTAATAGGGCCAACCACATGATGATGGAAGCTCATTTGGCCCCTCCCCCCCACTCACATCACTCTCAATTCCCCATACCCAATCATATAATATTAATCATTCATTCATCCATTAATATCATATAACATTCATTCATTAACATATTCACATTCATTCATTCATCCATTAATAACATATAACATTCATTCATTCAGTTTTTACATATCATCAAAAATATGGTTGTCATAATATGATTACAATCACTTATTTTTTTTGTTTCTTTTTTGAAGCTAAAAAAAGCTGAAGTGGAGTGTCATTTTATAAATCATCTATGCCCCCTTTAGTTGTTTTTCCCTCTACTCATGATCTTAATGTACGCCTAGTCATGTACTGATCATGACACAGAGGCCATTGCAAGGGGGGATCAGCTGTAATAACAAAGAAATATTAAATTGATATGTTTTGTTATTATTGTTACAAGTATTTTATTAAATAAAATAACATTAGAGTGGTGCTCTTTACCTGATGGGGCAACATCATGTTCCTAATCTTGTCTTATAGCATCATGCTCAGCATGCTAAAAACCCTCTAAATCCTAACCTGAGTTGAAACACAAAAGGTTACATTAATTAATTCACCAATTTCAATTAAATATGCTTAAAAGAACATTAGAGTGGTCCTCTTCACCTGATGGGTCCACATCATGTTCCTAATCTTCTCTATCCTGATCATGCTCAACATGTTGATCATGCTCTACATGCTCTAAAGTTGAAAAATGAAAGGTTACATTAATTAATACACCAATTGCAATTAAAGATGTTTAATTGTATTAATCCATACTATGTTTTGTATAGCACATGAATACATCCAGTACTAGGATGCACACCATGACCTTCATATGTAGGTTGTTCTCCACCCTCACTAGGATGCATTCCAATGAAATGTGCAGTGGAAATTAATATTGAATAGATTGCACAAGTATTCAATTTTAAATAAAATTTATTGAGTTTATTTACCTGTGTATGAGATGCAATGGAAGATTGTGTTTTCACAATCAAGACTCTTAGGCATTCAGCCATGGATTCATAGCCATGCTGGAAGGAAATCTTCATTTCCTCTTATGTGGGCACTCTATTGAATCCACAACCCTGCATTTTTACATAAGATCATGAATTGTGCTTCTATGGTGTGATAAAACTATTTTTTTTTGCAATTTATTATTTGGATGCAATATTTCATTTATTGATACTTAAAAATCATGCGGCTAATTTCATATAACCACCAGAGCCAAGTTTGTGTTGCCCATGTTTTTCTAGTCTTGCCTTTGTTGCCTCCGATGTGTCGGGCAACCTATGAAAAATTTGAAATATGTTAGATTATGTAAAAAGAAAGAGTAACCAATATATAATTACATTGTTGATAGTATCACATACCTTCCTTGGCCCAGTGGTGTCTTTCCTTTTTTCTTTTCAACCTTCTCCTTTTCATCTAATACCAGGTCCTTCCAATCCCTCTCTGGAATCATAGGGGGATGCTCATACTTTTTGTTCTTCTCTAAATGTGATCTATATTGGTCCCTCACATACTTTAGATATGTACCAACTTTCTTAAGGACCTTAGTTCGGTTGAATGTTTTATCATAGAACAACACAACTAAACAGTTAATGAGCACATCCTTTAAATCTAGGAATTCCACCATGTACGTATGGTGGGCCCGAAGAGCTCCAATGTTATATCACCTAGATGTTTATAAAAAAACATCATTTCCTACAAAATGATCATGGGATCATTAGTCTAAAAAGAGTGATCAATAAGTAAATTTCAATTGGATTATATATAATAATAATTAAAACATTTTAAATTACCTGGGACCTTCTCTATCTTTATGCGAACGAAATCCTCAGTCACCAAAAATGTGACCGGAAATGTTCCCGTACTAGTAATATGGGAAGATCCAAGAAATGTTGCTAAAACATCACCACTCCTAGTGGCCTCTACATCACGAGTACTACTCGATCCCTACATGCTATGTGTTGCTGACATTTCAGTTGAAAATATAGGCACAAATGATGGGGTTGGATGATCTGATGTATGTGTAGGAAGATCAAGATGGACACTTGTACCAACCCCTACTCTGTGGGTAGCACCTACAGTACCCTGATCATGCACATCAACATCATGAGGATGCAAAAAATCCTGTAAAAACAACACATTTAGTTCATGACATAAAAGAGTACAAATTATAAAACCATGAATGAACTTATAATTAAAGACCTCATGACAGCTTACTTGCAAGTTTTGTACTCTCTAAGTCAATATTTTAACCCTCTCTCTTATCTCATCTGTTTGAGGCACTATGAAACAATTGAAGGATTTCTTCATTGCATTTTTTTGTGTCTTCCTTATCATATTGTGAGGGTTTTTTGAAAATGCGATGTCATCATCCAATAACAGTGACTGCACCTCGACCCTATGGATGCTCTCCTCTACTGCTGGTGTCTTTCCCCGATCAATCAACTGCAACAAGAATATTAAAAACATTATCGAAATTAACCCAATAAACTTATGAAAAAAACATAATAATAAAAAATTTTGCTCGTATCTAATTTGTACAATAACAATGAGGTAAACCTGTCAGGTAGACGCGCTTGAAGATGCATCATGATCTGTGGCCTGGGTCGGAGCCTTCCTCGTACAATCAATGTCCCACTATGACAAAAATTAAATATAAAAAAACATTACCTAAATGAAACCAATAGACTTATGAAAATAATAATAATAATAAAATGGTATATTGGAATCATTAATTGGAGGTTGGGTAAAATGGTATATAGTACGTACCACCCCCATAGTAACTGTGTTTGTATCTAAGCGATTCAAATTGTAATCGATTAACAACTCTTCCCATGCATTTATTGATTTTATCGCACATAAGAATACATGGTTTCCATCGTGCGCCTCGAATATGCAATTGGGTTGCTTATTTGTTGACCCAGGTCATGTATTATTTATAAACCCTACAATATTCCCTGATTCTTTTTCCTTCCGTCAATGTACATAGCCACTCCTTTATTTTGATCCTTATCTTTAAGTTGTATATAATTTTCTAATAGCGCATACCTATGCATACTTCATGTATATCGAACCAGTTGCATCTAATCTTTGTAACTATAATAGGGTCTGACATACTCCATCAATTTATTAACTTTATCATAACAAACCTTTATGCCTTCCATGCAAAATAGGCCCAAACCATGTAATGACAATGGTTCTATGCGATATATCCTCTCGTTGACACAAAAATCAGTGTTTATTGGAGGAAGTTCCCTGGGTACCCATTGTTTCCGTAGATGTTTGTACCTCAAGGGAACCTCGATGTTTCCTATGCTCTCATCATCATAAGAACATGACCCCCCTTTAGCAAGAAAAAATTCCATGCATTTACAAAATTTTCTTCTAATCTTTTGACCTCTTGTTGATCTCCCTCTTTTAGACCTACTACATGTCTTGCTTTCCTCTTCTCCTCCTGAATTTCCCTCGCTCGAGGAAGAAAAATCTGAAAAATACCTATTTGGTGGTACTTGCACTCATAAGGATGTTGGATGAAGTTATTTCATGGTGATGTGATCCCAAGGTGACATTATGATTAATCTATCATTTCATCTCTAGAACACTAATAGACATAATTCAAGTGCACATGTGAGGTGGTTCAGCTATCCACTGATAAATTCCATATGTCTAAGTGGTTAATGGGGAGGGAGTGTGTACTAGGACTGGTTAAGTCATCATAAGTTTATGCTTTGGCAATAAAAATTGTTTGTCATCTTAAATTTTCATATGTTTAATTCCTAGGAGACTTTTGGTATGTTTTAAGGTAGGATGAGTGGTTGCATCAATGTTCTAGTTCTCTTTTCCATCACCATGAGACAACATTTCTTTGAGGAATTCCATCACCATGAGACCACATTTCTTTGAGGCATTTTTTCAAATAGTTCACTACCTTGTATATGGCTTGTCATGGCATTCCATCACTATTGAGGCATTTTTTCAAATAGTTCATTTCCTTGTCTATGCTATTGCATACTATTATGCTTAGAATTTTTTTTTCCAAGCATACATAGCTTGTTCAAAAGCACTTGTTTTAGGATTTGAGCCATAGCATTAAGGCAGTGAATTGTTTGATAAAATGCTTTGGTAGTCATGTATGAAAAATGTCATAGCATAGCAAGGCAATGAACTGTTTGAAAAAATGCCTCAAATAAATGTAGTCTCATGAAGATGGAATGCCATGACAATCCATAGCCATAGGAATTTGTCATGGCATTCCATCACCATGAGACCACAATTCTTTGAGGAATTTTTCCAAATAGTTCACTGCCTTGTCTATGCTATTGCTATTATGCTTTGATATATTTTTTCCCATAGCTTGTTCAAAAGCACTTGTTTTAGGCTTTTAGCCCATAGTAGCAAGGAAGTGAACTATTTGATAAAATTCTTTGGTAGACATGTATGAAATTTTTTGTAGCATAGACAAGGCGTTGAACTGTGATTCTCACTTGCAAACAACAGACATGCATTCCAACTTGTGATTCTCACAAGCAAACAACAGAGTCACCAATAATGGAGTTGCAAAGTGATTGAAAGCACCGAGTTATGGTTTGTCCCACTAGCATTAAAGAAAATTATACAAAATACAATCACAAAGATTAATTGGTGTGATTCTTTGAACTTATATTTTTGTGTGTCATGTTTATTTTCTCAACCCTATTTCATTTCTATATTTTTATGGGCATCTATGTTTCTTTCTATAGAATGATACATAAATATTTATTCACTTTCTTCTTCAAAAATCATGGTATGCAATCAACATTTTTAAAAGAAAGAGTTTTATAATATGGGAAATTTTTTTTTAGGTCCATCTTTGAACCCTTGATTCTACCCTATGTAATGCTTTAGCCAATTATATGTTAACGTGGTTAGAATTTTAAAATATCTCTACTTAGATGTGAAATTTTATCCCTGAAGTCCTCGAATCTTTGGGTAATGTGTTGCAAGTGGAAGAAACAACGTCTACTCTTCCCCATCTTAACTCTAGGACTTTTATATCTCTCAAATCTAATGAGTGTATTCTACATATTTTATGCTTTCAATTGAGTGATAATCAAACTAAACATGCTATTGAAGTTTTGAGAGGTTTGAATGCTTGTTTTCTATGTAAAATGGATGGCCATCAAAGAAGGAATGACCCAAAAATTATTAAGAATATTAAGACTTGTAGCTAATAGAATTTCATCCTTGATTGTGTAGGAAATAATAAAATAGACAATAGAAAAATTTACGAGAATGATTTTGATACTTTAGATGAGATTCTTGACAAATTGGAGGACTCTCATTCTAGTGAGGCATATGTTTTTGAAAGAGGAAAAAATGGGTTTTACAGGGAACCGAAACCACAAAGTTTACAAAATAAAAAGAAATTCAGTAAAGACAACACAGATAGAAAGGCTGTAAAAAAGCAATAGTAAATGACCACAACCATCAAAAAGGCCAACGAAGGCCACAAAACCAAAAAAATAGCCAAAAAGCCAGTAGCAGCTAAATTTGTGTGTTTAAAAGATCAACAGTTTTAGCTTCTAACTCATTCATATCTTGAACCCCCCTCTTTAAGATCTGAACCATCTATGTAGTGGGAGGCTCTTTCCTTTTGAGGTTGGCCCGGGTCATTTTAGAAATACCTTGGTCCTCAATCTTGCTTTCCTTTTTTGCTTCCAAGTCAACAACCAGTGAACCTTGTTGTGTTTTTTCCATCTTTTCACACATAGTATTGATAATAATGGCACTGTGCCTAGCCATTTTATGGTTTTTTTCTACAATAATTTTCAAATTATTTTTAATTTTAACCATTTCCTCTTCCAGAGACTTGTAATTTTCCTCATTGTCTCCTCCTTTCTTACCAGTGTTGTTCTTATTCTGTTTCCCTTCTTCATTGCTGAGAGCGGCCAGCTTCAGCTCCAACTCCTCTGATTTGCTACACAGATCCCTGTTTCTTTGATTGAGCTCATTAATTTCAAGGTAGGCTCATTTCAAGACCTTGAATATGTCACTGATGTCATTTCTAGCATAGGCCAAAATGTCACTAGATTGAACCCAGTCTAAAATGAGATTAACATCACCCTGGTTGGGTGAGCTAGTAAATCTGGTACCTTCAAATCTGAAAGAGGCAGGAGGGGAGGGCACATAATTTCTACTAGCTTCAGGGTTCTCAGCTTTGTCTTCCAAGGAGTCCGCAGAGTAGGAGACTAGCTTGTTGGTAGGGGAGCCCTTAAGAACATGATTCTTTAAGGGGGAAGAGTAGTCGGGGAAGGTCTCAGGGCTATCTTTAGCAAGCTAGGGTTTTTTAGACTAGGTTTTCTTACCAGACATCTCAGATGATAGGTGGGTTTCAACAATTCTCTCCTGGTTTGGCTGAATCTCCGAACCCCCACTATCAGTGTCATAGTCCTCGAACTCCACAGAGGCAATAGGGTTAGATAAATTTGACATTTTTTGATAGTGTTTATAAATTAACCTAATAAGACTAGGATGAAGAATAGGGTATCTCCTGGGATTTTTTCTATGGTCTTCCAAGCTATTAGTCAACGAACATAACAAGTAGTGAGGCATAGAAATCCGTACCTTATGGTGGAAGTGGTTAAGAATGGAAAAATGGTGTCCATACACTCTGGTAAATCTCTTGTCTAGAATGATATACTCCATTATTACACGAAGTACCTTTCTCAATAGCGCCTTGATAGTGTCAATTTCGAAATAGTTGTTAGATATTTTAACCAGTTTCAATTTCTCCTTGTCCTTCTTTGGAAATTTGATGACCGCCTCATCAAAAAACCTTCTGTCACGATAAAACTTCACTCCCTCGGTGGACAAACCAGTAATCTCCCCTATAATTTTCTCATCCAGCTTCACCTTCCTACCAAAGAGAATGATTTCATCATTGTTCCAGTTCTTCTCGAAATAGTCTGTGGCCACATAATCGGGCCCATGAAGTTTTTCCAGATATGGAACCAGGTCCACTCTTACAATCTGCTCCCAAACCTTGTCATTCCTAGTGTGCACCTCATAGCTATTAGGCTCAACTATTTCCTGTCCCCCCCATATTCGTTTGTTCCTTACTATCGACTCTACCAGTGCCGAGAACCTGTTGCAAAATTATGCAGCTGTTCCAATGCACCCAAAAAGCATGTTGCTTTTCCTTCCCTTCTAAGTAACATTACGCGGCCCCATAAAATCTCTTGATTTTGATGTACCTGGCGCCTTTCTCTTTAATCATTAAATATAGTTGCCTCTTTCCCATGCATAACATCATAATCTAGTAAGGCCCTGACTTCAGTTCTCAAGTCCCTACAATTCTACCACGTGTTCAGTCCTTGCTTCCTAATCCCTTCATAATCTAGTGAGGCATATGTTGGTATCCTTGCATATATGCCTTTTGTCAACAATGAGCTTGCTCTTCTTGTTTGTTTTTAAGGATAATTCTAGGTAATAAAAATATGCCCAAGAGCTTGCCTTAGAAAGATTGAAAGAGTTTAAGTTGTTTATTAAAATGCTTTGGTAGTCATGTATGAAAAATGTTGTAGCATAGCAAGGCAATGAACTATTTGAAAAAATGCCTCAAATAAATGTAGTCTCATGAAGATGGAATTCCATGACAATCCATAGCCATAGGCATTCATCATGGCATTCCATCACCATGAGACCACAATTCTTTGAGGCATTTTTCCAAATAGTTCACTACCTTGTCTATGCTATTGCTATTATGCTTTGATATATTTTTTCCCATAGCTTGTTCAAAAGCACTTGTTTTAGGCTTTTAGCCCATAGCAGCAAGGAAATGAAATGTTTGATAAAATGATTTGGTAGACATGTACTTGTGATTCTTGTGATTCTCACAAGAAAACAACAGAGTCACCAATAATGGAGTTGCAAAGTGATTGAACACACTGAGTTATGGTTTGTCCCACCAGCATTGAAGACAATTATACAAAATACAATCACAAAGAGTCATTGGTGTGATTCTTTGAACTTATATTTTTGAGTGTCATGTTTATTTCTAGATTTTTGTGTTTGTGGTTTCCCAAGTTTTATGGGCATCTATGTTTCTTTCTATAGAATGATACATAAAGATTTATTCACTTTCTTCTTCAAAAATCATGGTATGCAATCAACATTTTTAAAAGAAAGAGTTTTAGAATATGGGCAATTTTGTTTTTAGGTCCATCTTTGAACCCTGTATTCTACCCTATGTAATGCTTTAGCCAATTATATGTTAAGGTGGTTAGAATTCTAAAATATCTCTACTGAGATGTGAAATTTTATCCTTGAAGTCCTTGAATCTTTGGGTAATGTGTTGCAAGTGGAAGAAACAAGGTCTACTCTTCCCCATCTTAACTCTAGGGTTTTTATATCTCTTAAATCTGATGAGTGTATTCTACATATTTTGTGCTTTCAATTGAGTGATAATCAAACTAAACATGATATTGAAGTTTTGAGAGGTTTGAATGCTTGTTTTCTATGTAAAATGGATGGTCATCAAAGAAGGCATGGCCCAAAAATTCTTAAGAATATTAATAGACTTGTAGCTAATATAATTTCATCCTTGATTGTGTAGGAAATAATAAAATAGACAATAGAAAAATTTATGAGAATGATTTTGATACTTTAGATGAGATTCTTGACAAATTGGAGGACTCTCATTCTAGTGAGGCATATGTTGGTATCCTTGCATATATTCCTTTTGTCAATAATGAGCTTGATCTTCTTGTTTTTTTTTAAGGATAATTCTAGGTAATAAAAATATGCCCAAGAGCTTGCCTTAGAAAGATTGAAAGAGTTTAAGTTGTTTGTTAAAATGCTTTGGTAGTCATGTATGGAAAATGTTGTAGCATAGCAAGGCAATGAACTGTTTGAAAAAATTCCTCAAAGAAATGTAGTCTCATGAAGATGGAATGCCATGAAAATCCATAGCCATAGGCACTCGTCATGGCATTCCATCACCATGAGACCAAAATTCTTTGAGGCATTTTTCTAAACAATTCACTACCTTGTCTATGCTATTGCTATTATGCTTTGATAGATTTTTTCCCATAGCTTGTTCAAAAGCACTTGTTTCAGGCTTTTAGCCCATTGCAACAAGGCAGTGAACTATTTGATAAAATGATTTGGTAGACATGTTTGAAAAATGATGTAGCATAGACATGTATGTGTTCTCCTTGAAATAGGGTAGCTTGTGTGATTATGAAAAAGGATGATGTCTAGTTTGGAACCCAAATGTCGTAGCATAGACAAGGCGGTGAACTGTGATTCTCACTTGCAAAAAATAGACATGCATTCCAAAATGTGATTCTCACAAGCAAACAACAGAGTCACCAATAATGAAGTTGCAAAGTGATTGAAAGCACTGAGTTATGGTTTTTCCCACCGACATTGAAGACAAATATACAAAATACAATCACAAAAAGTAATATTCACAAACCAAATCAAATCAAAAACCCTATAGCACTATGATTCATAAATTTCAAATGAAATATATAGACCATTTTGGTGACAGACGAGATGCAGAGGCCTTCATAGAAAAACAAATCACAAAAATTGTGGCTTCCTGCAACCTTTCCTCCACTGGCGCGCGACTCACTTTTCTTGATGAGCTAGGTTTTTAGATTATGTCAATGAAAATGAAAATTGTGGCACCATGTTAAATTTTACATAATAAATTATATATAATTAATATAATATTATAATTATTATATTATATATTAATATAATATATACTATTATAATATTAAAATAATATTATAATTATTATAATATAATTAATATAATTATCTCTCTATATCTCCCACTATCTATGTCACTCCCTCTTCCCCCTCTATCTATTGAGCTATCTCTCCCTCTCCCCCTTTCTCTCTCTTCCTCTTCAACCTATCTCTCCCTCTCCCCCTCTTCTCTATCTCTCCTCTACCTATTAATATCCCTTTCTCTCCCTCCCCCTCTAAGCTATCTCCCCCTCTCTATCTCTCACCATCTCTCCCTCCCTATATATTCCCCCTATCCATCGATTCTCTATCTCCACCTCTCTTCCTTTCTCTTCCCATATATCTCCATCTCTTTTTCTCTTCAACTCATATACCTCTATCTCTCTCTCACCATCCCCCTCTATAATATCTCTATATCACCCCCTTTCTATGTCTCTCCCTCTCCCTCTATATATATTGAGCTATCTCTCCCTCTCTCCCCTATCTTCTTCTCTCTCCCTTTCTACATATCCCTCTCCCTCTCCCCCTCTCCTTTCTCTCCCTTTTCTACCTATCTATCTCCATCTCTTCTCTCTCTTCCTCTTCAACCTATCTCTCCCTCTCTCCCCCTCTTCTCTATCTCTCTAATGTCAAGCCTTCTAAAAATAGTGTTTTATGGTCTCTTTAAAATAATTAGACAATATTAGGGAGATTGGGAAGGGGAGAAAACTAAAATCCTTCAAAATAGGGGTAGTTGTGGGTTTGTTCATTTTCTTTGTATACTATATACTTAGTTTCTCTAGGATAAATAAGTCACTATAGAAATGAAATATGTTTGATTTTCTACCTAATATTGTTTTTGTGTTTTTGAAATGGAAGAGATCTACAACTCTATAGAAATTGCTATATGCTAATGGTAAAATTATTAGACTATTTAGATCATTTTCTTAGTTGTGTATCCTAACTAATATAGAGTAAGCTTTTTCATTTTAATTGACTACTACATAATAATTTATGTGTTGAAAGAATTGTTTCCATTCTTTGTAGTTTTTACATTGGAATACAAATCATATTTAGTTTCACGCCAATATACTTCTTTCATAAATCATATTTGTTTAATATCTTAAAATTAGATGTTAGTTAAATTGGAAATTTTTTTTGAGTTAATTACTAAATTTGATCTAAAAATGTTCAACACTTTAGATATATTCAATTAGATATATATAGTTAAATTAGAGGTGTCATTTGAGTTAATAGTTAAATAACATAATAATCAATTAAAGCAAGGGACATAATTTTGGATGTGTTTGAATTTAATAAATTACAAATTAAAATAGACATAAATTGCTTGAAATAAGTGTTTCATAACCCATCTAATCAAATCATAACCTATCAAAATGCAATAGGAATTTTCTAAAGAAAAGAACACTTGACCCAATCATAAGTGTATGGCCTTCACAGAAAGGAGTGATCCACCTTAGCAATAGAAACTACCCCATCCAAAATTTTCTCACATTACACAAAGCCACAATGTTCCTCCAAGATAAGCCAATAAAATCCAACCTTATGTGTCCTAGTAATCAAATTGGAGATGATCCTAAAAATGACATTGCGAAGGGTGATTGGTCTAAAAAATATAAACAACTTTGCAATTATTTCACTACTACGATCAATGTGTCATCTTTCATGAAATTTCCCAAAAATCTATTCATTATGATCATATGGAAATTTCTAGGAGAACTAAAATAGTTGTAACATTATGAATTAAAATTAAACATTAAAAAGTACATCATGAATTAATTATGTAATGGCATAAAAATTAAAAACATCATGAATTAATTATGTAACCACATAAGTCAAATATAATTCTATCAAGAAATGAATATCAAATAGATAATACAATCACATAACTCATACATTTCAATGTCATTGATCTTCTTCTTCATCTAACTCTTTGTCTGTATCATCCGATCTAGATTTGATATTGTAAGGATTGGTCATATCATCATCATCGTCATTGATATCAGTTTCGATAATTTCATCATCCACATGGATATCATCTTCATGAAAATTAACTCCTACATGATCATGATCTAGTTCCTCCTCTTCAACATCTTCGTCAGGAACATCATCAACTAACTGTTGATCTTGATCATCATCTACATCATCTTCTAGTTCTTTGGTATCTTCTTCTTCCACCACATTATACTTTACCAGCATTCCTCTTGGATCATGTCTAACAACAAATGACCAACCCGATTTACCTAGAACCTCTAAGTAAAATACCTGCTCACATTGGCTTGGAAGAACATAGGGCTCATTTCTAGCTCACTTGATCGACCTTGTATTAACCATGGTAAATATATTATCATGTTCACTAATAGTTCTCTCAGGATCATTTTCATTCAATCGTAGCCTGTACCATAGGACGAAGAACATAACTAATTTAAAGGACTTAAAGTCACACTCAAGTATATCATCCAAAATTCCATAGTATCATTTTTTTGAGACTTCTGGATGTATGTCGCTTCTAGATGAAACATTAGTCACCTGAAAGGCTACAGTTATCCTAGAATCACAAGTTTTCTTCATGTCATCCAACTTTTTGATTCAAAATTTATGACCATTGCACCACGTATCCTTGTAGTGTTTCACCTACAATATGTCAAACATGAAAAAATTATTACAATATCATCAGTTGATAAACATATTTATTCTTGGCCGAATGTATGCAAAGAAAAAAATCTCAACATATATATACATCAATATAATTGAAAATAATTAAATGATATGGGTGATTAATATATTTATATGTACCTTTTTATCTCTTAAACCATATGCTAAATCAATTTCCCTTGGTGTAACATTGGAATCTCCATTACGATGAGCTTCTTTAACCAATGAAGCCACACCTTCCCATGTTAATGCGCAACCAAATTGTTGACATCATTCAATCCATACCCTCATCCAATCAATATTTTTTGTGACATAAAAATGTAGAGCATCCCACTCTAGACCAATTGTATAAAAAAAATTGAAATTATGATTTATGAGTTTGAGTCTTGCACTAAAGAGTTTTGTAGCCTTTTTAAGGCAAATTGGAGAATTTACATGTGAAATGAGAGGTTCAAGCCTAGGTTTCAACAAAATATGTATGAGAGATCTGATTTTATGAATTTTTTACCCATGTACAAACCTAATGGGTTATGTATGAGTTGGTTTTGAGGTCTGGGAGGTCATGGAAGTAGGAGATTGAATAAACCCTCATGATTTTGGCCTAAAACAAGGGTTTTTGGGTTTGGCAAGAATCTAGTTGTACAAGTGGAATATTTTTGTGGATTTGGAGGTTTGGAGGCATAAAAATTTCTGCCTCAATATTTTATGGGCATATGACAAGTTTAAAGACTAGTTGCTTTGTAAAATAGGCCTAATCAGCCTAATCAATACAACCTAGAAAGGGTGATTTTGGTGATTTGGTCCAAAGGAATTGTACTTTCCCTTGAAGTATGTTTAATAAAACTAAAATGGTTTTCTAAAACCATCAATTTTTTATCTAGTGTTTTGGGACAGTTTTGATTTATTGGGTAAAATAGTAGGTTTGCACTGCTACAAGGATTCAAGGAGTCAAAGTGTGAAATCTGACTTATGTGTTTGTCAGGATTTGAGATTTTTTTGGATTGTTTAAAGTGTTCATTCTAAACTTTTTGGAATCCTCTTAAAGGTAGGTTGATAGGTTGGTTGAGATGAGCCTCCTAGGTCTACATCAATCAGTTAAGAAAGGCATGTGAAATGAGAGGTATGTAAAATGAGAGGTTCAAGCCTAGGTTTCAACAAAATATGTTTGTGAGATATTATTTTATGAATTTTGACCCATGTGTAGACCTAATGGTTTGTGTTTGAGTTGGTTTTGAGGTCTGGGAAGTCGTGGAAGTACGAGATTGAATAAACCCTCACGATTTTGGCCTAAAACAAGGGTTTTTGGGTTTGGCAAGAATCTGGTTGTACAAGTGGAACATTTTTGTGGATTTGAAGGTTTGGAGGCATAAAAATTGCTTCCCCAAGATTTCATGGGAATATGTCAAGTTTAAAGACTAGTTACTTTGTAAAATAGGCCTAATCAGCCTAATCAACACAACCTAGAAAGGGTATTTTGGTGATTTGGTCCAAAGGACTTGTACTTTCCCTTGAAGTATGTTTAATAAAACCAAAATGGGTGTCTAAAACCATCAATTTTTTGTCTTTTTTTTTAGGAAAGTTTTGAGTTATTGGGAAAAACTAGTAGGTTTGCATTGCTACAAGGATTCAAGGAGTCAAAGTGTGAAATCTGACTTATGTTGTTTGTCAGGCTTTGAGAGTTGTTTGGATTGTTTAAAGTGGTCATTCTAAATTTTTTTGAAGCCTCTTAAAGGAAGGTTGATAGGTTGGTTGAGTTGATCCTCCCAGGTCTACATCAATTAGTTAATTACCACAGTATATGACCTTAATTTATAATTGATGTATATTAAAGATTAATAATTAAATAAGTAAAATATGCATAAAAACCAATTAAAAATGTATTATAATTACCTCTCACTTTCCTCAATCTACCTTTCCCCATTAGGTACTCCCCTTTGAATTTTTTAATGGAGTTGGGATCCCAAATGCAATCTACATGGATCTTTGTTGCAAACTTAGGAAGATATTCAGAAATGTACACCATGGTCTGGTATAACATATATCCCTCCACCATAGAACCCTCAAGATGTGCTATTTTTCTAACCAAAGCCTTCAAGAATTTCAAGTGCCTCTCAACCATCCACATTGACCTTGTGTGTACAAGTCCACACAATTCAATCTCCTCAACTTGGTGTATATGACGTAGTGTTCTTGTGCATTGAAAAATGTCGAAGGTAGACACTTTTGCATTTCACACATTAGATGAGGAATTTTTCTCTTCCAATAATTTATATCTTCTTTATGGATTTCTTTAGATGACAACCATCTACAAGTGATTCAAGGCACAAATATATTAACAGATTTAACAAAAATATACAATATGCCACATAACAAGTAAAACAAATGGAAATTATAAGATCTATACAACAAATTGAACAAATATCGCTACTTACCTCTTGTATTTTCCATGATCATATATAACTTGCTTGAAATTTTTGTCGAAGTTGTTTGGGAGAGATAGAGGTAGAACGTACTACAACAATTATAAAATGATCTTTTATTGTTTTTCCAAAAGTAGTAAACATAATACACTAAAAAGTACATTCAGTATACAATATATATATATATATATATATATATATATAATATACCAGAACAATTACCTTAATGAAGGTATGCCAATCATGCATTTTCATCTCTGACCCAAATTCACCTTTCTTTGTTATGATATTTTTATGTTCGCAACAAATCCTGTGGGAAATCAAATTTTTCGTATGACTTCTTTTATAGCATTTTTTTGCTGCTCCGTTAATAACCAAGGAAGGGCACTTATATTAATTTGGTCTCCATTTCTATTTAATTGAATGACATTTTTCATTGCATGATTGGCTCCTGAATGTCACTACAAATTTTGACAAATTTTTTTTGGTCATGCCTTCCATCCAATATTTTCCATAACGTTTTTGTTATATTCTTTTCGATATACATTGTATCAAACAAATGCACAATTTGTAGCTGCTCATAGTAGGGCAACCTACTAAATTGTCTGGGATAACTTTTCATTCCCTATGGAAGCCGACCATTAATTCCTTGACAACCTTCATGAAGCATATAAGTTAAACAAATTAACAACAAAAATCATTGTCAATTACAACATGAGTAAACAAAACACAATATAAAAATATAACTTCCAAACATATCATATATGATAGATAAACAATTTGATCTAATGTATAACCTTGATGATTAATTCTATTATATTCCAACTTCCATAGGCGAGGTGTCATTCTTCGTGGTTTTGATGTAGTCTATTTTTTCCCATTGAAAATATGTTTTTCAATTACTCGATACTTATGATTTCTATGGAGGAAGTTCCTATACTCGTCAAACACTTGCTTTCCTAAACTTGTTGAATGACAAAATTTCATCTTTGGACATGCAAATTTTCCCTTTGTTTGAAGACCCGCAAGATCATATATAATTGGATTAAATATGTCAATTTTTATAATTATATATAATGAATATATTATTTAAAAAACATGCATGATATCTACTTCATAAAATTAAATATCGTTAAAGTGCAGTCAAACGTTATAACATACCAAAAAAATGTGTTAGCCCTGGGGCATCATGAATTTTCCATACAAGCATTGCATGGAATTGAAATTATCTGTCCTATTGGTCTAGAGACGTCATACATAGTGACACCATTCCATAACTTTAGTACCTCGTCGATAAGAGGCTCAATATATACATTCATATCTTTAACTTTGTACTTACCTAGTTGAATGAACATAAACATTACATAATTATTATAACCATTTTACTGCAATATATATAAATTAATGTACATGACTATTAAATGAAAAAAAGAAGAAGTCATTCTGCAACAAATAAGACAAATGAGATGCTACTACGTTAAAGAAAATTGATGTAAACAAATACCTGGAACAATCATTGACAACATTATGTGCTCCCTCTTTATTGACATCCATGGAGGAATGTTATTGTTGATAACAAAAATAGGCCACACTGAGTAAATAGATCTCAACTCTCCAAATGGATTGACACTGTCCGCTGCCAATGAAAGCCTAAGATTACGAGGTTCTTCTTTAAAGTGTGGCCATTTTTCCTCCATGTCCTTAAATGTAGAACCATCTGTAGGAATTCGAAGAATGTCATCTCCACTTCTATTCCATGCATGGTAATCCATAAATTGCAGCTAAGCTTTCGCACCTAAATAATTGTTGCATACGTGGAATAATGGGAATATAACAAAGAACCTTGCGAGGCACCTTTTTTGTTAGTTGATCTGTTCGATATCTACTGATATGGCATTCTAGGCATTCTATTGAAAATTCATGTTGTTTATGATATATAATATGATCATTGGGACATGCATCTATTGCTTGATACTCCATTCCAATATCTTTCATAATGCCAAATAAATCTCGGTATGAGTGAGGTAAAATATTTGATGGTGGTAACAAAAATTCACCAATCAATCTACAACAAAAAATAATTTGTTAATATAAAGAATATTAATGGTACATATTTCATCATTTATTTACTAGTGATAAAAAAAGATGATATATATGACATACCTTAACATCTGTGAGATTGCTATGTTGGATAAACCATTCATAACCTTCAAGTTCACCAGCAACAATACAACAAAGAGAAGAGTTGTTTAGGAGCCTTCATAAAGGGGCTCGTATACCTTCTCAAGTACAGGTAAATCATGATCATCATCAAAGTCATCTAGTTGATCATCATCATCAACTATGCCACTAAATGTGTCATGGATCAATGTATTTGTACCATCATCTTCAACTGTGTTTTATGGTGCATGTCATCTTCTTCCAAAGGATCATTAACTTCATCTTCGATATTCACAACTCCATGTTCCTCCTCTTGCAAAACCACATTCTCCAAGGCCTGATAATCCATATCTTGTGCCCTAGGGTGCCCAACCTTTATAATAATGATTGAAAGAAATAAACCATGATCATGATCAAGTGATTTTTTATATATATATAAAATTTTAAAATGATATAAACATTTACAAATTCAATCAATATAAAGACATATAATGAACAACTTACCAATGGATGATAATCATGCCCCCCTTCAATGTGACCATGCTACCTACAATGTTTATTAGCTATTGTGATTAAAAGTATTTTCGTCTTTAAACCCTTGCAATTATTGCAAGGACAATAACATTTCTCATCACCCTTTCTTTTCAATTTAGCCCACATTCTATCAATTGTCAGTTCATTTTGTTCTCGACTAATATTATTTGACATGATTTTTCTTTACCAAGTTTGAATATTTAGATCTTCAAAAGATATCAAACTCAAACTCTAATAATTTTTAATCATAGATAGGTAACAAAATCTAATAATTCTGATATTTTGCACCAAAAAAATTTGGCATGCAACCACCCCTGCAAAAGAGAAGATAGTCTGAAGTTAATGACCAACCCAAAAAACACTTTACAATGCTAATTCCAGAACTTATTAAATTCTGATTTTACTATGATTTCCAACCATTAGAATCCTAAAATCATTATATTGAACTTGCACAACAAAATCTAGAAATCAAATTCTCAAAATGCACAAGTCTAAAAATGAAATCTGATGAGATTTTGCTTTAAAATAAGATTTTCAAACCTTGAAGTACAAATGTGACTTCACAACTGAATTCTAGAAAAAGACAATGACTACCCTCAACCTGGCGATATCTTCTTGAATTTTTTTTAATTTTTCCCAAGAAAATTGTCCTTAGTTCTCCACAAACTGTCGCAAGTAGAGAAAATTCACAAGTTTAGCAAAACACTGTCGCAATAAATAGGCGAACTCACAATTTCATGTCAGCCACAATTTCACTTTTTCTGATTTTCCATTTTTCTCAAAATTTTGACGAACATGTCGCAAGTAGAGAAAATTCACAAGTTTAGCAAAACACTGTCGCAATAAATAGGTGAACTCACAATTTCATGTTAGCCACAATTTCACTTTTTCTGATTTTCCATTTTAGTCAAAATTTTGACGAACATGTTTGTCAAAATTTTGACGAAACCTAGGTTCACTGAAATTTTGAGGAACTTCTCGAATAAAATTTTTAAAAAATAAAAATTACACTTCAAATTTCACAAGCACCTGACAATACATCAAATTATACATATTTCGTTGGAAATTTTTGTCGGATTTTGCAGTCAAATAAGTTAGTGACTTGGGAAATTTTGATTGGGTGTCAGGAACTTTGGGGCATTAAATATTGTTTAACGGGAATATTCTCAATAACACACTTAAGGGAGACCCAAAAGTGTATTAAAGGGTCATTTAAACATAAGAAAGGGTTAAATTAATGAAGACAAGTGTAGAAAAGCATGAAAGTAGGTAACAACAGTTCACAACACTTTAAAATAAGACTTGGTAAGTAATAAAAAGGAACTATTATGATGAATTATGATAAGAAGAGTCTAGAAAAGTGTAGAAATGTGTTACATCTTTACAAGAGATCTTAGAAGTGTTAATGAATTAAATATTCAAGACCTAATGTCATATTATAACATTAAATATAGGAAAAATCAAGCCAAAATCCACTAGGAAGGCCTAAACATGAGAAAAATTAGAAGGGTTACTTTTTTTGTGTCCACATTTAGCCCCCACTTTAGTGAGAGGATGAACTTGCTTCAAGCTCACACTAAAGTAGCTAATCATTCAACCAAGAAAGGTTCAAATGCACTAATGCTTAGTAAGATGAGATGCCAATAATCAAGAGGGATGATCAAGCCCCCAAGATTACGATCCCGTGACAAACCAATCATAAGCACAAAGGAACACATGTGATGATGAGAAAAGAAGAAAGAGAGCATCAATCATCTATGTAACTTATTATGGACTAGATCTAGGCTACTTGTTTATAAAGAAGGAATGTATACTCACTCTAGGGCGATGAGACTTTTGGCTATCCTTCGGGTGAGAAATCCCAAGCATAATCACTCTGAGGCCACAAAATTACTGGTCATCTGCAGGCTGAGAGATCGACAAAAAGGTGGATATGGGGAAAGTCATGCCTCAAAATGGGCTTCCCGCTCAACCATATCAAAGTTATGCCTCTTGATAACTTTAATAAGGCACCACAATGGACAATGTTGGTTCATGCTTCATGAGACAAGCAAAGCTTCATATGCTTAGAACTCATGAACAAGTGCAAAGGTACCACATGCATGCAAGCTACATTATGTAAGGTGGCAATGCAAAATCAAAAAATCAAAAATGTAAAAGATGTTCAAAGGAGTCTTGTTTGGTTCATGCGAGGTCTATAACTTAGGGAACATTGTGTCTAATATATCCAAGAGAGGACCAATCAAAGAATAGAAGATTCACAACTTAGGGGATGTAGTGCATCACATGAGGCTACTAAGAGGAATGTAATATGCTAGAAGATAGATCACACTTATGAAGGACACTACACCCAATGTCATCCACAAAGTGACAAACACATCATGTGAAGTAACAAGGCCACACTAAGAATGAAATGCAAATGAATAATGCTAATGTGTGCCCCCACTTTAAAGAAATTTCTACACACTGTTCTGTGACCAATTGTTTTAAAGTACCAAAGGAAAAATGCAAAAAAAGAAAGAAGACATGAGAGCCAAACTTGAAAATCCCCTATGCCAAGTCATATTTTTTCAATTGTGGCTAATTCATACGAAAGAAAAAGAAAAAGGAAAGGGAAGGGGTTGCCCCCAAGAAGGGAAAATACCAAACAAATAAGGGATCTATGGATTTGGGGTTAGTATGTTCATTCTTGCAAATTTTTTATTAAAGAGCTCGGAACTGTCATCATTCCCTGAATACATAGAATGAGAAGAATGACACAAAGAGAGCAAAAAAAGAAAATAAATTCCATTTTGGGTCAACATGGAAGAGACATTGTGGTCTCAACACTTTGCGTCATCCCTAAAAGGAAAACACAAAACAAAAGCGAAAAGAAAAAGAGAACAAGGGACCTTTTGGGTCAACATGAAGGAGACATTTCAATCTCAATGCCATGTGTCATCCCTAGAAGGAAAACATAAGAAAAGAAAAGGAAATCAAAAAATAAAAAAGGGACCTTTTGGGTCAACATGGAAGAGACATAGGGCATCTCAACGCTTTGCGTCATCCCCAAAGGGAAAACACAAAACAAAAGAGACAAGAGAAAGAGAACAAGGGAAATTTTGGGTCAACATGGAAGAGACATAGGATATCTCAACACTTTGTGTCATCCCCAAAAGGGAAAAGACAAAACAAAATCGAAAGTGAAAAGCAATGTACAACATATAGAAGAATGAAGGTACAAATAGAGGAAGTGCACGAAGAGAGAGAAAACATCAAATGCAAATTACGTGGGAACACAATACACACATACAATCAAAGAAAAAGGAAACATGACTAGTAATGCAAATGCAAGTCATTTGCCTCCCAATCTCAGTAAAGCTAAGTAGAAGGTGAATAACATAACTAAGGGACAAAGACAAATGTATTACTAGGACAAGGCTAATAACTTCTTGCCTCCACTGAGTGCAAGGCAAGAGTGAGCTGAGGTAGGTTATGGAAAGATCATGTAATGATGAGAATGTAAGATTCTACAATCATTTCATGATAAAGGAATGGGAAATGGTACATTATGGAATTATAGGATCACAGTTGGTATTGGTAAAGTGATACTTAGTACTTCCTTTAATGTTTGACATTCTTCACTATGGTGGCCAAGAACATGATGATATTTGCAATATGGTACATTTGAATCTTTAGGACATATGACCAACCTATTTGAAGGTGGTAGTAATATAAGACCTCTGTTTAATTTAAGCATTTGGAGTTTCCTTTCATATTCAAGTGGTGGATTGAGAGTAAATTTGATTTTTTTCAGCTTGTAAGGTCATTTTCATTTACTTGATTCACCCTTTTCATGAATGGAAGGGGGAGGAGGACCCATGGGGACCCTTGTTTCCATATTATGAGTATCATGGAAGGGTTTTTCTTGAGGAAGAAGAATGTTCAAGTCAGGAGGGGCTTGATAGCCTATCCCTTGTTTGTTTTCTTTTGTAGGAGGTTTCTTAAAAATTTGGTGGATTTCATGTTCATTTATAATGTCACATTCTTGATTTTGTAAGATAGTAAAACCTTTACCATAGGTCTCCTCAAGGTTGATAGGGGTATTGGTGACTTTATTAACATAGGATGGTTGTGGAATTACTTGTGAAGAAGAACTAGGTCCATCGGTAGGAGGGAACTTAGGTCCTTTATTGGTTTCAGGATGTAGGAATCCAAACATATTAGGAGATATGGTAGGGAGGTCTTGAGACTTCATGGACATGGATAAAATGTTTTATTGTCTTCAAGGTTGTCAAAGTATACATTAAAGAACTCATTCATGCTAACATCATCTTCTCCTATGATGTCAACATCGAAGGGAGGATAATCATGAGGAGTTGAAGGAGTATGAGGAAGATCAAGGTCATTACAATCATAGCCAAAGGTAAATTGGACATGTCAACTAAGGATTTTAATGATTGCAAGAACTTACTAAAGCAAAAAACCATGATGCAAATTGATGAAGCAAACTAAATACAAGAAAATGAATAATACGTATGTAATTATGGAAACAGTGAAAGAGATGCAACTACAAAAAATTGAGATGGAGAAAATACCGAAAAAATGCTAGAAAGTACAATGCAGAATGTGTAGGACTAAGTCACCCAGTGTGGCAATTTAGTTCTAGTGCTGATTGTTTTAATTTTTTTCAGAGATTGTGAATGCAATTTTATGTATTTCAGATGCACAAATGCAACTACAAAATGAAAATGCAGGATTTTGGTTGCTTTCAATGCAAAAAGGATACAAAAATACAAGCTATTGAAACTTTTCACTAATGCAAGTTGTAAAACCCTAGGATGCAAGTTAAAAAATGCAATAACTAATGCAATGCAAATGAAACCTAGGATGCACTTGAAATCATAAGGAAATAGGTTCAAAATGCAGGATCACCAAAACATAAACTAAGATTTTAGGAACCCTATTGGACACTTACCCTTCTAGGATTTTTCACCTAAAAGGGAAGGAATGGGGTTAAAATCTATGTGGTGTTTACACTCAAGAATAATGAAAATGAGATGAATTTGGTCTAATTAAGATGTATTAATGCAACAATCTAAAAATGAGATGATATTATAATGCAAAACCTAAGAATTATGAAGTGATAGAAAACATAGTGTGATATGCAAACATGAAATAAACAACCTAGAAATGCAAATAAAACTAAATAAAAATATATGAAACAGAATGTGTGCACTTGGAAGGTGATGAAGGGTTGAATGAAGATTGCAATGATCTATGGAATTCTAGAAATTTTTATATGCAAGTCAAATGGGACTAAGTCGCTAGGTGGGGTGATTTAGTCATGTTTCCGAGAAAACTTTATGAAACAAGAATCTGCCAAATGGGTGTCTAGAAATATAGAAACCACTATTCAGGATTTGGAGTGGGATTAAATCACCAAGAAGGGTGATTTAGTCCTCCTATAGATTTTTAGAATCTCAAGATAGGATCTTGTAGCTTCACGTCTGCACTTGCTTTTTCTAATGTGGGTCTGAATATGAATCTTTGGAAAATGACCTATAGAATATCTCCAAGCTTGATTTAGGGTTATTTTGACTCGAATAGCTTTGATTGATTGAAGAAACCTTTTTCTCACTTTATCCTTTGACAAATCTGCCTACAAAATCTGCAAACACACATGCAAAGGGGGAAAAATGGTTGAGGGTTAGATTATAGGGGTTTTCCTTGGTCAAACCCCACTTTGGTAATCAAACCCAAGATAATGAAATGAAATGTAAAGAGAATGATAAATAAACAACATGCAAGTGTTATCAACTTACCAAACCCTTTTTGATGAAAATCTAAAGATATGCAATTAGAAGTGCTCCAATGGATGACTTGATCATGCTTAGAGTACTTGAATACTTGAGAATGATTAAGATTATTGCTTGAGAGAATTCTTGAATGAATTAGGAGATGTAAAATGAGGAAAAAAACCCTTATTTATACTTTATTTTACTAATTTTCTCAAAAATAACACATCAGAGGCTGACCTCAAAGGTTAGAGGACAAAATCTTGCCAGAATTTTAAAATTATTTTGATTTTTATGCCACATGAAACTAAATTTCCCAAGGTGGTGACTTAGTCCACCTGGGCAATTTTGATTGGGTGTCAAGAACTTCAGGGCATTAAATATTGTTTAACATGAATATCCTCAATAACACACTTAAGGGGGGCCCAAAAGTGTATTAAAGGGTCATTTAAACATAAGAAAGGGTTAACTTAATGAAGATAAGTGTAGAAAAGTGTGAAAGTGGGTTACAACACTTCACAACACTTTAAAATTTGACTTGGTAAGTAATAAAAAGGAATTATTATGATGAATTATGATAAGAAGAGTCTAGAAAAGTGTTGAAATGTGTTACAACACTTCACAACATCTTTACAAGACATCTTAGAAGTGTTAATGAATTAAATATTCAAGACCTAATGTCATATTATAACATTAAATCTAGGAAAAATCAAGGCAAAATCCACTAGGAAGGCATAACAATGAGAAAAAGTAGAAGGCTTACTTTTTTCGTTTCCAAATTTAGCCCCCACTTTAGTGAGAGGATGAACTTGCTTCAAACTCACACTAAAGTAGCCGATCATGCAACCAAGAAAGGTTCAAATGCACTAATACTTAGTAAGATGAGACGTCAATAATCAAGAGGGATGATCAAGCCCCGAGGATTATGATCCCATGGCAAACCAATCATAAGCACAAAGGAACACATGTGATGATTAGAAAAGAAGAAAGAGAGCTTCGATAATTTTTCCAACTTGTTGTGGATTAGATCTAGGTTGCTTGTTTAGAAAGAAGGAATGTGTACTCACTCTGAGGCTACGAGCCTTTTGGCTATCCATCGGGTGAGAAATCCCAAGCATACTCACTCTGGGGCCACAAAAATTTTGGTCATCCATAGGGTGAGAGGTCCACAAAAAGGTGGCTATGGGGAAAGTCGTGCCTCAAAATGGGCTTCCCACTCAACCATATCAAAGTTATAACTCCTGATAACTTTAATAAGGCACCATAAAGGAAAATGTCGATTTGTGCTTCATGAGACAAGCAAAGCTTCGTATGCTTAGAACTCATGAACAAGTGCAAAGGTACCACAGGCATGCAAGCTATGTTATGCAAGGTGGCAATGCAAAATGCAAAAATGAAAAATATAAAATGTAAATATGTAAAAATGTAAAACATGTTCAAATGAATCTTGTTTGGTTCATGCAAGGTTTATAACTTAGGGAACATTTTGTCTAATGTATCCAAGAGAGGACCAATCAAAGAATATAATATTCATAACTTAGGGGATGGAGTGTGTCGCATCAGGCCACTAAGAGGAATGTAATATGCTAGAAGATAAATCACACTTATGAAGGACACTACACCCAATGTCATCCATAAAGTGACAAACACATCGTTTGAAGTAACAAGGCTCACTAAGAACGAAATGCAAATGAATAATTCTAATGTATGCCCCCACTTTAAAGAAATTTCTACACACTGTTCTGTGAGAATTTTTTTAAAGTAGAAAAGGAAAAATGCAAACAAAAAGAAATAAGACATGAGAGCCAAACTTGAAAAGCACCTATTCCAAGTCATATGTTTTCAAGTAAGGCTGCGTCATGCAAAAGAAAAAGAAAAAGGAAAGGGAATGGGTTGCCCCCAAGAAGGGAAAACACCAAACACAAAAGGGATCTATGGATTTGGGGTCAATATGTTCATTGCTGTAATTTTTTTATTAAAGAACTTGAAACTATCATCATTCCTTGAATACATAGAATGAGAAGAATGACACAAAGAGAGATAAAAAATAAAAGAAAGTCCATTTTGGGTCAACATGGAAGAGAAATTGTGGTCTCAATGCTTTGCATCATCCCCAAAAGGAAAGCTCAAAATAAAAGAGAAAAGTGAAAGAGAACAAGGGACCTTTTGGGTCAACATGAAGAAGACATTTCAGTCTTAATTCCTTGTTTCATCCCCAAAAGAAAAACATAAGAAAAGAAAAGGAAATTGAAAAAGAAAAAGGGTCCTTTTGGGTCAACATGGAAGAGACATAGGGCATCTCAACACTTTGTGTCATCCCCAAAAGGAAAACACAAAACAAAAGTGAAAAGTGAAAGAGAACAAGGGACTTTTTGGATCAACATGGAAGGGACATAGGGCGTCTCAACGCTTTGCATCATCCCTAAAAGGGAAAACACAAAACAAAAGAAAAAGTGAAAAGTAATGTATGACATATAGAAGAATGAAGGTACAAATAGAGGAAGTGCACAAGGAGAGGGAAATAATCAAACACACTACATGGGAACACAATACACACATACAATCAAAGAAAAAGGAAAAAAGACTAGTAATGAAAATGAAAGTCAAGCAAGAGATAAGTCATTTGCCTCCCAATCTCAGTAAGGGTAAGCAAAAGTTGAATAACACAACTAAGGGACAAATACAAATGTATTACTAGGAAAAGGCTAACAACTTCTTGCCTCCACTGAGTGCAAGGCAAGAGTGAGCCAAGGTAGGTAATGGAAAGATTGAATGCAATGATGAGAATGTAAGATTCTACAATCATGGCATAATAAAGGAATGGGAAATGGTACATTATGGAATTATAGGATCACAGTCAGTATCAATAAAGTGATACTTACTCAGTACTTCCTTTAATGTCTAAAATTCTTCACTGCAGTGGCCAAGAAGGTGATGATATTTGCAATATGGTACGTTTGAATCTTTAGGACATATGAACAACCTATTTGAAGGTGGTAGTAATATAATAACTTTGTTTAAAAGCATTTGGAGTTTCCTTTCACATTCAGGTGGTGGATGGAGAGGAAATTTGATTTTTTCAGCTTGTAAGGTCATTTTCATTTACTTGATTCACCCTTTTCATGAATGGAAGAGGGAGGAGGACCCATGGGGACCCTTTTTTCTATTTCATGAGTATCATTGAAGGGTTGTTCTTGAGGAAGAAGAATGTTCAAGTTAGGAGGGGATTGATAGCCTATCCCTTGTGTGTTTTCTTGTGTAGGAGCTTTCTCAAAAAGTTGGTGGATTTCATGTTCATTTGTAATGTCACATTATTGATTTTGTAAGATAGTAAAATATTTTCCATAGGTCTCCTCAAGGTTGATAGGGTTATTGGTGACTTTAGTAACATAGGATGGTTGTGTAATTGCTTGTGAAGAAGAACTAGGTCCACCGGTAGGAGGGAACTTAGGTCCTTCATTGGTTTCAGGATGTAGGAATCCAAACATATCAGGAGGAGATATGGTAGGGAGATCTTGAGACTTCATGGATGGATAAAATGTTTTGTTGTCTTCAAGGTTGTCAAAGTATACATTAAAGAACTCATTCATGCTAACATCATCTTCTCCTGTGATGTCAACATCACGAGGAGGACAATCATGAGGAGTTGAAGGAGCATGAGGAAGCTCAAGGTCATTATGATCATAGCCAAAGGTACAATTGGACATGTCAACTAAGGATTTGAATGATTGCAAAAACTTACTAAAGCAAAAAAACCATGATGCAAATTGATGAAGCAAAATAAATGCAAGAAAATGAATAATAAGTATGTAATTCTGGAAACAATGAAAGAGAAGCAACTATAGAAAACTGAGATATAGAAAATACTAGAAAATGCCAGAAAGTAGAATGCAGAATGTGCAGGACTAAGTTTCCTAGTGTGGCGATTTAGTTCCAGTGATGATTTTTTTTAATTTTTTTCTGAGATTGTGAATGCAATTTTATGTATTTAAGATGCATAGATGCAACTACAAAATGAAAATGCAGAATTTTTGTTGTTTTCAATGCAAAAAGGATGCAAAAATGCAAGCTATTGAAACTTTTCACTAATGCAAGTTGTAAAACCTAGGATGCAAGTTAAACAATTTAATAATTAATGCAATTCAAATGAAACATAGGATGCACTTGAAATTAGAAGGAAATAGGTTGAAAATGCAGGTTCACCAAAATGTAAACCAAGATTTTAGGAACCCTTTTGGACACTTACTCTTCTAGGATCTTTCACCTAAAAGGGAAGGAATAGGGTTAAAATCTGTGGTGTTTACACTAAAGACTAATGCAAATGAGATGAACTTTGTCTAATTATGATGTACTAATGCAACAATCTAAAAATGAGATGATATTATAATGCAAAACCTAAGAATTATGAAGTGCTAGATAACATAGTTTGATATGCAAACATGTAATAAACAACCTAGAAATGCAAATAAAACTAAATAGAAAGCTATGAAAAAAAATGTGTGCACATGGAAGGTGATGAAGATTTGACTGAAGATTTTAGAGACCTCTAGAATTCTAAAAATTATGATATGCAAGTCAAATGGGACTAAGTTTCCAGGTGGGACGATTTAGTCCTGTTTCTGAGAAAACTTTATGAAACAGGAATCTGCCAAATCGGTGTCCAGAAATACAGAAACCACTATTCAGGCTTTGGAGTGGGACTAAATTTCCAGGAGGGGCGATTTAGTCTTCTTGTAGATTTCAGGGATCTCAGGACAAGATACTGTAGCTTCAGGTCTACACTTGCTTTTCTAATGTGGGTCCAAATCTAAATCTTCAAAAAATGACCTATAGAATATCTCCAAGCTTGATTTAGGGTTATGTTGACTTGAATAGCTTTGATTGATTGAAAACACCTTTTTCTCGCTTTATCCTTTGACAAATCTACCTACAAAATCTGCAAACACACATACAAAGGGGGAAAAATGGTTGAGGGTTAGATTATAGGGGTTTTCCTTGGTCAAACCCCACTTTGGTAATCAAACCCAAGATAATGAAATGAAATGTAAAGAGAATGATAAATAAACAACATGCAAGTGTTATCAACTTACCAAACCCTTGTTGATGAAAATCTGATGATATGCAATTTGAAGTGCTCCAATGGATGACTTGATTATGCTTAGAGTACTTGAATACTTGAGAATGATTAAGATTATTGCTTAAGAGAATGCTTGAATGAATTAGGAGATGTAAAATGAGGGAAAAAACCCTTATTTATACATGATTTTACTAATTTTCTAAAAAATAACACATCACAGGCCGACCTCAAGGATTAGAGGACAAAATCCTACTTGAATTTTAAAATTATTTTGATTTTTATGCCACATGGGAATAAGTCACCTAAGGTGGAAACCTAGTCCACCTGGGAAATTTTGATTGGGTGTCGGGAACTTCGGGGCATTAAATATTGTTTAAAGTGAATATCCTCAATAACACACTTAAGGGGGGTCGAAAAGTGTATTAAAGGGTCATGTAAACATAAGAAAGGGTTAAATTAATGAAGAAAAGTCTAGAAAAGCATGAAAGTGGGTTACAACACTTCACAACACTTTAAAATAAGACTTGGTAAGTAATAAAAAGGAATTATTATGATGAATTATGAAATGAAGTGTCTATAAAAGTCTAGAAATGTGTTACAACACTTCACAACATTTTTACAAGACATCTTAGAAGTTTTAATGAATTAAATATTCAAGACCTAATGTCATATTATAACATTAAATCTAGGAAAAATCAAGCCAAAATCCACTAGGAAGGCCTAAACATGAGAAAAAGTAGAACGATTACTTTTTTCGTGTCCACAAAATCAAATTGTTGTTCACCTAAAATAAACAATACAACCTTAGATAGGAGTAACCATTGAACCTTGATTTTTTATATATGATAATCATGAGGAGTGAGAAGTTCAAATGAACCTAAATCGACCATTAAAGAAACAAACATCAATAGAGAAAAATAAACAATATACTATAATAAACTTATACCAAATATTCTAAATTAAATGAATTAATACTAAAATGAATCCCCCTAAGTGAAAACAACCACCAATTTCAACAATTTGTACCATAAATGCATCAGAGCACCAAAATATCCCTAAATTGAAGTTTTGATATCTTTAAAAGTAAAAAGTTGACATATATTTATACTGCTCAAAAATACCTTTTCAATAACTATTAAAAGTAAAAAATATGACACCATGGGGAAAATATGAGCTTGAAAGCTAAAGATAATATAGAATTGAATCAACAACATTAGAAAGCAAACTATAATAGTATAAAGTTGGCTAGAGACAAGGGGATCTCAAAGCTTTGGATCGAAGGGGACTCCCTTAATATTGTCAATTGTCTTAGGAAAGGTTCTCCCCCCTCATGGACTATTGGAAATTTCATTTTGGACGCCCTTGCTTTGATTCAGGAATTTGATGAAATCTATATTTCTCATGATTTTAGAGATGTGAATTGTGTGGTTGATTGGGTGGTGAATCTTGGGGTGATGTTTGCAAGGTATTGGGAGGCGAATTACATATTTCCCTTTGAGTTAAAAAATCTGCTCCATAATGACAAATCTTAGTACATTGGTGTTGGCTATCTCCTCGGCTATAGGAATGCATGGGTATCATGGTTTTTTCTAGCTGATTAGACACTTTGTACAACTAATGTTTATTGGAATTTGTGGGAATTTAAAATTGAGTTGCATGAGCCTCCTTTCCATTATTGCTCTTGGTGGTTCTCCTAGCAAACACACACACTTTATTGGTGTTCATTTCCCATTTTCCTTATTGTTTATTTTCTTTTGTGTGTGGTTTCTCTCTGTAATTGCAAAGCTTTCGATGATGGGTGGTGATAGATGCATAATGGAACTACTTTCCTGCAATGACTTCAAGGCTAATGTTGATGTTTGGGAGATCCTATAGAAAGGTGGGGTGAACCCTTTTATGGAAAGGTTGCATGGCTTTAATTTCAACATTGTCAAAGATTTCATTGATTCTTGGCATGGCAGAGTTCTCAGCATGTTTGGAAGGGATACCATGATTAATGAAGACTTCATTGAGAAGTGACTGGGATGTCGACAGAAGGAAGGAAGTTCTACAAAGACAAGAACCTCTCACAGTTGGCCAAGCAAAATTTTCTCTAGGATAGACAAAGGGTTAAAATGGTTAGACTGGATTGTGGCAAGTATGATAGGTCTAAGATTAAACCTATTTGGCAGGATGTGGCTATGGCGTTAATGCAGTAATTCACCCTGGATGGTAGATATATGACACTATATGGTCACCACTTTGTTTTTCTAAATCACTTCTGACATAGTAAGCTCATTTCCTTCTTGTTTTACCTATTGCTTTCTTTGGAGGAAGGAATTTTGAATTTTAGGAAGAACCCTAGAAACCCTTTTTTGCATGTCATAGTTGATTTTATTAAATCCAACTATATAGTTGAATCTCCCCATTCCCCTGTTTTGAAAAAGAAGAGGAAAGGGAGTGGGAAATGTCAGGTTGAGGAGGTTCTTGAGAGTGAGGGAACAAAAATTGAAGAGGACTTAGAGAGATGGTCTGATGGGTACAATACTGACCTAGACTATACACCCTCATCTGGTGGGAAAAAAATATCTACTTCGAAGGCTAAACCTTCACTCCCATGTGTTAAGCACAAACTTAAGGATGTCTATGAGGAGGTTGCTAAGGAGGGGATTTGCATTGGTAAGAAGGCCAAGAGTCAGGGTTTGTGCTCTAAGGAGATGGGGAATAAGCTTCCAAAGGTGGATGAGGCTATTCAAGTTGGTGAGATGGTGAATTTTGGAAATTTGAACATGGCTTATGATGGTGATGGTGGGACCCCTCTTGTTGGTAAGGTGGATAGTGTTGTTAATGTGGGGAGCCTGATCATGAGTCAACTTCCAAGGATAGGGGAAAGTACAAGTTTATACCAGATGTTTCTCAGGATGAGGATCCTCCCACTGGTTCACATTAGGGTAGAGGTTTGTTTTGGAGGGCCATGGACTTTTCGCAGGCATTGGGTATGGTGAAAGAAGGGGTAGACATTTCTTTTAATTTGCTAATGTGGCTAGTTCAAAATTTTCAAGACCTTGACAAACAAGCATGACACTATTGCCCAATGCAACATTTCCACACTTCACAGTCTTAAGGAGAAGGATTCCATCTTTGGTTTGGCCAAATTGATGAACTCTACTGTCGACTGCGTGGTGGATGAATTGGTGAATATGAAAAAATACTATGGACTAAGGTTGGCATTGCTAGAAAAAAATTACAGGAAACTATGTAAGGACATGGACACGATCATTAATCTTAGTAGGGAGAAGTTGTAGGCTTTGGTGAAAGGTATGGTTTTCCTCAATGAGAAGGAAAAAGAATGGATGCACATAAGTCTTTTTAGTGACCAGGTAAGCAAGGAAATGGGGGAGAGTGCTATCAAGGAGGTTCAGACCACGGACTTGGGTGCTAGGCTGAGTGTGTGTACTCAGAGTAAAACTAAGAGTTGAAAAATGGTCCCTAGGCAGGATGTGGAAGATATCATAGACATGCATGATAAGCTGGCATCCAAGGACCTAAAAGTAGAAAGATGATCAAAGAACTTATCTAATGGTTTTTTTTCTCTTTTGTCTTTTCTTTTTGCTGCTGGTTTGTGTTGATGGTTTGCTGATGCCTTTGTAATTAGCTTGTTTTTGGTTGGTTGTGTGGGCAATCCATTGCTTTATCTTTACTGCCACTGTTCCTTTTTGTTTAGGGTATTAGGAACCATTTAAAACATATTTATCATTAATAAAGAAAAACATTAGAAACCTCTAATATAATCTAAAAAAATAACTTATACCACTATGAAATGTTCATAACTAGGTTTCTAACAATTATAAGAAGTTAAAGATATGATGTCCTAGAAAAAAGTTATGCCTCTAGAAATATCCCCTTCAAGGAATGAAAATGGGGACCTCTTCAATGTTTTGGAAATGAGATGACATATTGACTTGGATAGTAGGTGAGCACAAGATTTTAGCTATGTTTCTTGGATGAAGTAGACTAGTAGCTAAGCTGAGAATCTTGGCACTTGGTGGTGAGGTGGTGGGAACACAAACAAAAAGCTACTAAATTGGTGGGATTTGAGTTTCTTAGCTTGGAGGAGGTGGAGTGTTAGCTCCACATGTCACTCATGGGTTAAGCACCCCTAGGGTGAGTGTGACCATCCACTTTGCATCCTTGTGACTGGGGGCCAACAAAAAGACCAACAAACTTTTAAAATACATTTTATTAAAACCTAACAACCATTCAACCTCTACCAATAATGATTAGAATGGGTACAAATGCATTTATGTAGAATGGATATATACACAAAACATAATTTATGGTATTATTTCATAGCATATGAACCATACTAAATGGATTTCATACTATATGATTATTTTTTTTGTAAAATCTTAAAACCCTCCAAAAATAATTAAATTTTTAACTCCAAACTATAGAGTGTTTTATATGAAAGTATAGGTTTATGATCTTTTGAAATTAATGGTGAGGGTTTTTTTTCCCTAGAAATGCATCCAACAAAATCTCCTACCTAAATTACTCCTAGATTTGATGAGCTTGCAAACTTAGCTCTAATACCATGTAAGAGTCATACACCAAACTTAAGAAATCAAAATAACTTGTAAAACTAGAAATCGCCTTCCACAAGAAAGTGAAAAGGGATGAATATTCAAGATTAGATGATGCAATAATGGTATAATGGATATATAAAGTCCATGAGAAGCCCGACTTATATTGGAAAGGTGAAAGGATATGACAAGACAAGATTATGGAAAGTATCACAATCATATGAATTAAGATAAAATAAATAACCTAAAATTTCCATCATTAAACTTAATTAACAATGAACAAGACCTAGATAAGAACTAATTGGATAATATACCTCATTCACATCGACAATGTGCACTATATACCTAGACTATAACTAATTGGATAATATACCTTTCAAAAATCTATTGAATTGTGAGGGTTGTGTTCTCCTTAAGCAAACTCTTGGATTGATAAAATCAACATTGTTAACCAAGACTGAGGATAGCAGGAAAGCATGCAATATACTCCTAAGATGATGATGCAATATTTTTAAGACTTTATGCAATTGAAGTCTATATACATGTGCTCTATAGATTCTTAGATGTGTGTATGATGATTTATTTTGAATTATGTTTAGTCCTTAGATACACCACCCTAATATGTAATTTGGAACAATTCACACATTAGACTACTCTTAATAGATAATTGAAAAATACAATAAAATTTGAATTTTAAAATTCAAGGTTCAAATCTATGGGTGGAAAAATAATTTCAATCAATTATATAATAGTAAATGATATATTTTGAGGATGAACATATATTCCCAAGGATAAATAACTATAAAAGAAATGTGAGATAATGCAATTGACCAATTTAAATTTAAAATACATCTTACACACTAATAGATACACAAAGGACAACCTAACCCAATCACCATGAACTCAAAATAGAAATAAAAAACTCTATTTTAAAAAATTAATCTAAAGTCAATTAATATGAAAAAGACAAGTTACATATAAAATTCAATTATTATTAATAAATATTTAAAATAACCTTCTTACCTAGTCACATAATTGTCATGACTCAAAATGTAAGAAAAAACTAAGCCTAAAATTATTTAAAATTAGTCTAAAACCAATTACGATAGGAAAGAAAATCTACAGATAAAATTCAACATCTTACTAATAAATACATAGAGAACCTTCTTACCTTGTTACATAATCACCATGATCCAAAATGTAAGAAAAAATAAGCCTAAAATTATTAAAAATTAGTCTAAAACCAACTACTATGGAAAAGATAATCTACATATAAAATTCAACATCTTACTAATAAATACATCAAAAAACCTTCTTATCTAATCTTATAATCACCATGCCTCAAAACGTGAAAAAAACTAAACCCAAAATTATTAAAACTTAATATAAAATCAACAATGATGGAAAAGGAAATCTACATATAAACAATATAGTATAATAAAATGCTAACATGAATGGGATCATGAGCCTTAGATCAAGATCTCATTCCTAAATTGGTACCCATTTTTAAAATAGAATGGGCACTCACTTTAAAATGGGTACTCATTCTAAAAATAGAATGTGTACCCACTTTAAAACAAGTACTCATTCTATTTTAAAATGGGTGCCCATTATAATTTAAAATGGGTGCCCATTCTAATTTAAAATGGGCATCTATTTTAAAGTGGGTACCTGTTATATTTTTAGAATGAGTACCCTTTTTTTTTTTGATGAATAAGCAGCTATCTATATTAATAAATAATATAAAAGTACATATTCACAAAAAAGAGTGGGTGGTAAAAAGGCACACCTCCGGAGTCATATGGGCCACGCCTAGAAAAACTAAATGATCAAGTTTTCAAGAAAGGCCATCAGGTGGCCAGAGCAGTGCCAACAAAGCCGGGAGAGCCTCTGTCATCCTTCTTCCCCTATA
>VDFB02271358.1:158587096-158639582 GCA_007258455.2 Sequoia sempervirens
GAAAGGTGAGTAATTCAGTCAAGGGTAATGTAGTTTCTACAATATGGCCTGGAAGAAGACATATATCTCCACTTCATGTCTTCTCCATGGGAGAAGAATAGTCTGAAAGCAATTTTTGTGGTTTGGAAAATTGCTTTGTAATTTCACTTCAATGTAATAAGCACACAACAATTTTGTTTTCATTTTGTTACTTATGCTTATTGTCCCCTACTGCCATGAATTAGGTATGAATATTTAGTTGTATTTTAACACACGATTGTAATCCTTTTTCTTTCCTTGTGTATGATTCTTCTTGCTCACTTTCTCTTATATTTGGGGATGATGTAAGGAATTCATCAAACTTGTTTTCATGCTAACCCAAGTATGGTATGAAGACCTATTGTTATATGTTCCATTTCTTGAGAAGTGATTTATCCTGTCATGACTTTAGTGAGCTATAAAATGAACATAGAGCTACTAAACATTGTACAAATTTTCTTGATTTGCATATAACCCAACCTTAGACACTTTGAATAAATGATGTGAACCTTTACATGTGTATGTTGTGGTTATTTATATGATCTCACCTTGTGCAAATGCGCAGAAGTGCTTAGGATCCAAGTTTGAAGGATGTTAAGTTGCCACTAGTTTAAGAAGAGGAAAGTATGTCTTGAGGAATTTCACGTTAAATACTATGTGAAGTCCTAGGTACTACAAAAGTTTGAAAATAAAAATGCTCTCACTAATTATGTGCAAAACGATGTGAGGCCCATATCATGCCTACGTTTCAACGAATATTTTTTTTAAAAAAAATTGCATTGGTTCGTCGAACTTTCGACGAAAGCAACCGACGAACCTCCAAAAGTATTTGATGAATTTTCAATACTTCTAACGACACTTTCGTTGTAATGACTTTCCCATTTTTTTGCAATTTCGATGAGCTTCTGATGTTGTTCTAATGATTTGGTAAAGGCATGCCACTTTTGTTCTGACTATTGTTCATCATTGGATTGTCGAAAATTATGTCGATATTCTGATGAACACCAAATCCCTTTTTTGTTGTGGTAAATGATGAAGCTAAGTCGTCATTTCAACGTTTTAAAGGTGGTCGGGAAAGTGATGAAAATTTAGAGACAAAAATTATTTCAGTGATTCATCGGTATTCCAACAATAGTTTGTTGATATTTCAACAAACTTTCATCAGAAAGTGGAGTCAAATACAGTAGTGCACTATCATATCAATATTAGGAAGGGGAAAGTCATCTTTTAAGGATGTTTTATTGAGATCACGAAAATCCATACACATCCTAATACGATTGTTAGGTTTTTCCACTATGACAATGTTTGAGATCCAAGGAGAATAATCTATAGGTTTTATGACACTAGCCTCCAAAAGTTTTTCAATTTATCCCTTAACCAGCAAGGCTATTTTAGGATTCATTTTTTCATATCTTTTATCTGATGAGCTTAGCATTTTCAGCAAGGACTATGTTGTGTGTTACAATCTTAGGATCAATTCCCGACATATCTGAATAAGTCCAAGTGAATAGTTTGGGGAAGTCATGAAGCAAGGTTGTAGTATCCTCTTGTTCTTCCTCATCAAGGCATTTCCCTATCTTGATCACTTTCTCACTATCATTAATTTCCATCGATACATCCACTATATCTCCTAAAGGAAGTGCGCTTTGTTTTGGAAATTCAAGGTTATATTCTTCGTTACACATATTTATCTCATTACTTCCCTCTTGTGCATGGTTTTGTTTGGTGCTTATCTAGCACATGTAGTTTTTCTCTTTTGAGGAGGAGTGGATGGTTTATCATAGACTCCTAGCATTCGTTTCAAGGCTTCATCATCTTCAAAGTACTCCCATGATGGTGGTAAATCCATATTGAGCAATTTAGGATGTTTCATTGTGAGGTTGATTTTTGGTTTTCATGTGATGGTGTTGATGTTTAATGAAGGTCATTTTCTTGCTTGTGTTATTTTAGAAGGACAATATCCCAAACCATTTTTTGTCTCTTGCGTGTTAGGCTCTATAGGAACTCGAATGCCTTGTTCTTTCTTACCACATCCTTTTCCACTATAACCCAGTTGCTTCATTAGCTCATAACCTCTCCCATAAAGTCTTTCCATTTCTTTTAGATAACTAAATGGTTCCATTAAATTACTCCTACAATTACTAGTTCCAAATTTTCATAATGCATGTCTTCTTGTGATGACTAAATGGTTCCATTAAATTACTCCTACAATACTGTTCTTTATGTCCAAACTTATTGCATGTATATCATATGACCTTGTAACCAACAAGAGGAACAAAAGAATTATAGTCTCTTAACAATCCATAGGCACTTCTTTCATGTATCCTACAATCTCTTTCTTTGTAGCTAACTTTGTTACATTTATTACATGCATTATTGTAATTTTTCTTTAACAACCTACAAGAACTTTTATTCTTGATCCATTCATAAACATTTATTGCAAGAATCCAACACTCTATCGCTCTATGACCAAATTCATAACATGAACAAAATTAACCATGAAAATATTTTCAAACCTACTCATTTGATGATGTCCTAAATGAAAGAATCTTTTGAACTTGTTCTTGTTGTCTTGTGCAGGAGTATTTTATATTGTCTTCTTCTTGTCTTCATTCTTAGGAGCAGTAGAATGATAGTTTAGATCTATTTTCTTCCTAGGAGTTTCTCTGACCTTAGAACTCTACCCTTTTTCAAAACCTAAATCACTAGTATCCTTGTGATCTGTTAGAGTAAATAGCATATTTATGCTTAAATTTACTTAGGCTCACATTTAGATTAATTTTACATTTTTTTATTTGGGTAGTTTTTCTCGTGCTGGGAAGTTTCTCACTCGTCGCCCACCTTTTATGCCTTTTTAAGGCACTGTGTACAATATGTAATATCATCTCATATTTCATTTTTCTCTTTGCAAAGTAGCATGGTACTCCTCTCTATCTCGTGAAGTTGATTCCACAATTGATTTTCCTAGGTGCTTTGCTCTCACATGGTATCAGAGCCTCCCAGTTTGCAATATCCTTCCTCGAGAGTTTTCATCAGAGTGTGAGATCAATTTGTTTATTCCAATATTTAAAATTCTAAAAAAAAATCAAAGTTGCCTAATTTCTATTTGTTTCTTGTGAATTTGTGAAAGCATTTGATTTGTTTCTTCATTGGAGAGGTAGCGAATTCCTATTTGAAGGCCTAAGAAGCATTTTTTGACATCTCTACTATTCGAGGGCATGATTTGTAGATTTTTGGTTTCATTTTGGAGACCATGTTTTTTGTGCTTGGAGGCCCCAATTCAATTATTGGATGGGTGTGATTCCTACTAGAATTGGAGGCATTTTTTTTGCCTTGGTTGATTCCATTTTAGAGGCTCGATTCATTTTTGTGAGCTACGTGTGCTTCATCCTGGGCGTGATCATTTGGGTGCAAGAATTTTTTCATTACTGGCTACAATTTCTTCTATTGGAGGCTACTGCAAACCATTGGTTCTTCATTGTGCATAATTTTTTTTGAAACTTTAGATTTTATAAAGTTTTCCCTATTTATTTAGGGTTTCATTTTGTGCATGGAAATGTGTGGGCTCGAGCTTCTCTTGAAGTTGTTTTGAGGGGATCGTTATCCCACATTGGTTGTGAGAGGTTTTTTTTGGCTCCTTAAATAGTTTTGTAGTGCCTCCTATTGTTGTGAGCAAGACTTACAAATTGTGAAGAGGTTGTCTCCTGCATGTGGTGATTGGTGCTAAATGATTTTGCCATATTGAACTTGGTCTGTTGGTGGTGTGGTGAGGCCTGATTGGTTGGGCCCATTTTTTTTTCTGCTGGGGATGCTCGTGGTAGTCGTATGGTGTGATCAAGAGCTCCAAAAGATTCCAAAGTGCCTCTATAGGCCTTTTTTCATTTTTGCATATCTTTTACAAACGAAGGTTGATTTTTGCAAAGCATATATCAATGGAAAGGTGTTTTCATCACCTTTGTAGTGGTTAAGGAATTTTTCTCATATTTTGTTTTTTGGTGGTGCTTTTATTCCATTGAATTTCAATATTGGTCTCCCTTAATTTGTAGTATTTGGGAGTTTCTATTTGTTGTTGAAGGTTACTATCTTTGTTTTTTCTTGGAGATTTGTCATACTTGATTATGGGGTTTTCATTACATCCTGCTATGATTATGTTGGAAAGGGTAAATTATACACAATGGAGAGATGGTATATTGAAGCACTTGAGATGGCTTCATCTTTTTCCATACCTATATAATCTTGTTCCCCTTCTTGGTACTAATAGTAAGAATTTTGCATGGAATTGCAAAAGGGATCAGGTATGTGCAGGATCATGATGGGCCAAAAAGTGGCAATATGATGGGTATTTGTAGGGTATGTGGCTGATGACTTTTTTTTACCTAAAATTGATGAAACGAAAAGGGTTTTTAGAGGAGATTCTCAGCTTTCCACAAATATAAATTATGCTTTAATTTGAATTTAATAAATAATTATTATTCATTTTCTATTAGAATTATGACTAAAGTCCTGATCGATAGGCTAATTGAAAAACATCTATAACTTTGAAACGGTATCACATTTTTTGAATCCGAAACATTCTCACATTCTATGCTTCACATACTATAGGATTAAAAAAAGAAAAATTAAATTTCATGAATTTTTGACCAAGTTAAGGTGGTTAGACATACGAGTTTTTATATTTTTTAAAAGTTGTAATAAAAAACTCATAATTAAGTATTTACTTGGAAAAATTATAAAAATATGCATCACATCGGACATGAGTCCTCTACTTATATATAAAATATTATAAAAAAATATTATCATTTTATTATGGTTAGGGTGGTTAAAGACACCTACTTCTTATTTTTTCCCTGAAATTTAAGTACTACTGCATTGAAATTTCAAATTTTCACCAAATAGATTTTATTTATTTTGAAATAAACCTAGTAGTTTACAAACTACATTCAATTTTCTACATATTCTATTCTTACATATATTTGAAATAATATAGATAACTTATTCAAATTTTTACGTGAAGTTTCCTAACACTGATTTTTATAAAAAATTTGCCACTTAAGGGCCTATTTTTTCCATGATGATCCTGCACATACCTGATCATGTGCTAGGAGTTATTACAATGCATATTGATGATGCCACTTTGGATGCTATTGATCATTTTGAGTGTCCATATACTCTTTCAATTAAAATCTAGTAAATACATGGAGATCCTAATACTCATCCATTCCCAGATGATCTTGTATCAAATTGTCTTGTGCCTCTTCATTTTTTAGATAGGATACCTTATGATCGTGCTACTATGTAGGAGTTTGAAGTTTTGGATTACTTTGAGTCTTTAGATTAGGATGACAAGAGTTCTTCAGATGCTCTTTCTTCTCCATTTGAGACAATTGATGTACCTTTTCCTTCAATGATTCATTGTGCATAGTCATTGATTGAGGCTCCTATCATTCTTGTTCATTAGGACCATTCATTTTGTGTTGATGATTTATTGAGCACATTAAGTGATTCATCACAACCAGTATTTCATTGTCCTCCTGATTGGGATTTGTATTTGTCAGACATTGGTTCATTGTTTGTAGAATCTCATATTTCTGACTTGGAGGACTCATTTAAGGGTATATGCCTCCTATTTGATGATAGTTGTGGTACAACTATTGTCACCCCATCTCAGTCTCTGGAGAGTGTTTAGGATCAGTTTCCAGTGGTACCTTGTTTTTCACCTTTTGTTGTGATTGGGCATGTTCCTGATTGGTTTGTGGCATCATTTTCCAAGGTCTTGGTGACACACGAGCAGATTTCACAGAGACCATCATGCATCAAGTCATGCTTCTTTCCTTCAATTCCTATTTGGAATGGGAAGCATACCTAAATTTTTATTTGGTTTTGTTTCTTCCTAAAGGGAGACAAGTTGTTTGTAGACACTGGATCATGTTTTGTCTTCAGGCACTTACCACTTTTGCAAGTGATTACACATTGTGGGGGGGCTATATAGTCTCTCTCTTTCCCTCTTATGGGGAGGCCATTGATTGTATATTCATGATGTATGTAGTACATGGGGGGTGTGATTGAATCCTCCATCCATGCATCATTTTTTGTTTTCTTTTCTCTCTTTTGGAGAGGGTTTTTCTCCTTTTCTCTGATAGTGAGAGATTTCTTTTGCCTTGTAAATGGGTACCTAACATGGCTGTGTAGTCGAGACCCATACTGCATCTTCATATTTGCATTTCCATTCTCCATAAGTTGCACTTAAGGGGGGGTGTTAGAGTAAATAGCATATTTACGCTTAAGTTTACTTAGGCTTGCATTTAGATTAATTTTACAATTTGTTATTTGGGTATTTTTTCCTATGTTGGAAAGTTTCTCAACCGTCACCCACCTTTTATGAATTTTTAAGGCACTATGTACAATATGTAATATCATCTCATATTTCATTTTTCTCTCTGTGAAGTAGCATGGTGATCCTCTCTATCTTGTGAAGGTGATTCCATGGTTGATTTTCCTGGGCGCTTTGCTCTCACATGATCTTTTTGCTTGCTCAACATCTCATTTAAGCATTCATTTCTCTTTTCAAATTGAAGTTTCTTTTGTTACTTGGTAGATTCCTTTTCTAGCTCATTTCTCAAAGAAACTATCTCTAACTCATATCTTTCACAATCAACCTCTTTTTCCTTAAACTGATCTATGACTTCTATTTTCTTAACTTTTTCAACTTGTACCTTCAAATCTATGATCATTTTTTTTGCTTCTTCAAGGGTTGAAAGTGTTTTTTCCTTGGAATCCTTTTCTTCTTGAAGGTGTAACTATAATATTTGGTTCTCCTTTTTATGTTTCTTGATCACATCTAGGGCACAAATGGGTTCACCTTCAAGATCAATTTCACATTCATCATTTTCTTCATCCTTATCAGATTCATTTACACACTTTTCTTTCTAATTTTCACTTGTGCTAACAACATCATCTTGATAAATACTGACTAACAACAAGAATCTCATTTCTCAAACCACAAAGAATGGAATCCATAGCCTTTTCATTGCATTCATAACCCTTATTCTCATCAGTAGTAGAAGGAAGTGTTGAAGGCACTATATAACCTTTTTCTACTGATGTCCCTAAAAAATCCCAAAGAAGTCAGGTAAAACCTCATCCTAAGACTTCAGAAAGAAAAATTAGTGCCATCAAATAGAGGTGCTCTTGAGATAGAATATTTTTCCTTGTCAACATTCCCAACTACAAAATCACCTTCTCTTTTAGATATATCATATCTTGTGTCACTTGGCAGAGGTGTTTCTTGCAACAACACATCACTTCATTTGATTAAGACTTGCTAAACAAATTTTTTCTTAGCACCAACCTTTTTCTTTTGTCCCTTTCCTTTTTCCATAGTATTCCACTACCAAGATAAACCCAAGTTGATTAAAATTTTATAGGGAACCTACTACTCTGATACCAATTGTAGGAATACTCACTGTCACTAAGAGGGGGTGAATAAGTGATGTACAAAAACCAAGAAATTAAGAAACTTTAAACATTGGACAAGCATAAATTTTAATGCAAACACATAAATATCATCATGACACCAAATTTATAAGTGGAAAACACTAGAAAGGGAAAAACCAGTGTGATTTGGATCAATCCAAACCTCACAAATTGTTCACTATTAGGTCTCACTGACCAAACTGTCACTTAGTACAATAGAGCACCAACTCCATCATTAGGTCTCACTGACCAAACTTGCACTGAGTACAATATAGCACCAACTCCATCATTAGGTCTCACTGAATAGACTCCCACTAATTACAATAGACTTAGGAGAACCGACTCCAATGAATTACAGGAGCACCAACTCCAACAAAACCTTAAAATAAAAAGGATAGAAATACAAAATACTACCTTGTTTACAATACATTCCAAATTATCAATTTTGCCTTTTCACATACAAACACTCAACATGAAACCCTTCTTGCATACATATATAACCACGTCATTACAAGAATCCTTTCACCTCAACAACACAAGCAAGGTTCCAATTGAAATATTTATGAACAAAGAATCATCAATTTTCTTACACTTTGACTATAACCTCTTTGTATGATCAAATAGCTGACACAAAAATGACTTACTATGATTATAATCATTCATAGAAAATATTGGACATCAAAAAAATGGACATCTTCACATCCAAAAAACTATCAAACAAATTCACCTTATGTCTTTAGTTCAACTCATCCTAAATTCATGTGTGATCATGTTAGGTGTCATACTAATCTTTGCAAATCAAACACAAACCATGGATGTAGTGAAAAAAGAGGCATCATATTTGGATGTTCTCATTTTCAATTCTTTCTCAATATTTACTATATCAACAAAACATGTTATTCATGTATTCGACACACACTTATTTGTGTAGTAAAAAGATATTCTTGAACACAACCATATAGAGTTTATAAAATTTTGTTCAAACTTCTCTCACTTTGCATATCTTTTTAAAAACACGATATCATCGTCCTTAGTAAACTTTCACTAAGCAAAAACCACCATTCATATACAATGCACTGGTAAAAGCTTTTGAAACCATTGTTGTCTTCAAAATAGCTATCAAAACATGTGTAACTAAACAGAGCCAATGACATTCACATACCTATCAAAATGGAGACTTAGCAATATAACCGTTCAAAATATTTAAATCTAGACCTTTGATATTTTAACCTTGCCACTTCATCAATTAAATAATATCCACTAATTTTATATTATGCAATAAAACATAAACCCTTCACCTATCTGACCGGTTAAGCAAGAGATTGGGCTGGTTATCTAATGGTTTCAAAACCCTCCATGTTGTCACTTAAGTGACCTCTTACCAACTATAGCAAGTTACATTTGAAATATAAGAAAATTAACCTTTCATTCACCTTGCATAATGAACATAAGGAAAAGTGTCATTAGGATTTTAGAAAAAGCTTTCAACCAATGAAGAAAGCTTAATCAAATTCAAAAACCCCCTGTAAGATTGAAACCAAGTGATTGTTCAATTACCTCTGGTTTTCACCATATGTCTTTGATGCAGAACATTGTCCGTTTGACATTGATAAAGAAGATAAGCTTGAGCAAGCAAGAGCACTAGAGTTTAGTATTTTAAAATGAATGAACCATGAGACAATAAATAAACACTTTTATCTAAAGCACCTTCTTGTGAGCTTTTTCCTTTGCAATTTGCATGAACACTACTTTGCATTTTGCAACCTTTACAACATCACTACCTTAAAATGCTTGAAGTAGCAACTCATCAATAACATCAACACCAACACATCAATACCAAATGAATCAACAATGACTTCACCATAATCAAGTACCTCACCATACCTTGGAGATCAATCACAAAGAATAAAGACTTTGCATGTCATGTTGCATCAACACAGTTTCCTTTGAACAACTTGGACACTATTGTTTTTACATTACCAATGAAAAATTAATCATGAATGAACAAGCTAATTTTGTATCAATACTAATGATAGATAAAATTTGCAACAACACCAATGAAAAATAAACAAACACCATGAACAAGTTCCTTGAAATGAATGATCAAGCTCCTTCACTGTTGCATCAATAAACTAGTCATCTTTGACATCAATGAAAAACTTCATCCAACACTTAGATGGTTAGTGTGAGATCATCAGATCAACCATGTCAAGTTGATGGATATCATGTTGGTGTAATTAATTATTTACACCATCATAAGCTTACTTAGGAGTTATATTACCTAGTAGCTATTCTTAGACGTCAGTTACACTAGGGTCAAATCTCATTGATTAAGCATGCCATTATGCATTTATGCTTGCATGTGGAAATTACATACCTTGCCTCAAGTAAGGAATCATATATTTTCATTTGTAAAATATCTCATTTTGAATTCTCATGAATGCATTTTCGCTTAAGGCTTGCAAAATATATTTTGGTTTTGAATATCTTTTCTTTGTGACAAGTTATTGCATGCAGGTGATTATTGGGGTCTGTGAAGTTGGTTTTTTCAACTTCTACATGGTATCAGAGCACGGCCCCAGGGCACACTTCACGAGGCTCAATTTTTTTTCAAAAATTCAAAAAAATATTAAAAAAATCATAAAATAGCATTTTTAAAAAAGTCACCAATGTTAAAGGCCAGCGCCACCTGATCTCCACCCGACGGCTACCAGCCACTGGTAGTAGCCACTCATCCCCCACCCTCAGCGTTGCTAGCTTGCCACTCCTCTGTTCAGCCCCCGTGGGCCTTCTAAGCGCTAGCCCCAGTCACATCAAGGACCAAGAGCCTGAGTTAGCCCTGCCGGTTTTTAGCTCCTGCTCCGATCACATCAATGACTAGGAGCTTCTGCCCAACCCCCATTCCGCTAGCCCATTGGTCACTCACAGGACTAGGGGCTACTTTTTTTTAGCCCTTGAGGGCTTATTGAAGGCTTATTGGACAGTTTTGGAGTAGTTTCATGAAATCGGCTATAACTTTTGCATATGACGTCGGTTTTTTGAAAACAAGATATCGTCGAAAATTTGGTTCTGTCCTCTTCATAGATCTCATACCTGATTTTTCAAAAAAATTCACTAGGTATATTTTTTTTTTTAGAACTCAACCTTTGATTTCTAGGTTGTTTTCTTGGGAAATGTGCAATCAAGACTTTTTTTGAGATCAAGAGGAATATTTTTTTTACATTTGAGAGTCTATACTACTGTTTTATCATGGATTCACAAAATATTGCACCCCTTACTCCATTCAACTATTTTGGTTGGAAAAAAAAATGGAGATTCTTTTGAAGCACAAAGAGTTGTACAGAGTGACCATGGGTACTGAAGTTGAACCTACAGGTGCTACTGAAAAGAGAAAGTGGTTTAATAGGTGTGATGAGGCTTTTGGTACTTTTTATTTTTCTATTTCTCCTGATTTTATTTTTCATATTGAGTCTTGTACTCCTCCAAATCAAATTTGGACTACTTTAGAGTCTTTGTTTGGGAAGCATGATACTGTGAGAGGATTCTAGTTGGAGAATGATTTTATTAGCTTAAATCCTAGGGATTTTGATAGCATCTAGGAGTTCTTCACAAAACTCAAGTCTCTTAGATTGCAGTTGACAAAGTGTGGTATTCAGAAGTAGGACTCTCAGTTGATATTGTCCATTCTTTCTAAGCTTGGACTAGAATATTCAGTTTTTGTATCTACCTTTCAGGCCACTCAAGATGCTCTTGGTACAAGATTCACTATGCCATCTCTTGATGAATTTTCTTCATCTCTCACTCGAGAGCAAGCTAAGTTAGCTAGCATGGGCATGGTGAAACCTTCTTCATCTCAGGCACTCATTGCATCACATGAGCCCAAAGATCAGAATGGTTCTATAGGAAAAGGCAAGAAATAGAAACAAAAGGATTCCAAATCTTATGAGCAACAAAAGGAGTTCTCAGATTCATCCTCCTCTTCTAAGGGGAAATCATCTAAGAAGGAGAAGGTTACATGTGCGTATTGCAAGAGAGGACATGCAGAACATAGTTGCTACACGAAGGACATTGATGAGCTGAAGCATCTTCTTCAGAAACATCATATTGATTTTCCTTATAGGATGTCTACATCATCTTCCTCCCCTCCTTCTTCTTTGTTGATGTTGTTTTCTGCACAGCAACAACTCAGATAGAATATGGAAATCCTATCTTTCTTGAAAGGTAAATCTCTATCAACAAGCCTCAAGAGATAACCCCAAGGTCTCTAATGTCAGGTCTTGACAATGCATAAACAACTCAGTGACAAATGTGAAAATGTTGGTAATCACAAAGGGAACTTACAAATGAACAATGCTAGAAGCATACTTTCATAAGATGCAACAATATGGTGATGCTTTTAATCATAAAACTAACCCAGATTCAAAATAAACAACAAAAGAGATAAGGGTTTTAGAGAGATTTCTAAGACTAAAACCTAAGATCAATCACAACAATGATGAATGTTGCAGATGGATAGATCCCCAATGAAACCAATCTTTGTTTGATCAAGTACAATCCTACAACTCCACATAAATGGTGCAATCTTCTAAGGAAACTAAAGATTTTAAGACTTTGAAAATTCATTCACATACCCAATAACTGGCGCAATGTAAACAAGCATCCATAGTTGAACTTAGCATAAAATAAGGCCCAGACTAACTTTACACAACAAATTACAATCAGAAAATTGCTAAAAGTATGGAACAGAGATCAATCAACATCATCAAAATTTTACCATTATTGCAAAAGAGTTGAAATCTAACATCTAACATTGAGAATTGACAACAAGAAACCATAAACTGTCAAAGTGTAACACAAAGCTTGCCAAATCAACAATCCAATTGCATTAACTTCTCCAACATTACATAACAATTTCCAGTCTCTTTCCTCTCCTACAACCACTATCTTGTAGAATCTAACTCCTAACTTAGCCAATTCTGGCTTCTAATCAGCTCTTCTAACCTAGTCTCCCCCTTTACAAATGGGAAGGCATTGGCCTTTTATAGAAAATTACATTTTGAATCAATGGCCAGGACTTAGTTCATCCACTGGTTGCAATTGCACTTCTAGAAGCATCAAGCTATTACATTTATTTTGGGAGCTCATGGTAAATCATCATCCAATTGCATAAAAGCAGTTACATCATGGAACAATGAGAAAAAAATATTATGCCAATACCTCCTACGTATCAATATTATGCCAGCCTGTCATTAATGAAAATTATGATTGGATGATGAAATCAGCTTCACATGTCTTCCAGAAACTCCCTCCAGCTGTAGATAGTTTGGGCACGGATTCTTATGCAAGTTCCACTTTTAAAATTTGAATTGAACTCTTCCATATTTCCCTTTTGGCATGAATCCATATGCAAGTTCCCCTTTTTGATATTTATTTAATCATTTTTTAATGAGAACTTTCCGTTTTCAAAATTTTTTCCATTTTTAGAAATTTTTATTTCAAAATTTTCTATCCATCTCAAGAATTTCATTTCGAACATTTTAAAATTTCAAGAAAAAAAATTCCATTTTGGACAAAAAATGCATTACTAAAAATTTCCATTTCAAAAAATCCATTTTTGGAAAATTTCGATTTTGAGGGGGTAATGGAATTTCAGGATAATCCTGAGGGAATGGAATTTCCCGGATTCCCTGTAGGGTCAAAATCCCCTAAACCTCATAACTTTTTTTCTAGAAAGAATTTTCAAAAAGTTCAAAAAGCAACCCTGACTAATTTTTCGTCTTATATCCATGGGTGCAAAAAGAAATTACATATAACATTGAAAATTCACTTCAAAATCCCCATTTTTGAATTCCAAGACATGCAAATTTCCCCTAGAGCCTCAAAATATTGTCCTCATCAAACCTAGTCTAGACTTAATCCCAAAATAACCTCCCAAGAAGAGCAAAACCAAAATTTGACCAAGCCAAGAGGCAGAGATGCAAAAGAAAAAAGAGGGTCCCCGCCTCTAGTGGGGCGTGTGTGCAAAAATTGCACAACAAATGGCAACTCCTGTTGGGAAAATGCTCCAGAGCATTTTGATGATGAACAAGAATCATGAACCCAAAATCTCTGGTTTCAATCTCCCTATCAGAAAAATAAATCAAAATGCAAGATTAAAGAATTAGAACCAAAGGTAGACTGAACCTTCCATAAACTTAAAATCCAAGTGTGTGCAAGTGAGTTCATTTCCCTCCTTGAGCTACTGTAGAAACCAAGTCCAGTCAAGTTAGGCTAAATAAATTATTCTAATTCCAAAAGCAACCTAGATAGAGCATCACTTCCGGTCAGACATCTATAGCCCTGACCAGGTTATTGCTGTGATTCTCCCAAACATATCTCTACTACTAACCAGGCGTCCATAGCTCCGATAGAGATATTCAGATACTCCAGATAAGTTGAATTCATTATTTTAATTTTCAACATTTTATCTTTTTCTTCTTTTCGATATTTCTTTTCTTTTCACTCTTTTCGTTTCAGCCTGTGAACAATGAAGTTCACACTTAGGGCTGAGAACCATAGTGGCACTGAAGCAGAAATAGGATTTTTCACCTAACATGACCTCACAAAGATCCCACAGCAACCTCAAGATTCTTAAGATGTATGAAAGATATAAGATTTCAAAATACTTCAGGTTCAAATCAAACCAATGACCCATCCTCTTTAAATCAAACATTTAGACTGCTTGACACTAACAAAAGACCTCGACCATCCATTCAAGAAACAAGATTAAATTTAATTAATGGAATACTTAGAACAATCCCAGATAATGAATAATTATTATGTAGGAAAGACACTTCCCCAACCAGAAAATAGAAAAACCCAAGCCATAAAAGGAAAGCAACAACCAAACCAAAACCCAAAGCAAACCTAAACTAACCAAAAAAGAAGCAAACCAAAAGCTAGGCAAGGCAATCTAAACTAAGCAAATCAAACTAATCCTAAAGTAATATATCCTAAAGAAAACAAAAGCAGACTAAAGCGAAAGAAAATTAGAGCAAGCTGCATTTATTCAAATCAAAATTATGTACAAAGAGACCCAAAGTGACTGAGTGCCACCCTCATATGGTTAATCAATGCACAAACAAGCAACAAGGTGATGGTAATAGTCCTAAAGAATACAAATTCATCTTTATATTCAGAGAAATAAATCTCCATGTTGCAACATTCAAACTCAACCTCATAATCAGGAATGGTCAGCAATTGAGGCAACTCATTGAAAGCATGATCAATCCATATGCAAGTTGTCTTTCCTAAACTTCCATAATCAAATTGATAAGCTTCAAAATTCACAGTAAAGAAAGAGACAACCTACTATTGTACTATTATAGACTGGATGTGGTATTCATCATTCTTCAATTGTGAAGAGTTGATATCTATGTCGTCAGGAGGTCTCCACTGATGGTACAACAATCCCATCGTGTTGGAAACATGCAAAACAAAATTGGAGGCATCACTATGTAATGCAAAGTGAAATTTAGATTGAAAAAATCTAGAATAATCAACATGGAACTTTACACCTATTGGAGTTTCTTCATGAGGTATCAACAAGGAAAGTGTAGAAGCGTTGTCCTGTACAAAAAATTTCTCAACAAGATGTTCATCAGAAGGCATCACAGACTGATCTTCAAGAAAATTTTCACCTACAACAATGTGATCTAGCTCATCAATAATGACTGTAATATTACTGTTTTCAGCATCATTCAAATTTTCCTGCATATCAATATGAGCCACATTAGCTATTTCATCATTGATGCATAAAGTCTATAAATTTTCAATGCTTAATTCAACAAAAGACAGAGAAAAAATAGAATTTGATAAATGAGAGAACTCCCTGAATTCTTCCTTTGTTGGCATTGGTTCAAACTCTTGATCACAATTATCCAGAATGTTGACTCCTCCATTAAGTGCTTCCTCATGTTCTTCAAGGCATTCATCAACAACTTGTTGAAATTCTTCTATTGGAGACTTATTTGATGCATTTTTTTGTGTATCCCTTGTATGTTGTAGTAGTTGCATTTGTTCCTCCACCTCTTTTATGGCCACCTCGCACTGGAAGCATGTGAATTTTGAATTCTCTTCCTCATGTATCCTACACCAAGCTGGTAACAAAAAGTCCTCTAGGAAGACCCTATAACTCAAGCTTGACCAATCTTTTGTAATTCTGACAACAAACTCTTCAAATCTTGTTTGTATTGAATCCTTATTCTGAATGGGAGGAACTTGCATGGAAACTCCTCCTTCTTATAGCTCATTCTCCACTATATTTTCAGGAATCTAACTAACCTCTACAAGAACATCCTCCTTGATCTTTATAGGTGTCTCTTCACTTAAATGTTCCTTTGTTAACTCTAATGCCTCAAATTTGCATTCCTTACACTCGGTCCCTTCTAGAGCCACCTCAACATCAGCTGCAACATCATTTCTAGATTCAAAATTTGTTGGCCTCTCTGTAATGCATTCCTTGTCTAAGTTTTCTTTCCAATCTAGGTATCTTCCAACTTTAATGATGACATCCACACATGAGCGGCAAGTGAACTCCGAAAGGGCTGCATTATGAAGTCTACACCATTTAGATGAGATGAATTCTTGTAAACACTTACCACCATCAAGTTGATCTTCAAGTATCTGTGTAAATTCCTCAACTACAACATCGATAAGCTCTAAATCTATAAAAGCTAGTGGTTCAGCCAGGTTTTGCATGAATATACCTCTTTGGAAAATCCTTTCAATTTTTCCCAAAAAATCTAAACATCCCAACTCACTATGCCTATAGGTATTATAAATTATGCACTTGTTTGACAATGCATAGTGATGCAAACCCTTACTGTTCCAGAGATCCAATCTCTTATTCAAAGAATCAAAAAGTTGAGGAAAATCAATCTGAAGACCATTTCCATCATGAAAAACATAAGACTGCTTTTCCATGTTGACTCAAAATATGTATTTTCAGATTTAGAGATTTGTCATATCTCATATTTTCAACATAAAGGCTCATTCAACTTCCAGCAATGTCACCTTCGTTCGGCCCTCCTAGCGCTAATTTGTTGATGATGTTTTCTGCACAGCAACAACTCAGACAGAATATGGAAATCCTATCTCTCTTGAAAGGTAAATCTCTATCAGCAAGCCTCAAGAGATAACCCCAAGGTCTCTAATGTCAGGTCTTGACAATGCATAAGCAACTTAGTGATAAATGTGAAAATGCTAGTAATCACAAATGGACCTTACAAATGAACAATGTTGGAAGCGTACTTTCATCAGATGTAATAATATGGTGATGTTTTTAATCCTAAAACTAACCCAGATTCAAAATAAACAACAAAAGAGATAAGGGTTTTAGAGAGATTTCTAAGACTAAAACCTAAGATCAATCACAACAATGATGAATGTTGCAGATGGATAGATCCCCAATGAAACCAATCTCTGTTTGATCAAGGACAAGCCTACAACTCCACATAAGCGGTGCAATCTTCTAAAGAAATTGAAGATTTTCAGACTTTGAACATTCATTCACATACCCAATAATGGGTGCAATGTAAACAAGCATCCACAGTTGAACTTAGCACAAAATAAGGCCTAGACTAACTTTACACAGCAAATTAAAATTATGGACTAGAGATCGATCAACATCATTAACATTTTACCATTATTGCAAAAGAGTTGAAATCTAACATCTAACATTGAGAATTGAGAACAAGAAACCATAAATTGTCAAAGTGTAACACAAAGCTTGCCAAATCAACAATCCAATTACATTAACTTCTCCAGCATTACATAACAATTTTCAGTCTCTTTCCTCTCCTACAGCTACTATCTTCCAGAATCTAACTCCTAACTTAGCCAATTCTGGCTTCTAATTAGCTCTTCTAACCTAGTCTCCCCCTTTACAAATGGGAAGACACTGGCCTTTTATAGAAAATTACATTTTGAATCAATTGACAAGATTTAGTTCATCCACTGGCTGCAATTGCATTTCTAGAAGCATCAAGCTATTACATTTAATTTGGGAGCTCATGGTACATCATCATCCAATTGCATAAAAGCAGTTACATATTCTGATTGGATGATGAAATCAGCTTCACATGTCTTCCTAAAACTCCTTCCAGCTGTAGACAGTTTTGGCATGGATTCTTATGCAAGTTCCACTTTTTAAAATTTGAATTGAACTCTTCCATATTTCCCTTTTGGCACAAATCCATATGCAAGTTCCCCTTTTCGATATTTATTTAATCATTTTTTAATGGGAACTTTCCAATTTTGGAAATTTTTATTTTCAAAATTTTCTATCCATCTCAAGAATTTCATTTTTGGGAACATTTTTTTAAGGAAATTTTTTCCATTTTGGACAAAAAATGCCACTTAAAAAATTTCCATTTTGGGAAAAAAATCATTTTGAGAAAAATTTCCATTTTTGGAAAATTTCGGGTTTTTGAGGAGTCTCGGGATTTTGAGGGGGTCATGGAATTTCGGGATAATCCTGAGGGAACGGAATTTCCCGGATTCCCTGTAGGGTCAAAATCCCCTAAACCTTGTAACTTTTTTTCTAGAAAGAATTTTCAAAAAGTTCAAAAAGCAACCCTGGCTAATTTTTCGTTCTCTATCCACAGGTGCAAAAAAAAATTACATATAACTTTGAAAATTCACTTCAAAATCCCCATTTTTGAATTCCAAGACATGCAAATTTCCCCTAGAGCCTCAAAATATTGTCGTCATCAAACCCAGTCTAGACTTAATCCCAAAATAACCTCCCAAGAAGAGAAAAACCAAAATTTGACCAAGCCAAGAGGTAGAGATGCAAAAGAAAAAAGAGGGTCCCCACCTCTGGTGGGGCGTGTGTACAAAAATTGCACAACATTCTTCTTCTAAGTAGCTTAACACAGGCACATATGGTTTGCATACTACATTAGTTTTGAAGGGACATGCTCCTTTTAGTTATTCAAGTCATGAATCGGGAAGATGGTTTCTAGATTCAGGAGCTTCTTATCATATGGCATCTTCACAATCTATTTTCACTTCCTTTGAGCCTTGTTCTATGTCTCCTATTTTGATTGGAAACAATACATACATGCATGTTACAGGGAAGGGGTCTATTATTTTTGGGGACAACACTTTTCCAGGATGTCTTATGTGTTCCTCATTTGACAAACAACCTTCTTTCCATAAATCAGATCACACATGGAGGCAATGGGAGATCCGTGGAGTTCATACCTGATTTTGTTATCATCAAAGACTTGGAGAGTACAGTAGTTATTGCTATTGGGGTGGTGGATCACTCATCTCAACTATATTCTTTTGAATATTTTTCTACTAATGGTGCTTTTGTTCCTATAGTTATTCCTCACACTTCTAGTGTGAATCATCATTCAGAGGAGACATTTGGCTTCATGAACTTTGGTTTTCTTTCTTCGGATCCTATTCTTGAACCTTCCATTCCATCTCCTCCGCCTCCTATTGTTGTTGGTGATACTTCTATGACTACAGATGTGGTTTCTTCAGTGCAATAGGATGTTGTTGATCATTCATCTTTGGAGGATACTCTTGAGTCTTCACCTCCTTTGACTTCTTCATCGGTTGAGGTCACATCTACTTCAATGGAGACATCCTGGGCTACACCTTCTTCACCTTCAAAGATTGCATTCATTTAGCCTCTTCCCTCTCACTTCTTTCGGGAGATTTCGTTTCTTCAACCTTTTTGGAGCTACTTCATTTTGGGAGGGCTATGTCATTTTTTCATTCCTCTCTTATGGGGGGGTCATTCATGTATCTTCATGATGGATGGTGTCCTTGGGGGGTCTTATGTATTCCTCCATCTTTTATCACTTATTTTTTTGCATCCTATTTTGGGAGGAGTTTTGTTCCCATGTGGTTTTCTACTCTACCCCATTTGTTTAGTTTGCATTGCATTTGTAAATAGTTACCTAATCAGGACTTGTTGTCAGGACCCATCTTTTGCATCATTTGCATCATTTGCATAATAATTTTCTACTCCCTAAGTTTCACTTATTGGGGGTTGGTGTAATTAGTTATTTACAACATCATAAGCTTACTTAGGAATTATATTACCTAGTATCTATTCTTAGATGTCAATTACACTAGGGTCAACTCTCATTGATTAGGCATGTCATTATGCATTTATGCTTGCATGTGGTAGTTACATACCTTGCCTCTTAAGGCATCTTATATTTTCATTTGTAAAATATCTCATTTTGAATTCCCATGAATACATTTTCACTTAAGGCTTACAAAATATCTTTTGGTTCTGAATATATTTTCTGTGACAAGTTATTGCATACAAGTGTTCTTGGGGTCTGTGAAGTTGGGTTTTTCAACTTCTACATCCCAAAAGGATGAAGAGGAGAAAATAGGGCCACACTAGACATGACCTTCATATGTGGCATATCTATGTGTTGTACAAATGGAGGAATATCAAGAACAAAAGTGATAAGAGGCCGTTCCAAAGAGGAAAAAATGAATACATGCATGCTCTTTTGGGGTGAGGATCATTGACATCTCTCAAAGGAGGTGAAATTAAGATGAAAATATGAGGAGAAATAGGAGACCAGGGAGTTGAAATAGAAGACTCATCCTTGATCTTCTAGGTGGCATTACATTCCCTTGCCATATCACATTGACAATGATTACACTCACATGAAAGCTACTTTTGATGAAGATGGGGACCAAGAACAGAAGCCTAAGAGGACTTTAAGGTGTCTTGTTCAACTAGTGGAGTTATCCTCACAATTGTTGTCTATGGAAGGAAAAGTTCCATAGGTGGAACAAGAGATGTCATGGGTGAAAAAACCCTTAACCTTAATTGTGGGAACCTTTCATCCTTATGCCTTTTAGGTGGAAGGAGGAACAAGATGAACCCTCAGGGGTTGAGATGTCATACTTTCACATGAAGGAACAGTCAAAGATGACTGCTTACCCTTACCATATATACTAGGGTGAGGGTTATCTGAAAGAATTGGAAGCTCAAAGACATGGGGCTTCAATTTTTACAATGTAAGGGGCCTTTTATTTTCATGTTCTCAGAATAGTCAAAGGAATAGAAGGAACCAATGGAGGTTGTGAGGTATTAGAAGAATTAGGAGGTCTACTCAAGAGAGTTTTCTTGTCCTTAGCCCCCAAAGAAGAAGAAGGCCTAGAGGATGAAGCATCTTACTCCCTAAGAGTAGATTAAAAATTAATTGTAGAAGAAGGAGGTGGAACCAAATTAGATGGTAACCCCATGGCCTTATAATTATAATATACTCTATAATAAATATTTGTGGGGTAGCATGGGTCCCACTAGAGTAGGCTAGAAATGATTAAGAGAAAAGCCCCCATGTTCCACTAGTGGATTATATCTAGTTTCCTAGATAGTATACATAGTGTCCTCATGAGGAAACTTCAATTTTTTTTGGAAAATTAAAGGAATAACATTCATAGAAACTATGCAAGGAATTTCTATCTTTACTCTAAAAAAAATCTGATTTTGGTATACAAAAAGAGTTGTAGAAACAATCTTAGGTTCCACAAGGATCAACAAAAAAATAGATCCCAAAGGGGAAAGAGAAAGGCCTTCATGTGTATGAATGGTGACTTTAAACTCACTATATCTCCCCTTATGTAGGCCATTAATGAAGAGTGTATCCTTTGTTACAACATTGACTCTACTACTAGGTTCAACCATAATACTAGTGACAAAATTACCATTGACCTCAGCAACAATGTAAATAGAAGAATGCTCTCCATGATACCACAAGTAATTAGGTGTGAAAGATATGTTGGAATATTAACCTTCTAACTTAGAGGGTAGATCAAAGTGATGGATACCTTGTTCGCATATGCAACATCATTTTAAATGGGGTAGAAGAAGTAGTGATAAATTAGAAGAAAGAGGCAGAAAAGGATTTGTGTAGACCTATTTTTTACTATCAATCTGGATGTTACCACTATCTATGTGATCCTAAATTACATGTCTTGGGCACACACAACATTCCATGTTATGTCCAGACACTTGATGATATTGGAAAAACTTAGAAGTATCATACCAACTAGGGTTTTTCTTGTCAAGGAGTGGTCTAATCTTTAGAAGGATGATTAAATTATATTTAACAACTTTTGAACTACAATTAAAAAAGAATAAGATAATTTTATGAAAAATTGATTATGTTGCACGATCTGAGTGTACTATTCTCCATTGTTTGAGGAATGGTTATCACATTAGCCATTACATTTTTTTTCTTTGACCCTCTGAAAGAAGACATAACTCTAAAATAATTAGGACATGAGGATGAGGTAGAAGCCCCATACTAGGACAACATCTACTAATAATCTTGCAGCAAAGTAAACAAATGGGGAAAAGAAGGATGCTTCATTAAGGATACTCACTCTCTAAATGTCAGTCAGAGATTTCCCATGAACAATCTTTGAATGTCATGATTAGGAAAGATAGAGAATTCGTGAAGATATAGATTGATAACGAGAAATAGAATCAGTTGAATTCTCATTAGGTTTCTTCTTACAATGGACAAGATCAACAATAGTGACCTTGGAGCCAATATTTTCCTGAAAATGCTACAAGAACTAATTCATAAGATGATCAAAAGAAAATATAAAGTTATTAGGTAATGAGAAAAAGCATTCTAATAGGGTATCCTTAAAGAAAGAATTGTGGTCCAAGAATTTTTCTAATAAATGGTCTTGATGTATGAAATCACTACATAGAGTGGTAAAAGAATTAACATGTATCTATGGGCCTCCCTTACCATTGTACTTGTCAAGTTTAGGTATCTCAATCCCTTAGGGAATATGATCATTCAAGATGCTCAAATGAAGAGAGTGGAACTGATAGTAAGAAGTAAGCATAGATTTCATAGTAGCATTATTTAGATTATCAAGCTAAGATTACATTTAACCCATGTTTTACAAAAGGCTATTCAGAATGGGATTAGATGGCAAGGGAGACAGATTAGCCATCATGGCATAAATTTACACTATGGGAGTTTGAAGTGTAGAACTAGGTGGGGAGGGATGTTATAACCCAAAGGATTATGAGACACAATAATTCTAGTAGTAGGAGGCACAAACATGATGTTTCTATTATTAGTAGAAGACATAGGAGCTCTAGTAAGATTAGCATCTACCATGTGTGTAGAAACCTTAAGCATCAAAACATTCAACTTGGTATCGATGAAATTTGATTGAGCATCATGAGGTTGATTCAAGATTGACATGTACAAAGGTACATGAGTCTCAACTATGTTTGTTAATGCACGGAGAAACTTGAGGCCCTTACGATCTTAGATGAGCAAGTATCTTACATTACCAATGTTAGGGTTAGCTTGCATAAACAAGTTGCCACGATTAAGGTAAACTTCAAACTGCTTCAAATTTTCCTCATAAGACTAAACCTACTCAAAGGGGAACCTAAGAGTAGTGTCATAATCTACAAGAGGAGGAGACCCAAAAAATAGAATTTTGTTGAGAGTTCAAAGTAGAGGAATTTCTAAACATTGAATGAGAGCCAAAGGGATCTAGATTTCTAGAGAACATTGGGCCACATCTAGTGGGACTATATTAGTCTAGATCTATGGTAGATCTCAATCTTCTTCTTACATATATAGAAGATGTAGATTGGGTCATAGAGCTGATAAATGAGTATCCCAATACAGAGCCTTGCAAACTCCAGAAAATGAGAGAAGAAAATGAAAAGCTTTAAAGATTTTAAATGTTATTTTGAGAAAGACTTGAAAAAATCAAGATCACATTGGGTTCACCAAAATGTAGAGTATGAAAAATGAACAGCTATGAAGGATAATCAAATCCTTTGGGGATTCAAGTTTCAACCCTTCACTCAAGTAAGCCTTCAAGTAACTATGACCTTCAAGTTTACCTATTAATTAATTGAATACGTGTTTGATATATCACAAAAATTATGTGGACTCTTTAGACTTAAAGAACCAAAAATGGAGAATATAGAGGTTTCTTGGGCAACCTGACAAGCCCTCTATTCAAGATTTAACACATGAGTATCAAACAATAGCATGTCATGCAAGTGTCCTGTACAGATAGAAAACAAAAATTACCATCGAGAAACACAAGATACTCTATACAATATCCTAAATATTAAAGGGTATGTAATCTAAATACACAAGTATGGAATGAAAAAAATGGAGATACTAAAGAAAATTAAATAATTTAAATGACAAAAGAGCTCGTTTAGAATGTTACCGAAGACATCTAGCAAGATTGAAGACTCCCTTCAAACAACTCCTCCTAAAGCTACACACATAAGACCAAAGAGAAGGTTTGGGTGGTTATGTAGGAGTTTGCCTCATTCAAAGCCCCATTTTGTGTTCCCACCTCCATAGACAACCTTAGACAAGATGATAGGAATAGACATAAAACAATAGAGAGAACAATATGCTAACACAACAAAAATGATATGCTTAATGAAAAAATTCAAGGAGTTACCACTCTTAAATGTAGAACCGAAGTAGCTTGTTGGTGCAATGAAGAAGTGGCAAGAGGCCTCAAGATGATATTGACCTCTTCAAATGATAACAATGGAGCTTTGCAAGATGTCACTGTGATTGTAATAATGGTGAAAACGATAGAGCTTCTTGAAAGGTGCGAATGAAAAAGAATAGATAGAGAATGTTGTAGAATGAGCTAGAGAGTTGAGTATCCACTTCCAAATATCTAGATCAAATTATTGGAGGAAAAGAAGGAAGGTTTAGGTTGAAAATAGCATGCTCAAATAATTCCTGATGAAGGTGCAAGTTGGAAGAGGTGTTACATTATTGCAATGTAGCATGTATAACATCCCAATGGTTAACATAGTTACATATTTTTATGGGATAGCAGTGCATCACGTGGATGTCTATGTGACATATACCTATCTAGGAGAAACTCAAACTTAATAATCAAGGAATTGGACATGCAAGGTGCTGAAGAATGGTTTTGGGTTAAAATTGAGATTGAGGAGCATAATTATCTTAATTGTAACTGTAGTGTACAAAAATGCATACCCTTACATTTTCACACTTTTTTGGGCCTGCCTTGCTTTATTTATCCTTATTTATGTCTTAATTGGTCCTATTTTGCATCCAAAAGCCTAATGACTTACATCTTTTTCTAGCTACTCCCAAAAAACATCAAAGGGTAAATGATAATTTAATGATTATGTCTGAGTGTCCCTAATTCCTGGGTGGGGGCAAAGATGCCCTAGTGGGACTAAGATGCCACCTAGGGCATCTTTGTCCCCCAAAGGTCTTGGGACCCTTATTTTGAAAGCACCTAAATAAGTCCCTTTTTGGAGTCTGTGCACCGAGTTTCATGCCTTGGGAGTAAGACGCCACCCAAGGCGTCTTAGTCCCCTTTAAGGTATTTTTTAGGATTTAATTTCAAATTCTAGTGAGATTTAGCCTCCTTTAATTAATGAATTCATATGTCATCTTGGTGTGGTGTAATTTCAGGATATTAAGCATGGATAAGTATAAATACAAGGTTCCTTCCTCTCATTTTCATATAACAAGATAACAAGCAATCTAAGCATCCAAGCATTCAAGAGCATTTCATCAAACATTTGGAGTCATCATCAAGATTCCAACATCATATCAAAGATCTTCTTGCATCATGTGTGTTTTTGTGCTAGCATTTGTGATGTAGGGTTTTGATTCAAGCAAGCAATTCAAGTCCATATCTATCAAGCATTTATTTGATTAAAGATCCATATCCAAGCTAGCCATTGTACACAAGTTTGTAGACTTTACAACAAGGGTTTGGTGAGTTGTAATATTGCATGTTGTTCATTCATTATTTCCCTCCATTTCATTTCATTTAAAGGTTTAATTACCAACAAGGGGTTTGACCAAGACAAACCCCCATTTACTAATAATCAACAAGTTTTTACCATCTTGCATGTTTGTGATTGTAGATTTAGGTTGAAGACTTGAAGATCATTTGAAGTTCAAAGTTGTGAAGTTGCATTGTAAAGTTGTCATCTTCACAGAACTCACCTACAGGCCAGATCTGGAAGTTTCACGACCTAAGATATGAGAAGAAGGAAGTGCAGACATTGAGCCTTAGGACCACATTCATAGATTTCAAAAATTCAAGACGGGACTAAGTCGCCACCTAGGGTATCTTAGTCCTCCTGAAGTTATTTTTCAAAAATTCTTCCAGACCCAGTTCTGACATCCAAAGATTCCGCATTTGCCCCAAAAAATAGCAACAGGACTAAGACAACAGTAAAGGCGTCTTAGTCCTCCATAGCACATTTTGATAGCTTCTTTTTATTTTTAGAATCCTTGTCACATTTCTAGACTTACCAAGTACACACATCCTAACTTCTTGTTGCATAATTCCCTCATTTGTGTCCTTGATTAGCTTGCATTACTAGGTTTTGTAGGTTGAATGCTTATTTGTCTTTTCCAAGCATTCGCTTGGTGGTGAACTCCTAAAAGCTAAAAGAATCCCCTCCTACGTCTTCCTTGTTGAGAATTGACTCACCTTTAAGGTTGATATTCAATCCAATTAGGGTTCCTAATACATATTTGAGTGATAATTGGAAAAAAGTGGTGCTCTATGACCTATGTTATAAAGTGTCCTTTGTCCCATTATTCAGTAACTAAAGAGGAAGGCATATGTAATGTGAAATTTCATAGGATGCAATTTACATCATTATAGAAATATAAATAATTCTCTACATATTAGAGATATAAGTTATCAAATTTATATAATTTTCACAATATTTTGACATAATCCACACATAACAGGAATGAATGAAAGAAAAACTGGACATGGGGAGTGATATTGATATACCTTGATAAATTTTTTTTGAAAGAATCAAACATCAAGAATTCCAAAAGTAATGCATTCCTAGCTCAACAAAATAACTACGTTATAGAATGAGGCTCCAAACTTCAATATGGAGATTGACACTTTTAACCAAAGATAAAATCATGCAAGATATGACCTTCTTCTAAAGTTATGAACATTTTTTGTTGTTTCTCTCATGAGACTTATCCAAAACTAAATGAGATCCACATTTCCCAATCCATATTCCTCAAGATCTTCAAAAAAATTAATTGAATCCTCTTGATTCTTAAAAAAACCCCTACTCACAATGACAAAGTATAGTATAATTAAGTTATTAACACAATCTTAAGCCTCATATTTATAGAAATGTAAGTAACAAGCAAGACAAAAATGTGTTTTCTTCTCACCACTATCTAATCTACCCATGAATTACACAATCTATTTAACAAGCATCTCCAAGTTGGGCATGAAAATTTGCACAAACTTGAAGGAAACGTGATTGCTCCCTCAAACTAAGTTGTTTGGCAATATGTACCTTAAGCATTAAAATATTTTATAGTATAGAACACATTTTATTTAATTAAGGTCATAATTTAAATGTGTTTCTCTAATGAGCCTCATTGACCATGTGCTCACTAAACCATGACCCACTAATACACCACTCATGTTAAATTCATTTGCAATGTCAAACGTAACCTTCCATATTAAAATATTGAATTTTAATGTCCATCACCCCACAAACATCAAATATAGTATTACAAAATATAAAATATTGATATACGCAATGTGTGTAACACATTCCCAATAGTTATTCTCAAGGATGGACATTCTTAGATGACCTTTTAGAAGTTTTATTTTGATGGTTTATATTTTTTGTTGAAATATATTTGATGATTTATTTATTTAATAAGTATGTTTCAAACAAACTTTATATTTAGAGCTTGCTTTGATTACAAGCAAGCTATTTGTAGTTAAGAGCTTAGTAATTTACATTTGTATTCATTTTAAATAACTAGCATTGCATGTATATGTAAATCTTTGTAAATACTTTTAAATTACCAGGCTTTCTACATTTAGTTTCAAGCTAGTAGCAATTTTATATCTACTTGCTACTAAAATTGTGGTTCGTTTTAATTATCTTGCATTAATAACTTTGTGAAATTGAATAGAGTTGAATTATTGTTGTAGGCTTTGTATTGCAATTTTCAATAATGAGTATTTGTATCTTTATATGTGGATCTCCTACAGTTAACCCATAGTATCTATTTTTATTTCTAATTCAACTCTTATGTGTACCCATTCTTTTTTATTATGCTTTTAGCTAAAAATCATAAGCATGTATTAATTGTTATAGATTAGATTGACATCAAGTGAAAATATTATAGAATTCATTTTGTTGTCTACAAGAATTGTTTAGTCTTGTGTTCACACACAATAATAAAAAAGGGATTTCTCTTCTAATTTTAAAAAGATTTTAGCTAACATTATCATTATTTTATATTGCTCATAAAAAAATATCTATATAAATTAACAAAATAGAAACAAGCATGTGCATGTCTAATATATTAGCCTAATTCATTGTTATTCCTCTTTCCCTTTTTTTTTAATGGATTTCCACCATATTTTAACTATTGGTGATTCATTTTTAAATCATATGTTCATTTGTATCATGGTTGTTGCATGTTAAGATACAAAACTTTGAGTAGCAAAAGACACTTTGATATAAAAAAGCAACTTCCACAAACATATAACATTGCTATTATTTATATCATAGATTCACTTATATCAAGACTCTTGTATATTTAAATATAAAATAATTGAATAGCAAAAAAACACTCCAAAATAAGAAAAAGACTTTCACAAACATATGATAGTGATATTATTTAAATATTCATTCCTTAATTTTGTTTTCTTAACCAACTGCTAGAGTGCAGGTATTACCTATATTTCCACATAAACGTACAATTACAGTGGTAGGATGATATATGCCTATTTTTTTTTGTTTTTCTCGCTAGTGTATCCAATACAATTACAGTGGTAGGATGATATATGCCTATTTTTGTATTTTTTCTTCCAAGTGTATCCAATGTTATGGTGGCTCGTCGGTGGTGAGCCTCCATGAAGGAAGAGCAAAGAGAGGAAGCTTCTTTGGTAGGGTCAATCCAAACACTTCATCCCTATCCAACTCGCCCTCTACACTCCATTGAAAGCAATGTATGAGCTGAGCCACAACCAAGTCAACAACAGAAAGCCCCATGGAAATCCCGGGACACCCCCTCCTTCCTGTTCCAAATGGCAACAATTCAAAGTGGTGGCCTTTCACATCTATGCTTGAGCCAATAAATCTCTCCGGCTTGAATTCTAAAGGATCTTCCCAAACACTTTCATCCCTTCCGATTGCCCAAACATTCACAAACAACCTTGTTTTTGGTGGCATGTAATATCCTCCCACATTGCAACCCTGAGTGGACTCGTGTGGCACGAGCAACGGCGCTGGTGGATGTAATCGAAGTGCTTCCTTCACCACACATCGCAAGTACTCTAAGTTTACAAGATCACTTTCCCTTAGGATGCGATCTCTCCCAACCTCTAATTCAATCTCTTGTTGTGCCCTTGCCATTACAAGAGGGTTTCTCAACAGCTCAGTCATTATCCATTCTACAGTTGTAGTAGATGTATCCGTTCCAGCATTTAGCATGTCCTGTGAAAGCATTAAATTCGTTCGTTAGAGGGGGTATTAGACAAGACAAAAGAGCAAATAACTTGGTTAAAAGTACTTTCTGTGCGATGCTAAGGTCCATGAAAATTATTTAAACTGAACTAACCAAGATGATTGCTTTGATGTGTATCCGAGATACTTGTATCTCGGAACTTTCGCTCTCCGCCATGTCCAGCATCACATCCACAATGTCCGGTTCTTCCGACGTTTTCGCCCTTCTCCGCTCAACGTGCTCATCGATGAGCTTGTCCGCAAAGTCATCGAATACTTTATGAACGGCCTGCATGCGGCGGCAGTGGCCTCGCCAATCGAGAAAGGCAAGAGAAGGAATGAAGTCTCCCAGCACAACTACTCCCGCGAGGTGCATCATCTCAGCCACCATCTGTGAAAACCCCTGCCCTCCGCTCAGTTGATGGTCTGAGTAACTTCTGCCTCCAAACATTCTGCACACTATGTTGAGTGAGAGGGAGAAGATCTGCTTCCTCAGATTGACGAAGCGCACGCCTTGCCCGCTCTCCTCCCACACGGACCGCACCATGGCAGACACCTCTTCCTCCCTCACCCACCTGAATGACTCCGTTCTCTTGGCCGTCAATAATTCGATTGTGCACAGCTTTCTCATCTGCCGCCAGTACTCTCCGTAGGGGGCTTCCGCCACGTCTCTGCGCTCGTAGGCCATGTACTTGCCCGACGATGTAGCTGGCCTGTTGGCGAAGATTAGATCGTGGGTTTTAAGAAATTCTTTGGCCATGGCAGGAGAAGAGGCCACAACCGTGGGTACCGAGCCCAGGCGTAGGAACATGATGGACCCGTACTTTTTTGCCAGCTCGGCCAGAGCCTTGTGAGGAAGGCTTCCCAACAGATGGAGATTGCCTACCAGTGGCCATGGCCGTGGCCCTGGAGGCAATCTCAACTCACCGTTGTTGCTCTTGCTCTTGTTTTTTGTGACAAATCTGTATATCATCCAGAGGAGGATGAGCGAAAAACCCAACTGTACTACAGGGGAATTGAGCCATGCCATATTTGGGTAGCCCTGCTTGCAATTATTAAACACAAGTTTACTGGGCAAAAGCCAGGTACGTTCTCGTAATAAATACTGCTCCACAAGATTGCATTTCCCATCGTAGTTGGTTTTACATTAATTTTTAATAATTTTAGGTTTAGTTTTTCTTAAATTTTGGGTCATGGTGATTATGGTATTAGGTATGAAGGTTCTTTATGTATTTATTAGTAAGATGTAAATTTTATATGTAGATTGTATTTTTCATCATTGTTGATTTTATATTAATTTTTAATAATTTTAGGTTTATTTTTTCTCACATTTCCAGGTATGGTGAGTATACGATTAGATAAGAAGGTTTTTTATGTATTTATTAGTCTTTCCTATAGTAGTTGGTTTTAGACTAATTTTTAATAATTTTAGGCTTATTTATTTTAACATTTTGGATCATAGTGATTATGTGACAAGGTAAGAAGGTTCTTTGTGTATTTATTAGTAAGATGTTGAATTTTATATGTAGATTGTCTTTCCTATTGTAATTAGTTTTAGACTAATTTTTAATAATTTTAGGTTTAGTTTTTTCTTACATTTTGAGTCATGATAATTATGCGACTAGGTAAGAAGGTTCTTTTAAATATTTATTAATAATATATTCAATTTTATATGTAACTTGTCTTTTTCATATTAGTTGACTTTAGATTATTATTTTTTTAAATAGATTTTTTATTTCTATTTTGAGTTCATGGTGATTAGGTTAGGTTGTCTTTTGTGCATCTATTAGCACGCGTAAGATGTATTTTAAATGTAAATTGGTTAATTGCATTATCCCACCTTTCTCTTATAATTATTTATCCTTGGGAATATATGTTCATCCTCAAAATATATCATTTACTATTATATAATTAATTGAAATTATTTTTCCATCGTAGATTTGAACCTTGAATTTTAAAATTCAAATCTTGTCGTATTTTTCAATTATCTATTAAGAGTAGTCTAATGTGTGAATTATTCCAAGTTGCATATTAGGGTGGTGTATCTAAAGACTAAACATAATTCAAAATAAATCAGTAGACACATATCTAGGAATCTATAGAGCACATATAGAATTCAATTGCATAAAGTTTTAAAAATATTACATCATCATCCTAGGAGTATATTGCATGCTTTCCTACTATCCTTAGTCTTGGTTAACAATGTTGAATTTATCTATCCAAGAGTTTACTTAAGGAGAACACAACCCTCACAATTCAATAGATTTTTCAAAGGTGTTTATAAAAAACACATGTTCCAAGGCACATTGTCAATGTGAATGAGGTATATTATCTAATTAGTTCTTATCTAGGTCCTATTCATAGTTAATTAAGTTTAATGATGGCACTTTTAGGTTATTTATTTTGTCTTATTTTATGTTATTGTGATACTTTCCATAATTTTGTGTTGTCATATCCTTTCACCTTGTCAATATAAGTCAAGCTTCTCATGTACTTTATATATCCATTATACCATTATCACATCATCTAATCTTGAACATTAATTCCTTTTCACTTTTTTGTGGAAGGTGATTTCTAGTTTTACAAGTTATTTTGGTTTCTTAAGTTTGGTGTGTGACTCTTACAAGGTATTAGAGCTAAGTTTGCAAGCTCCTTCTCAAATCTAGGAGTGATTTAGGTAGAAATTTTGTTGGATACATTTCTAGGAAAAAACAAACCTCGCCATTAATTTCAAAAGATCATAAACCTATACTTTCATATAAAACACTCTATAGTTTGGAGTTAATTTTTTTTTAATTATTTTTGGAGGGTTTTAATATTTTACAAAAAAAATCATATAGTATGAAATCCATACAGTATGGTTCATATGGTATCAAATAATACCATAAATTATGTTTTGTGTATATATCCATTCTACGTAAATGTATTTGTACCCCTTTTAATCATTATTGGTAGAGGTAGAATGGTTGTTAGGTTTTAATAAAAAATATTTTAAAATTTTGTTGGTCTTTTTGTTGGCCCTCAGTCACAGGGATGCAAAGTGGATGGTCACACTTACCCTAGGGGTGCTTAACCCATGAGTGGCATGTGGAGCTAACATTCCACCTCCTCCAAGCTATGCAACTCAAATGCCACCAATTTAGTCATTGTTTGTTGGTGTTTCCACCACCTTACCACCAAGTTCCAAGATTCTATGCTTAGCTACTACTCTGCTTCATCTAAGAAACATAGCTGAAATCTTGTTCTCACCTACTATCCAAGTCAACATGTCATCTCATTGCCAAAACAATGAAGAGGTCCTCATTTCCATGACTTGAAGGAGATATTTCTAGAGGCATAACTTTTTTCTAGGACATCATATCTTTTAACTTGTAATAATTGTTAGAAACCTAGTTATGAACCTTTCATAGTGGCATAAGTTATTTTTCTAGATTATATTAGAGGTGTATAATATTGTTGATTCAATTCTATATTATCTTTAGCTTTTGAGCTCATATTTTTCCCTAATGTGTCATATTTTTTACTTTTAATAGTTATTGGAAAGTTATTTTTGAGCAATATAAATCTATTTATGTCATTTTTTTAATTTTTTTTAGACATCAAAACTTTAGTTTAGAGATATTTTGGTACTCTGATGCATTGATGGTACAAATTATTGAAATTGGTGGTTGGTTTTACTTAGGGGGATTCATTTTAGTATTGATTCAAATTTAGAAGATTTGGTATAAGTTTATTATAGCATATTGTTTAGTTTTCTCTATTGGTGTTTTTTTCTTTAATGGTGGATTTAGGTTCATTTGAACTTCTCACTCCTCATGATTATCATATATAAAAATCAAGGTTCAATGATTACTCCTATCTAAGGTTGTATGGTTTATTTTAGGTGAACTACAATTTGATTTCAATAGGGATTATGATATATTCTCTCATAGGATTAGGGCTATGGGTTCAAATATTTGAGATCTCAATTGGCTAGTTGTGGGAAAGATGAATTTGATAAGGAATCTATATTCTTAATTTTTTCTAAGTTAAAAGTACCATTTATTATGGGCATTTGCAAGAAGTTGGATCCACAAAATGTTCAAAAAGTGGTATTTTTTTTTACTTTTAAGTTTGTCACATTTCAACTAAAAATTTGTTTTTACTTTAAAAATTTCATTTAGAGTATTTTGTCTAGGTTCCAAATATTTAATTTCTATACCCAAATGATGCAAATTAATTTTTAATAAGCATGTATAAAAACTATATTTTTTAAAGTCATTCTTTTAGGACCATACCATGCATGTGTACACATCATAATTTGACCTAAATAAAAGTATTTTCTAATTCCTTTTGGGGAAATATGTGTAAAAACTTTAAGATTGATGACGATATTTTTATATTTTTTTCTAAATATTTTTTATTAATTTTTTATTGGTCATAATTACTATTTTTGAAAACCAACGTGTACGAACAACATAATTTGATCAAAACCAATCATTTTAAAAGAAAAATCTATTGTGTAGAGAATTGCTTGTAGATTGATGTTACATAGCTTTTTTTACAAAAAAAATAATTTATTATAAAACTAAAAAAGTTTGATATTTTAAGTTTATTGACTAGTTTTCTTAGAGATTAAATAAAAAATAGAAAACATTATCCAATATTTTTTTTTTACATATTTAGAAACTAGACATCATGATCTATAATGGGTTTTAATTTCATATACCAATTCTAAAAAAGTACATTAGCTATATTACGAAAGTCAAATATTTCTCTTGACATTTCCTTAGCTTTTAGTTGTAGGTCAAAGGCTAAGGGTTGGGTTACCAAAATTTTCTCAAGCCTAAAACCAAATAAAAAAGAAGGTTGTGATTTAAAATTTTTAGAATGGGTACTCACTTTAAAATGGGTACTCGTATAGGGGAAGAAGGATGACAGAGGCTCTCCCGGCTTTGTTGGCACTGCTCTGGCCACCTGATGGCCTTTCTTGAAAACTTGATCATTTAGTTTTTCTAGGCGTGGCCCATATGACTCCGGAGGTGTGCCTTTTTACCACCCACTCTTTTTTGTGAATATGTACTTTTATATTATTTATTAATATAGATAGCTGCTTATTCATCAAAAAAAAAAAGGGTACTCATTCTAAAAATATAACAGGTACCCACTTTAAAATAGATGCCCATTTTAAATTAGAATGGGCACCCATTTTAAATTATAATGGGCACCCATTTTAAAATAGAATGAGTACTTGTTTTAAAGTGGGTACACATTCTATTTTTAGAATGAGTACCCATTTTAAAGTGAGTGCCCATTCTATTTTAAAAATGGGTACCAATTTAGGAATGAGATCTTGATCTAAGGCTCATGATCCCATTCATGTTAGCATTTTATTATACTATATTGTTTATATGTAGATTTCCTTTTCCATCATTGTTGATTTTATATTAAGTTTTAATAATTTTGGGTTTAGTTTTTTTCACGTTTTGAGGCATGGTGATTATAAGATTAGATAAGAAGGTTTTTTGATGTATTTATTAGTAAGATGTTGAATTTTATATGTAGATTATCTTTTCCATAGTAGTTGGTTTTAGACTAATTTTTAATAATTTTAGGCTTATTTTTTCTTACATTTTGGATCATGGTGATTATGTAACAAGGTAAGAAGGTTCTCTATGTATTTATTAGTAAGATGTTGAATTTTATCTGTAGATTTTCTTTCCTATCGTAATTGGTTTTAGACTAATTTTAAATAATTTTAGGCTTAGTTTTTTCTTACATTTTGAGTCATGACAATTATGTGACTAGGTAAGAAGGTTATTTTAAATATTTATTAATAATAATTGAATTTTATATGTAACTTGTCTTTTTCATATTAATTGACTTTAGATTATTTTTTAAAATAGAGTTTTTTATTTCTATTTTGAGTTCATGGTGATTGGGTTAGGTTGTCCTTTGTGTATCTATTAGTGTGTAAGATGTATTTTAAATGTAAATTGGTCAATTGCATTATCCCACCTTTCTTTTATAGTTATTTATCCTTGGGAATATATGTTCATCCTCAAAATATATCATTTACTATTATATAATTGATTGAAATTATTTTTCCACCCATAGATTTGAACCTTGAATTTTAAAATTCAAATTTTATTGTATTTTTCAATTATCTATTAAGAGTAGTCTAATGTGTGAATTGTTCCAAATTACATATTAGGGTGGTGTATCTAAGGACTAAACATAATTCAAAATAAATCATCATACACACATCTAAGAATCTATAGAGCACATGTATATAGACTTCAATTGCATAAAGTCTTAAAAATATTGCATCATCATCTTAGGAGTATATTGCATGCTTTCCTGCTATCCTCAGTCTTGGTTAACAATGTTGATTTTATCAATCCAAGAGTTTGCTTAAGGAGAACACAACCCTCACAATTCAATAGATTTTTGAAAGGTATATTATCCAATTAGTTATAGTCTAGGTATATAGTGCACATTGTCGATGTGAATGAGGTATATTATCCAATTAGTTCTTATCTAGGTCTTGTTCATTGTTAATTAAGTTTAATGATGGAAATTTTAGGTTATTTATTTTATCTTAATTCATATGATTGTGATACTTTCCATAATCTTGTCTTGTCATATCCTTTCACCTTTCCAATATAAGTCGGGCTTCTCATGGACTTTATATATCCATTATACCATTATTGCATCATCTAATCTTGAATATTCATCCCTTTTCACTTTCTTGTGGAAGGCGATTTCTAGTTTTACAAGTTATTTTGATTTCTTAAGTTTGGTGTATGACTCTTACATGGTATTAGAGCTAAGTTTGCAAGCTCATCAAATCTAGGAGTAATTTAGGTAGGAGATTTTGTTGGATGCATTTCTAGGGAAAAAAAACCCTCACCATTAATTTCAAAAGATCATAAACCTATACTTTCATATAAAACACTCTATAGTTTGGAGTTAAAAATTTAATTATTTTTGGAGGGTTTTAAGATTTTACAAAAAAAATAATCATATAGTATGAAATCCATTTAGTATGGTTCATATGCTATGAAATAATACCATAAATTATGTTTTGTGTATATATCCATTCTACATAAATGCATTTGTACCCATTCTAATCATTATTGGTAGAGGTTGAATGGTTGTTAGGTTTTAATAAAATGTATTTTAAAAGTTTGTTGGTCTTTTTGTTGGCCCCCAGTCACAAGGATGCAAAGTGGATGGTCACACTCACCCTAGGGGTGCTTAACCCATGAGTGACATGTGGAGCTAACACTCCACCTCCTCCAAGCTAAGAAACTCAAATCCCACCAATTTAGTAGCTTTTTGTTTGTGTTCCCACCACCTCACCACCAAGTGCCAAGATTCTCAGCTTAGCTACTAGTCTACTTCATCCAAGAAACATAGCTAAAATCTTGTGCTCACCTACTATCCAAGTCAATATGTCATCTCATTTCCAAAACATTGAAGAGGTCCCCATTTTCATTCCTTGAAGGGGATATTTCTAGAGGCATAACTTTTTTCTAGGACATCATATCTTTAACTTCTTATAATTGTTAGAAACCTAGTTATGAACATTTCATAGTGGTATAAGTTATTTTTTTAGATTATATTAGAGGTTTCTAATGTTTTTCTTTATTAATGATAAATATGTTTTAAATGGTTCCTAATACCCTAAACAAAAAGGAACAGTGGCAGTAAAGATAAAGCAATGGATTGCCCACACAACCAACCAAAAACAAGCTAATTACAAAGGCATCAGCAAACCATCAACACAAACCAGCAGCAAAAAGAAAAGACAAAAGAGAAAAAAAACCATTAGATAAGTTCTTTGATCATCTTTCTACTTTTAGGTCCTTGGATGCCAGCTTATCATGCATGTCTATGATATCTTCCACATCCTGCCTAGGGACCATTTTTCAACTCTTAGTTTTACTCTGAGTACACACACTCAGCCTAGCACCCAAGTCCGTGGTCTGAACCTCCTTGATAGCACTCTCCCCCATTTCCTTGCTTACCTGGTCACTAAAAAGACTTATGTGCATCCATTCTTTTTCCTTCTCATTGAGGAAAACCATACCTTTCACCAAAGCCTACAACTTCTCCCTACTAAGATTAATGATCGTGTCCATGTCCTTACATAGTTTCCTGTAATTTTTTTCTAGCAATGCCAACCTTAGTCCATAGTATTTTTTCATATTCACCAATTCATCCACCACGCAGTCGACAGTAGAGTTCATCAATTTGGCCAAACCAAAGATGGAATCCTTCTCCTTAAGACTGTGAAGTGTGGAAATGTTGCATTGGGCAATAGTGTCATGCTTGTTTGTCAAGGTCTTGAAAATTTTGAACTAGCCACATTAGCAAATTAAAAGAAATGTCTACCCCTTCTTTCACCATACCCAATGCCTGCGAAAAGTCCATGGCCCTCCAAAACAAACCTCTACCCTAATGTGAACCAGTGGGAGGATCCTCATCCTGAGAAACATCTGGTATAAACTTGTACTTTCCCCTATCCTTGGAAGTTGACTCATGATCAGGCTCCCCACATTAACAACACTATCCACCTTACCAACAAGAGGGGTCCCACCATCACCATCATAAGCCATGTTCAAATTTCCAAAATTCACCATCTCACCAACTTGAATAGCCTCATCCACCTTTGGAAGCTTATTCCCCATCTCCTTAGAGCACAAACCCTGACTCTTGGCCTTCTTACCAATGCAAATCCCCTCCTTAGCAACCTCCTCATAGACATCCTTAAGTTTGTGCTTAACACATGGGAGTGAAGGTTTAGCCTTCGAAGTAGATATTTTTTTCCCACCAGATGAGGGTGTATAGTCTAGGTCAGTATTGTACCCATCAGACCATCTCTCTAAGTCCTCTTCAATTTTTGTTCCCTCACTCTCAAGAACCTCCTCAACCTGACATTTCCCACTCCCTTTCCTCTTCTTTTTCAAAACAGGGGAATGGGGAGATTCAACTATATAGTTGGATTTAATAAAATCAACTATGACATGCAAAAAAGGGTTTCTAGGGTTCTTCCTAAAATTCAAAATTCCTTCCTCCAAAGAAAGCAATAGGTAAAACAAGAAGGAAATGAGCTTACTATGTCAGAAGTGATTTAGAAAAACAAAGTGGTGACCATATAGTGTCATATATCTACCATCCAGGGTGAATTACTGCATTAACGCCATAGCCACATCCTGCCAAATAGGTTTAATCTTAGACCTATCATACTTGCCACAATCCAGTCTAACCATTTTAACCCTTTGTCTATCCTAGAGAAAATTTTGCTTGGCCAACTGTGAGAGGTTCTTGTCTTTGTAGAACTTCCTTCCTTCTGTCGACATCCCAGTCACTTCTCAATGAAGTCTTCATTAATCATGGTATCCCTTCCAAACATGCTGAGAACTCTGCCATGCCAAGAATCAATGAAATCTTTGACAATGTTGAAATTAAAGCCATGCAACCTTTCCATAAAAGGGTTCACCCCACCTTTCTATAGGATCTCCCAAACATCAACATTAGCCTTGAAGTCATTGCAGGAAAGTAGTTCCATTATGCATCTATCACCACCCATCATCGAAAGCTTTGCAATTACAGAGAGAAACCACACACAAAAGAAAATAAACAATAAGGAAAATGGGAAATGAACACCAATAAAGTGTGTGTGTTTGCTAGGAGAACCACCAAGAGCAATAATGGAAAGGAGGCTCATGCAACTCAATTTTAAATTCCCACAAATTCCAATAAACATTAGTTGTACAAAGTGTCTAATCAGCTAGAAAAAACCATGATACCCATGCATTCCTATAGCCGAGGAGATAGCCAACACCAATGTACTAAGATTTGTCATTATGGAGCAGATTTTTTAACTCAAAGGGAAATATGTAATTCGCCTCCCAATACCTTGCAAACATCACCCCAAGATTCACCACCCAATCAACCACACAATTCACATCTCTAAAATCATGAGAAATATAGATTTCATCAAATTCCTGAATCAAAGCAAGGGCGTCCAAAATGAAATTTCCAATAGTCCATGAGGGGGGAGAACCTTTCCTAAGACAATTGACAATATTAAGGGAGTCCCCTTCGATCCAAAGCTTTGAGATCCCCTTGTCTCTAGCCAACTTTATACTATTATAGTTTGCTTTCTAATGTTGTTGATTCAATTCTATATTATCTTTAGCTTTCAAGCTCATATTTTCCCCATGGTGTCATATTTTTTACTTTTAATAGTTATTGAAAAGGTATTTTTGAGCAGTATAAATATATGTCAACTTTTTACTTTTAAAGATATCAAAACTTCAATTTAGGGATATTTTGGTGCTCTGATGCATTTATGGTACAAATTGTTGAAATTGGTGGTTGTTTTCACTTAGGGGGATTCATTTTAGTATTAATTCATTTAATTTAGAATATTTGGTATAAGTTTATTATAGTATATTGTTTATTTTTCTCTATTGATGTTTGTTTCTTTAATGGTCGATTTAGGTTCATTTGAACTTCTCACTCCTCATGATTATCATATATAAAAAATCAAGGTTCAATGGTTACTCCTATCTAAGGTTGTATTGTTTATTTTAGGTGAACAACAATTTGATTTTGTGGACACGAAAAAAGTAATCGTTCTACTTTTTCTCATGTTTAGGCCTTCCTAGTGGATTTTGGCTTGATTTTTCCTAGATTTAATGTTATAATATGACATTAGGTCTTGAATATTTAATTCATTAAAACTTCTAAGATGTCTTGTAAAAATGTTGTGAAGTGTTGTAACACATTTCTAGACTTTTATAGACACTTCATTTCATAATTCATCATAATAATTCCTTTTTATTACTTACCAAGTCTTATTTTAAAGTGTTGTGAAGTGTTGTAACCCACTTTCATGCTTTTCTAGACTTTTCTTCATTAATTTAACCCTTTCTTATGTTTACATGACCCTTTAATACACTTTTCGACCCCCCTTAAGTGTGTTATTGAGGATATTCACTTTAAACAATATTTAATGCCCCGAAGTTCCCGACACCCAATCAAAATTTCCCAGGTGGACTAGGTTTCCACCTTAGGTGACTTATTCCCATGTGGCATAAAAATCAAAATAATTTTAAAATTCAAGTAGGATTTTGTCCTCTAATCCTTGAGGTCGGCCTGTGATGTGTTATTTTTTAGAAAATTAGTAAAATCATGTATAAATAAGGGTTTTTTCCCTCATTTTACATCTCCTAATTCATTCAAGCATTCTCTTAAGCAATAATCTTAATCATTCTCAAGTATTCAAGTACTCTAAGCATAATCAAGTCATCCATTGGAGCACTTCAAATTGCATATCATCAGATTTTCATCAACAAGGGTTTGGTAAGTTGATAACACTTGCATGTTGTTTATTTATCATTCTCTTTACATTTCATTTCATTATCTTGGGTTTGATTACCAAAGTGGGGTTTGACCAAGGAAAACCCCTATAATCTAACCCTCAACCATTTTTCCCCCTTTGTATGTGTGTTTGCAGATTTTGTAGGTAGATTTGTCAAAGGATAAAGCGAGAAAAAGGTGTTTTCAATCAATCAAAGCTATTCAAGTCAACATAACCCTAAATCAAGCTTGGAGATATTCTATAGGTCATTTTTTGAAGATTTAGATTTGGACCCACATTAGAAAAGCAAGTGTAGACCTGAAGCTACAGTATCTTGTCCTGAGATCCCTGAAATCTACAAGAAGACTAAATCGCCCCTCCTGGAAATTTAGTCCCACTCCAAAGCCTGAATAGTGGTTTCTGTATTTCTGGACACCGATTTGGCAGATTCCTGTTTCATAAAGTTTTCTCAGAAACAGGACTAAATCGTCCCACCTGGAAACTTAGTCCCATTTGACTTGCATATCATAATTTTTAGAATTCTAGAGGTCTCTAAAATCTTCAGTCAAATCTTCATCACCTTCCATGTGCACACATTTTTTTTCATAGCTTTCTATTTAGTTTTATTTGCATTTCTAGGTTGTTTATTACATGTTTGCATATCAAACTATGTTATCTAGCACTTCATAATTCTTAGGTTTTGCATTATAATATCATCTCATTTTTAGATTGTTGCATTAGTACATCATAATTAGACAAAGTTCATCTCATTTGCATTAGTCTTTAGTGTAAACACCACAGATTTTAACCCTATTCCTTCCCTTTTAGGTGAAAGATCCTAGAAGAGTAAGTGTCCAAAAGGGTTCCTAAAATCTTGGTTTACATTTTGGTGAACCTGCATTTTCAACCTATTTCCTTCTAATTTCAAGTGCATCCTATGTTTCATTTGAATTGCATTAATTATTAAATTGTTTAACTTGCATCCTAGGTTTTACAACTTGCATTAGTGAAAAGTTTCAATAGCTTGCATTTTTGCATCCTTTTTGCATTGAAAACAACAAAAATTCTGCATTTTCATTTTGTAGTTGCATCTATGCATCTTAAATACATAAAATTGCATTCACAATCTCAGAAAAAAATTAAAAAAAATCATCACTGGAACTAAATCGCCACACTAGGAAACTTAGTCCTGCACATTCTGCATTCTACTTTCTGGCATTTTCTAGTATTTTCTATATCTCAGTTTTCTATAGTTGCTTCTCTTTCATTGTTTCCAGAATTACATACTTATTATTCATTTTCTTGCATTTATTTTGCTTCATCAATTTGCATCATGGTTTTTTTGCTTTAGTAAGTTTTTGCAATCATTCAAATCCTTAGTTGACATGTCCAATTGTACCTTTGGCTATGATCATAATGACCTTGAGCTTCCTCATGCTCCTTCAACTCCTCATGATTGTCCTCCTCGTGATGTTGACATCACAGGAGAAGATGATGTTAGCATGAATGAGTTCTTTAATGTATACTTTGACAACCTTGAAGACAACAAAACATTTTATCCATCCATGAAGTCTCAAGATCTCCCTACCATATCTCCTCCTGATATGTTTGGATTCCTACATCCTGAAACCAATGAAGGACCTAAGTTCCCTCCTACCGGTGGACCTAGTTCTTCTTCACAAGCAATTACACAACCATCCTATGTTACTAAAGTCACCAATAACCCTATCAACCTTGAGGAGACCTATGGAAAATATTTTACTATCTTACAAAATCAATAATGTGACATTACAAATGAACATGAAATCCACCAACTTTTTGAGAAAGCTCCTACACAAGAAAACACACAAGGGATAGGCTATCAATCCCCTCCTAACTTGAACATTCTTCTTCCTCAAGAACAACCCTTCAATGATACTCATGAAATAGAAAAAAGGGTCCCCATGGGTCCTCCTCCCTCTTCCATTCATGAAAAGGGTGAATCAAGTAAATGAAAATGACCTTACAAGCTGAAAAAATCAAATTTCCTCTCCATCCACCACCTGAATGTGAAAGGAAACTCCAAATGCTTTTAAACAAAGTTATTATATTACTACCACCTTCAAATAGGTTGTTCATATGTCCTAAAGATTCAAACGTACCATATTGCAAATATCATCACCTTCTTGGCCACTGCAGTGAAGAATTTTAGACATTAAAGGAAGTACTGAGTAAGTATCACTTTATTGATACTGACTGTGATCCTATAATTCCATAATGTACCATTTCCCATTCCTTTATTATGCCATGATTGTAGAATCTTACATTCTCATCATTGCATTCAATCTTTCCATTACCTACCTTGGCTCACTCTTGCCTTGCACTCAGTGGAGGCAAGAAGTTGTTAACCTTGTCCTAGTAATACATTTGTATTTGTCCCTTAGTTGTGTTATTCAACTTCCGCTTACCCTTACTGAGATTGGGAGGCAAATGACTTATCTCTTGCTTGAATTTCATTTTCATTACTAGTCTTTTTTCCTTTTTCTTTGATTGTATGTGTGTATCGTGTTCCCCTGTAGTGTGTTTGATTCTTTCCCTCACCTTGTGCATTTCCTCTATTTGTACCTTCATTCTTCTATATGTCATACATTACTTTTTACTTTTTCTTTTGTTTTGTGTTTTCCCTTTTAGGGATGATGCAAAGCGTTGAGACGCCCTATGCCTCTTCCATGTTGATCCAAAAAGTCCCTTGTTCTCTTTCGCTTTTCACTTTTGTTTTGTGTTTTCCTTTTGGGGATGACACAAAGTGTTGAGATGCCCTATGTCTCTTCCATGTTGACCCAAAAGGTCCCTTTTTCTTTTTCAATTTCCTTTTCTTTTCTTGTGTTTTTCTTTTGGGGATGACACAAGGAATTAAGGCTGAAATGTCTCCTTCATGTTAACCCAAAAGGTCCCTTGTTCTCTTTCGCTTTTCTCTTTTATTTTGAGCTTTCCTTTTGGGGATGATGCAAAGCATTGAGACCACAATTTCTCTTCCATGTTGACCCAAAATGGACTTTCTTTTCTTTTTTATCTCTCTTTGTGTCATTCTTCTCATTCTATGTATTCAAGAAATGATGATAGTTTCAAGCTCTTTAATAAAAAAATTACAGCAACGAGCATACTGACCCCAAATCCATAGATCCCTTTTGTGTTTGATGTTTTCCCTTCTTGGGGGCAACCCATTCCCTTTCCTTTTTCTTTTTCTTTCGCATGACGCAGCCTTACTTGAAAACATATGACTTGGAATAGGTGCTTTTCAAGTTTGGCTCTCATGTCTTCTTTCTTTTTGTTTGCATTTTTCCTTTTCTACTTTAAAAAAATTTCTCACAGAACGGTGTGTAGAAATTTCTTTAAAGTGGGGGCATACATTAGAATTATTCATTTTCATTTCGTTCTTAGTCAGCCTTGTTACTTCAAATGGCGTGTTTGTCACTTTGTGGATGACATTGGGTGCAGTGTCCTTCATAAGTGTGATTTATCTTCTAGCATATTACATTCCTCTTAGTGGCCTGATGCGAAGCACTCCATCCCCTAAGTTGTGAATCTTTTATTCTTTGATTGGTCCTCTCTTGGATACATTAGACAGAATGTTCCCTAAGTTATAAACCTTGCATGAACCAAACAAGATTCATTTGAACATTTTTTACATTTTTACATATTTACATTTTCTATTTTGCATTTTTGCATTTTGCATTGCCACCTTGCCTAACATAGCTTGCATGCCTGTGGTACCTTTTCACTTGTTCATGAGTTCTAAGCATATGAAGCTTTGCTTGTCTCATGAAGCACAAATTGACATTTTCCTTTATGGTGCCTTATTAAAGTTATCAGGAGTTATAACTTTGATATGGTTGAGTGGGAAGCCCATTTTGAGGCACGACTTTCCCCATAGCCACCTTTTTGTGGATCTCTCACCCTGTGGATGACCAAAATTTTTGTGGCCCCAGAGTGAGTATGATTGGGATTTCTCACCCGATGGACAGCCAAAAGGCTCGTCGCCTCAGAGTGAGTACACATTCCTTCTTTCTAAGCAAGAAACCTAGATCTAATCCACAACAAGTTGGAAAAATGATCGAAGCTCTCTTTCTTCTTTTCTAATCATCACATGTGTTCATTTGTGCTTATGATTGGTTTGCCATGGGATCATAATCCTTGGGGCTTGATCATCCCTCTTGATTATTGACATCTCATCTTACTAATTATTAGTGCATTTGAACCTTTCTTGGTTGCATGATAGACTACTTTAGTGTGAGTTTGAAGCAAGTTCATCCTCTCACTAAAGTGGGGGCTAAATTTGGAAACGAAAAAAGTAAGCCTTCTACTTTCTCATTGTTATGCCTTCCTAGTGGATTTTGCCTTGATTTTTCCTAGATTTAATGTTATAATATGACATTAGGTCTTGAATATTTAATTCATTAACACTTCTAAGATGTCTTGTAAAGATGTTGTGAAGTGTTGTAACACATTTCTACTCTTTTCTAGACTCTTATTATCATAATTCATCATAATAATTTCTTTTTATTACTTACCAAGTCAAATTTTAAAGTGTTGTGAAGTGTTGTAACCCACTTTCACACTTTTCTACACTTATCTTCATTAAGTTAACCCTTTCTTATGTTTAAATGACCCTTTAATACACTTTTGGGCCCCCCTTAAGTGTGTTATTGAGGATATTCATGTTATACAATATTTAATGCCTTGAAGTTCCCGACACCCAATCAAAATTGCCCAGGTGGACTAAGTCACCACCTTGGGAAATTTAGTTTCATGTGGCATAAAAATCAAAATAATTTTAAAATTATGGCAATATTTTGTCCTCTAACCTTTGAGGTCAGCCTCTAATGTGTTATTTTTGAGAAAATTAGTAAAATAAAGTATAAATAAGGGTTTTTTTCCTCATTTTACATCTCCTAATTCATTCAAGCATTCTCTCAAGCAATAATCTTAATCATTCTCAATATTCAAGTACTCTAAGCATGATCAAGTCATCCATTAGAGCACTTCTAATTGCATATCTTTAGATTTTTATCAAAAAGGGTTTGGTAAGTTGATAACACTTGCATGTTGTTTATTTATCATTCTCTTTACATTTCATTTCATTATCTTGGGTTTGATTACCAAAGTGGGGTTTGACCAAGGAAAACCCCTATAATCTAACCCTCAACCATTTTTCCCCCTTTGCATGTGTGTTTGCAGATTTTGTAGGCAGATTTGTCAAAGGATAAAGTGAGAAAAAGGTGTCTTCAATCAATCAAAGCTATTCAAGTCAAAATAACCCTAAATCAAGCTTGGAGATATTCTATAGGTCATTTTCCAAAGATTCATATTCAAACCCACATTAGAAAAAGCAAGTGCAGACGTGAAGCTACAAGATCCTGTCTTGAGATTCTTGAAATCTATAGGAGGACTAAATCGCCCTTCCTGGTGATTTAATCCCACTCCAAAGCCTGAATAGTGGTTTCTATATTTCTAGACACCCATTTGGCAGATTCTTGTTTCATAAAGTTTTCCCGGAAACATGACTAAATCACCCCACCTGGCAACTTAGTCCCATTTGACTTGCATATCAAAATTTCTAGAATTCCATAGATCATTGCAATCTTCATTCAACTCTTCATCACCTTCCAAGTGCACACATTCTGTTTCATATACTTCTATTTAGTTTTATTTGCATTTCTAGGTTGTTTATTTCATGTTTGCATATCACACTATGTTTTCTAGCACTTCATAATTCTTAGGTTTTGCATTATAATATCATCTCATTTTTAGATTATTTTATTAATACATCTTAATTAGACAAAATTCATCTCATTTTGATTATTCTTGAGTGTAAACACCACATAGATTTTAACCCCATTCCTTCCGTTTTAGGTGAAAAATCCTAGAAGGGTAAGTGTCCAATAGGGTTCCTAAAATCTTAGTTTATGTTTTGGTGATCTTGCATTTTGAACCTATTTCCTTATGATTTCAAGTGCATCCTAGGTTTCATTTGAATTGCATTAGTTATTGCATTGTTTAACTTGCATCCTAGAGTTTTACAACTTGCATTAGTGAAAAGTTTCAATAGCTTGCATTTTTGTATCCTTTTTGCATTGAAAGCAACCAAAATCCTGCATTTTCATTCTGTAGTTGCATTTGTGCATCTGAAATACATAAAATTGCATTCACAATCTCTGAAAAAAATTAAAATAATCAGCACTAGAACTAAATTTCCACACTGGGCGACTTAGTCCTACACATTCTGCATTTTACTTTCTAGCATTTTTTTGGTATTTTCTCCTCAATTTTTTGTAGTTGCATCTCTTTCACTATTTCCAGAATTACATACGTATTATTCATTTTCTTGTATTTAGTTTGCTTCATCAATTTGCATCATGGTTTTTTGCTTTAGTAAGTTTTTGCAATCATTAAAATCCTTAGTTGACATGTCCAATTTACCTTTGGCTATGATCGTAATGACCTTGATCTTCCTCATACTCCTTCAACTCCTCATGATTATCCTCCTTGCGATGTTGACATCATAGGAGAAGATGATGCTAGCATGAATGAGTTCTTTAATGTATACTTTGACAACCTTGAAGACAATAAAACATTTTATCCATGTCCATGAAGTCTCAAGACCTCCCTACCATATCTCCTCCTGATATGTTTGGATTCCTACATCCTGAAACCAATAAAGGACCTAAGTTCCCTCCTACCGATGGACCTAGTTCTTCTTCACAAGTAATTCCACAACCATCCTATGCTAATAAAGTCACCAATACCCCTATCAACCTTGAGGAGACCTATGGTAAAGGTTTTACTATCTTACAAAATCAAGAATGTGACATTATAAATGAACATGAAATCCACCAAATTTTTAAGAAACCTCCTACAGAAGAAAACAAACAAGGGATAGGCTATCAAGCCCCTCCTGACTTGAACATTATTCTTCCTCAAGAACAAACCTTCCATGATACTCATAATATGGAAACAAGGGTCCCCATGGGTCCTCCTCCCCCTTCCATTCATGAAAAGGGTGAATCAAGTAAATGAAAATGACCTTACAAGCTGAAAAAAATCAAATTTACTCTCAATCCACCACTTGAATATGAAAGGAAACTCCAAATGATTAAATTAAACATAGGTCTTATACTACTACCACCTTCAAATAGGTTGGTCATATGTCCTAAAGATTCAAATGTACCATATTGCAAATATCATCATGTTCTTGGCCACCACAGTGAAGAATGTCAGACATTAAAGGAAGTACTGAGTATCACTTTACCAATACCAACTGTGATCCTATAATTCCATAATGTACCATTTCCCATTCCTTTATCATGAAATGATTGTAGAATCTTACATTCTCATCATTACATGATCTTTCCATCACCTACCTCAGCTCACTCTTGCCTTGCACTTAGTGGAGGCAAGAAGTTATTAGCCTTGTCCTAGTAATACATTTGTCTTTGTCCCTTAGTTATGTTATTCACCTTCTACTTAGCTTTACTGAGATTGGGAGGCAAATGACTTGCATTTGCATTACTAGTCATGTTTCCTTTTTCTTTGATTGTATGTGTGTATTGTGTTTCCACGTAATTTGCATTTGATGTTTTCTCTCTCTTTGTGCATTTCCTCTATTTGTACCTTCATTCTTCTATATGTTGTACATTGCTTTTTCGCTTTCGATTTTGTTTTGTTTTTTCCCTTTTGGGGATGTCACAAAGTGTTGAGATTCCTTATGTCTCTTCCATGTTGACCCAAAATTTCCCTTGTTCTCTTTCTCTTGTCTCTTTTGTTTTGTGTTTTCCCTTTGGGGATGACGCAAAGTGTTGAGATGCCCTATGTCTCTTCCATGTTGACCCAAAAGGTCCCTTTTTCATTTTTTGATTTCCTTTTCTTTTCTTATGTTTTCCTTCTAGGGATGACACAAGGCATTGAGATTGAAATGTCTCCTTCATGTTGACCCAAAAGGTCCCTTGTTCTCTTTTTCTTTTCGCTTTTGTTTTGTGTTTTCCTTTTAGGGATGACGCAAAGCGTTGAGACCACAATGTCTCTTCCATGTTGACCCAAAATGGAATTTATTTTCTTTTTTTTCTCTCTTTGTGTCATTCTTCTCATTCTATGTATTCAGGGAATGATGACAGTTCCGAGCTCTTTAATAGAAAAGTTGCAAGAATGAACATATTGACCCCAAATCCATAGATCCCTTATCTATTTGGTGTTTTCCCTTCTTGGGGGCAACCCCTTCCCTTTCCTTTTTCTTTTTTTTTCGTATGAATTAGCCACAATTGAAATAATATGACTTGGCATAGGGGATTTTCAAGTTTGGATCTCATGTCTTCTTTCTTTCTGTTTGCATTTTTCCTTTGGTACTTTAAAACAATTGCTCACAGAACAGTGTGTAGAAATTTCTTTAAAGTGGGGGCACACATTAGCATTATTCATTTTCATTTCATTCTTAGTGTGGCCTTGTTACTTCACATGATATGTTTGTCACTTTGTGGATGACATTGGGTGTAGTGTCCTTCATAAGTGTGAGCTATCTTCTAGCATATTACATTCCTCTCAGTAGCCTCATGTGACTCACTACATCCCCTAAGTTGTGAATCTTCTATTCTTTGATTGGTCCTCTCTTGGATATATTAGACACAATGTTCCCTAAGTTATAGACCTCGCATGAACCAAAAAAGACTCCTTTGAACATCTTTTACATTTTTCATTTTTTTATTTTGCATTGCCACCTTACATAATGCAACTTGCATGCATGTGGTACCTTTGCACTTGTTCATGAGTTCTAAGCATACGAAGCTTTGCTTGTCTCATGAAGCATGAACCAACATTGTCCATTGTGGCGCCTTATTAAAGTTATCAGGAGGCATAACTTTGATATGGTTGAGCGGGAAGCCCATTTTTAGGCATGACTTTCCCCATATCCACCTTTTTGTCGATCTCTCAGCCTGCAGATGACCAATAATTTTGTGGCCCCAAAGTGATTATGCTTGGGATTTCTCACCCAACGGATAGCCAAAAGTCTCATCGCCCTAGAGTGAGTACACATTCCTTCTTTCTAAACAAGCAGCCTAGATCTAATCCATAATAAGTTACATAGATGATTGACACTCTCTTTCTTCTTTTCTCATCATCACATGTGTTCCTTTGTGCTTATGATTGGTTTTCCATGGGATTGTAATCTTGGGGGCTTGATCATCCCTCTTGATTATTGGTGTCTCATCTTACTAAGCATTAGTGCATTTGAACCTTTCTTGGTTGCATGATCGGCTACTTTAGTGTGAGTTTGAAGCAAGTTCATCCTCTCACTAAAGTGGGGGCTAAATGTGGACAAAAAAAAAGTAACCCTTCTAATTTTTCTCATGTTTAGACCTTCCTAGTGGATTTTGGCTTGATTTTTCCTATATTTAATGTTATAATATGACATTAGGTCTTGAATATTTAATTCATTAACACTTCTAAGATGTCTTGTAAAGATGTTGTAACACATTTCTACACTTTTCTAGACTCTTCTTATCATAATTCATCATAATAATTCCTTTTTATTACTTACCAAGTCTTATTTTAAAGTGTTGTGAACTGTTGTTACCTACTTTCATGCTTTTCTACACTTGTCTTCATTAATTTAACCCTTTCTTATGTTTAAATGACCCTTTAATACACTTTTGGGCCCCCCTTAAGTGTGTTATTGAGAATATTCCTGTTAAACAATATTTAATGCCCCAAAGTTCCCGACACCCAATCAAAATTTTCCAAGTCACTAACTCATTTGACTGCAAAATCCAACAAAAATTTCTGACGAAATATGTATAATTTGATGTATTGTCAGGTGCTTGTGAAATTTGAAGTGTAATTTTTATTTTCTTAAAATTTTATTCCCGAAGTTCCTTGAAATTTCGGTGAACCTAGGTTTCGTGAAAATTTTGACTAAGTTTCATCAAAATTTTGACAAACATGTTCGTCAAAATTTTGAGAAAAATGGAAAATCAGTAAAAGTGAAATTGTGGCTGACATGAAATTGTGAGTTCGCCTATTTATTGTGATAGTGTTTTGCTAAACTTGCGAATTTTCTCTACTTGCAATAGTTTGTGGAGAACTAAGGACAATTTTCTTGGGAAAAAAAAAATTCAAGAAGATATCGCCAGGTTGAGGGTAGTCATTGTCTTTTTCTAGAATTCAATTGTGAAGTCACATTTGTACTTCGAGGTTTGAAAATCTTATTTTAAAGCAAAATCTCATCAGATTTAATTTTTAGACTTGTGCATTTTGAGAATTTGATTTCCAGATTTTGTTGTGCAAGTTCAATATAATGATTTTAGGATTCTAATGGTTGGAAATCATAGTAAAATCAGAATTTAATAAGTTCTAGAATTAGCATTGTAAAGTGTTTTTTGGGTTGGTCATTAACTTCAGACTATCTTCTCTTTTGCAGGGGTGGTTGCATGCCAAATTTTTTTGGTGCAAAATATCAGAATTATTAGATTTTGTTACCTGTCTATGATTAAAAATTATTAGAGTTTGAGTTTGATATCTTTTGAAGATCTAAATATTCAAGCTTGGTAAAGAAAAATCATGTCAGATAATATTAGTCGAGAACAAAATGAACAGACAATTGATAGAATGTGGGCTAGATTGAAAAGAAAGGGCGATGAGAAATGTTATTGTCCTTGCAATAATTGCAAGGGTTTAAAGATGAAAATACTTTTAATCACAATAGCTAAGAAACATTGTAGGTAGCATGGTCACATTGAAGGGGAGCATAATTATCATCCATTGGTAAGTTGTTAATTATGTCTTTATATTGATTGAATTTGTAAATGTTTATATCATTTTAACATTTTATATATATATATAAAATCATTTGATCATGATCATGGTTTATTTGTTTCGATCATTATTATAAAGGTTGGGCACCCTAGGGCACAAGATATGGATTATCAGGACTCAGAGAATGTGGTTTTGCAAGAGGAGGAACATGGAGTTGTGAATATCGAAGATGAAGTTAATGATCCTTTGGAAGAAAATGACATGCACCATAAAAAATAGTTGAAGATGATGGTACAAATACATTGATCCATGACACATTTAGTGGCATAGCTGATGATGATGATCATGATTTACCTGTACTTGAGAAGGTATACGAGCCCCTTTATGAAGGCTCCTAAACAACTCTTCTCTTTGTTATATTGTTGCTAGTGAACTTGAAGGTTATGAATGGTTTATCCAACATAGCAATCTCACAGATGTTAAGGTATGTTATATATGTCATCTTTTTTCATCACTAGTAAATAAAGGATGAAATATGTACCATTAATATTTTTTATATTAACAAATTATTTTTTGTTGTAGATTGATTGGTGAATTTTTGTTACCACCATCAAATATTTTACCTCACTCATACCGAGATTTATTTGGCATTATGAAAGATATTGGAATTGAGTATCAAGTAATAGATGCATGTCCCAATGATCATATTATATATCATAAACAACATGAATTTTCAATAGAATGTCTAGAATGCCATATCAGTAGATATCAAACAGATCAACTAACAAAAAATGTGCCTCACAAGGTTCTTTGTTATATTCTCATTATTCCACGTATGCAACAATTATTTAGGTGTGAAAGCTTAGTGTAATTTATGGATTACCATGCATGGAATAGAAGTGGAGATGACATTCTTCAAATTCCTGCGGATGGTTCTGCATTTAAGGACATGGAGGAAAAATGGCCACACTTTAAAGAAGAACCTCATAATCTTAGGCTTTCATTGGCAGCGGACAGTGTCAATCCATTTGGAGAGTTGAGATCTATTTACTCAGTGTGGCCTATTTTTGTTATCAACAATAACATTCCTCCATGGATGTCAATAAAGAGGGAGCACATAATGTTGTTAATGATTGTTCCAAGTATTTGTTTACATCAATTTTCTTTAACATAGTAGCATCTCATTTGTCTTATTTGTTGCATAATGACTTTTTGTTTTTTAAATTTAATAGTCATGTACATTAATTTATATATATTGCAGTAAAATGGTTATAATAATTATGTAATGTTTATGTTCA
>VDFB02271358.1:158639682-158688554 GCA_007258455.2 Sequoia sempervirens
GGAGGGAGTGAGACCTAAGAGAGAGACTTTAGAGGGATAAAGAGTTATCCAGTTAGGCTAATGAGGAAGAGAGCATATGAAAGGTAAAACCTCAACTATCCATCAATGATAGTAAATCATGCACTCTCAACATTATCAAAGTGATCGACCAAAGAGAGGGGAAAGTTAGATTTTTTCAAAGCATGTCATTTGGAGAGCACAAAATTTGGCACTCACAAAATGACACATCACATTTGGTGCTCACCAAATTTGGCACTCGCCAAATCACTTATTTTGGATGGCTTAATTGACAGGATTTGCCAAATTTCCTCATATTTTTGTCTGTGCTCACCATCATGTTTGCACATTTTTCAATGAAAGTTTATAAAAAAACCATGATGGTGTTAACCTCTCTCTTAGCTATCTAAATATATAATTCTTTTTTCATTTTGATTCAGTTAAGGTTTTGATCCATAACTTCATTATAAATGCCTCTGTTTTTTGTCAAAAACCAACATGTGCTAGTTTTAGGATAGATTTTTACGCGTTCATCAAAACGTGAAAAATATGACATTTTTTAAAACTAGACTTCATTCTACACATGATTAAAAAAAAATCAATTTTTGATTAGTTTTCAAAAATTTAGGGGGGAGCACACTCAAATTTTAGCTTTTCAGGATGTGTCAACTTTCAAAATTCATAAAATATTATATATTCATTAAAAAAATTATCTAAAAGAATGAGGATAAACTACATTGTGTAATCTAATTTCTCACCATTCAGATTTTTGAAATTCTAAAAAAAATTAATAAAAAAGGGGGGGCCCTCAGGCACTATGTTGTTTTTTGATAAAAATATGACCTATTTTAGGCCCCCACCCTTTTTGAGACCGATAATCTTCATTAATTTAAAAAATAATTAGTAGCTTGGAAACTATGCTCAGAGTACTTCAACTCTTGTTCTTGCTGCATCTTGAAATTTTGAGCATAACAATCTTCATTTTCTTGTGCAAATCAAATTTTTCTGATTTCTGAAAAAAGTGGCATCTTAAGAGCCAAAATTATGTCGTAGATCCATGCCCTTACCCCTCTTAAAGTCCTATCATAAGTAATATATAATCGGCCTTCGATTAAGTTAAATAATCGACCTCTATCATTGTTAATGATAGTCGATTTCCAAGCAATAGATATTATTTAAATATATATCAACTAAGGATGACCTACAACTTCCCACATAATGAATCGACTCAATTATTCTACTATGGTGTATGTATGCTCAAATAGGTTACGTTATTGGTTACCTAACCAATATCTTCTCCTGAGTGATACTTCCCCTTCACTTGGAGGAATTTGAACATATACCTACAACCATTAACGCATGTCCATGATAGTGAGTTGCTCACAAAATATGCAGTATACCTAATACATCTCTAAGTTAGAATGTCAATTCAATAACCATCCATTTCACATATATGTAGTACTTTTCATAACTTTAAATGAGATAACATTCATTCATAATGCATTGATAACAAAGTGCAAGCACATTTTATTCATCTTTAGAATTCACATTACATTCATATTTACCCTAAATAGTAATAGTAAATAGTAATAACACAATTAGGGTGTAACATACTCCCCCCTTGTGAATCAAAGTCCCCGATGGTTTTATGTAACAACATAAAACAAGAAAACAAACAACAAATTGTCTCAAACATTCTCAAAAGCATTTAGAATATGAGGAAACTTTTGATGAATCTCAGCATAGTCCTCCCAAGAGCTTGAGTCTTCCGCATACTGGTCCCACTGGACTTTGCACTATCAAACCTCTCTATTACACAAGAAAAGATTAGTTGTTTCTAGAACCTTGACGGGCTCGAGAGTTACCACTCTAGGATCCAGTACCTATAAAGTAGTCCAATCAATCACATTATTATCACCTGGTATATACTTCTTGAGGTAGGACACATGGAAGACATTATGCATCTTGGCAAGAGCTAGTGGCAATGCAATTCGATAAGCTACCAGATTCACTTCCTCTAGAATCTCAAAAGGTTCTATGTAACGTGGGGCTAACTTGGAAGACTTTCCAAATTTAATGGAGCTCTTGTGAGGTTTCACTTTCAACAACACTTTGTCACCTATGGAAAATTTTTGGGGCACTTTGTTGGCATCAAAGTAACTTTTATGTCGGTCGTTAGCTTCAACCAACCTTTTCTTAACAATCTTAACTTTCTCTTTCATTTCCACTAACATCTGTGGCCCAAAGCTTAATCTATTTTCAAGTATATCCCAACTTATAGGAGTTTGACACTTTTGACCATTTAATGCTTCGAAAGGAGCCATCTTTATTGGGAAATGGTAAGAATTGTAAGAAAATTCTACTAAGGGAAAGTAGTCTTCCCAATTGTATTTTTGATCCATGCAATACATCCTAAGTAGGTATTCCACTACTTGATTCACCCTTTTAGTTTTCCCATCCATTTCTAGATGATATTGTGAGCTAATATTCAGTTGAGTCCCTAGTACAAAAAGCATTTTCTGAAACCAAGAAGTGACTCCGGCATCCCTATATGAGATTATCTTCTCAGAAATCCCATGTAACCTAAACACTTCTTGCACAAATTTCCTTGCTATGATAGGTGCTCCATCAGTTAGATTCCTAGGTACAAAATGTTCTACTTTGGTAAGCTTATCTACAACTAAAAGAATGGCATTTTGCTTATTTCTCAACATAGGAAATCCTTGCACAAATTCCATACTTATGACTTGCCACTTACTCTCTAGTATATCATGGGGGTATAACAAGCCTGTAGGGTGATGATGCTCCACTTTCATCCTTTGACACTCAAGACACCTTGCCAAAAATCTAGTAGCATCTCCTTTCATTCCCTTCCAAATATATAATGGCTTCACATCTACCATCATTTTTTTCACTCCAGGGTGTCTAGAGTATGGAGCTTCATGTACTTCCTTCAATACTAGATTTCTTAACTCTTCTATGATAGGTACATACATTCTACCCTTATATCTAAGTAATCCATTAGGTTCAAAATGAAAACCTTCATACCTAGAATCTTATGGATTGCTAATGAGTGCTTGCTTGAATTGCAGGTAGTACTCATCCTCTTTTCATTTTTGCAACACTTTCCCCTTAAAGTCAATTTGAATCATTACTGTTGACACAATATGACGTCTTCGACTCAAGGCATCAACAACTTGCCTTTTATATAATTGATATTGAAGTCATGATCAACTATTAACTCTAACCACCTTCTTTTTCTAGAATTTAGATTAGGTTGAGTGAAAAGGTACTTTAACCCATTATAATTAGTTTTCATCTTAAAGGGTTTCCCCAACAAGTAATGCCTCCACATTTTCAAAGTGTGAACCACAACTGCTAATTCAAAATCATGCGATGCATAATTCAGCTCATAAGGTTTCAAATTCCTAGATACATAAGCAATTACTTTCCCATCTTGCATTAACACACCACCTAAACCCTCCCTGGATGTATCTGTGATAATAGTAAAGTTACCCTCAGGATCTGGTACTTTCAAGATCGATGCTATGGTCAATTTCTCTTTGAGCAGGTCAAAACCTTCGTAGCACTTCTTAGTCCATTCAAATTTTTTCCCTTTCTTCTATAAAGAAGTAATTGGAAAAGAAATCTTGGAAAAGTTTACAACAAACATTCTATAATACCTAGCTAAACCCATGAAACTTCTTACCTCTAACACATTGTTGGGTACTGGCCACTCAAGTACCACCTTGATCTTAGCTGGATCTACTGAATTCCATCCACTGAGATCATATGCCCAAGATAATGTACTTTCTTTTGGAAGAAGGTACACTTAAAGAGTTTTCCATACAACTTATGTTCTCTAAGTCATTCTAGGACTACTCCTAAATGCCTACAATGTTCCTCCTCATTCCATAATAAATCAGGATGTCATCTAGAAAAATAAAAACAAACTTATCTAGGCAATCCCTAAATACACTAGTCATCAGGTTCATAAATGTTGCGAGTGCATTCATTAAACCAAAGGGTAAAACTGTTAACTCATAGTGTCCATATCTAGTTTTGAATGTAGTTTTAAAGATGTCTTCATCCTTAATCTTCAGTTGGTGATATATAGATCTTAGATCTATTTTAGAGAATACGGTGGCTCCCCTCATTTGATCAAAATGATTGTTTGTGTGTGGCAACAAATACTTTTTCTTCACCGTATCTTTATTAAGAATACAATAGTCGATGCACAAATGAAAAATACCATCCTTCTTTTTCATAAAAATGATGGGTGCTCCCCAAGGAAAAACACTTGGTCTTATCAACCCTTTAGACAACAGTTCATCCAACTGTGCCTTAAGCTCCATCAGCTTAGTGGTAGTCATCCTATAGGGCACCTTGGAAATAGGTTCAAACCCTGGAAATATATCTATAGAGAAGTCAAATATCCATTTCTATAGCAACCCTGGTAACTCATCTGGAAACACATCCAAAAAATTTCTTAATATTGAATACTTCTCCATGTCTGACTTTCCAGTTTCATCCATTTAACCATCTTCCATCTCTTGGAAGCTCTGGGATTCCAAGTTATCTAGATCTTCTCCAAGTTCTTCTATCTCAACGGCAAAGAGTTTGCACCCTTTCTTTTTAGCTCTAAATAGTTGCATTTCTGAGATTTTACAAATCTTGACCTCTCTAGGTATCCCTTGAAAATTTATCGGTTACCAAGATCATCTAGGTATTCTATAGTGTTCACGTGGAAATTTACCTTATCCCTATGCCTCCACAACCAATTCATACCTAGGATAATGTCATATAATCCTAGACGCGTGACATATAGGTTTACTTGTGTAGAAAAACTAGGTAGCTCTATCCTAGCCTCAAACAAACATTGTTCCACCTTTGCTCTTGTTTGGTTTGCATACTCTGCATCCCAAGACATTTCCATGTATCTAGCCTTCATAGATAATTTCTTAGCTACTCTAGGTGAAATGAAATTGTCAGTTGCACTAGTATCAATAGGAACAAAAATATGTAAGCCAAACAAAATACATGTCATTTCAATTGGAGTCACTTGATACTTCACCTGGAAGTCATCCACAGCTACATGTATCTTTTGTTGAAACATCGCTTGCTGGGTAGGTAGTAGATTACCATATGGTCAAGGCCCAGAATATTTATTAGGACACTAATTAGCATAGTGGTCCCCTCCACATGTATAAAATCTCGTAGCCAGTCCACTTTTCCTTGTGGGTTCTCTAGAATTGTTGGAATTTTCACTAGTTTTGTTGGTATCACCACCACTGGGACTATTCCTTTTTCGCTCCCTTCTAGACTCTTTTCCATCATTGCAAGATACTTTTTCCATTTTCCTTGGTACATGTTTCACAACTTCCACTTTCTTTGGAGCTAGCTTGTTAGGAACTTCCACAACCTTCTTATGGTCTCTTCCTTCTTGATGGGTGGAGATAGCCTTGAGCTTTTGCTCCTATTTTATTGCTTTCTCATATACAAGATCCATTTTTGTTGGATTGTGCATATCCACCTCTCCTCCGATCTGATTGTTAAGTCCCATTATAAATTTTCTTGTGTGGAAGCATTCATCTTTATGATATATGGGAACATAACATAGAAGTTGATTAAACCTCTCCCAATACTCGTTGACCATCATATTACCTTGTATAAAACTCTAGAAATCCAAGATTTTTTGGTCATAGTAGAGTTGGGGTAACCACCTCTTATAGAAAATCCAACAAATTCTCCCCATGTCAGCTTCCACGAGTTAATATTGAGTTCCAATTTTTTTTTCATCCACTAGTTAGAGGCTTCTCTTGCTAACTGGTATGCTCCCCAAGCGGCTTTAGTGGTCTCAGTGTAGTTTCAAATTTCAAAATACTTTTCCATTTGGACAAGCCACACCTCAGCTTCATCTCCTCCAGTGCTTCCCTCAAACTTGGATGGGTTAATCTTCTTCATATCTTTGGAAAGTTCAGAAGCCACACACTTCTTATTTCTTTCCTCAAATGGCGTATGTGATTTTTCCCTCTTGTGATTATGAGTTTCAACATGCCCATGAGAAGAGTTTTCTCCCTCATTTTCATTATGTGCAATGTCCTCTACCATAGCTTTTACTCTCTTGCTCAAGGTTATCCAACCTTTCCAAGATTTGGTCAAGTCTAGCTTCAACTCTTGTGGGTCCTTGCCCAACTTCTTGGCTTCCGCTAAGATTGGTTCTTTTCCTCACCATCTTCATGAGAAAGGATTTTTACCTAAATTTTTATCCATGTTAGATTTAATCATGTTATCTACTATCTTATGGAAAACATTGAAATGAAACTCATACATGCATGAAGAATTTCACATAAGATTAAGCATACGCTTTTGATAAACACATGATTTTTATTCATTTCTTAAGGATTTCAATATCTTTTTTATTACAAGGAGTGAGTATTCAAATAGTCGAGTGGAGAGTATCCCTTTGATTCACTCTCTAACACATAACTTAATGGAGTATATCCTAAAAATTGAGATTGTGGCTCATCTCTCATTTGTTCATACCTATCCCAAAAAGGATAGTAGCCTTTAGATTTGTCATCTGATACATAGTTACAAGGTACATACCCCTTGGATTCATTACTCGAGGAAATTACAACCACTAATGGAAGAGCTCTAGGGTTCCTAAAGGTAAATGTCAGACCGACACTTCCTTCCTAGGGCATATCCCTGGAAAGTGATAATGACTTAGAATTTTCTGGTGAGATGGAAGATAGGCAGTTGTACTTGGCCCACATCTTCATATTTCTCTTCACATGGCTGATCCAAGAAAGTGTGTGACTGAATGTTTCAATGTCGCTTAACTAGATGGCATTGTTGAAGTTGGTACCCTCAATTTTTTTAACAATGGCCTCTCTTTCCTTCTTGGCCTTGAGGTAGCACCCATTTCTGATTATTGACTTTTGAGTCATTAATCTAAGATGCACTATCTTGGCACAAGAATTTCCAAACATTAGATAACATTGGAAAAAAAGAATGATGAGCTCATAGGTTCTAGAGCTAAACCTGGTAGCTCTGATACCACATGTAACATGCCAACCCTTCAATGAAGTAAAAATTTCCTAAGTTTTCAATATGCGAGTAAATAAACTATGTAATAAATCATTGCAATAAAAAAAATATTTTCTCTCTTGAGAATATATAAACAAAGATGCCATAACCATAAATAATAAGGATTCCATTCCAATACAATAATTTCACAAGTTCTAATAATACATGAATGTACACAGTTACATACATGGCTCAATTGACCTTTGAAAAAATAGCTTATAGATGGTTCAGGTTCCTCCTTTCAAATCTTGGTTCTTTTGTTGCCTCATGTGGAGTAGAAGCATTACTCAAGTGCTTTTACACCAACCATGGACTCATATGCAGTCCTTCGTACATCTATCATTTGATAGATGACCCTTCCTTTTGATGAAGAGATTGGTAGAGTAACCAAATAATGACAACCAACTAAGATTAGTGTTGAGTCCTACATAACTAGAACTTGTAAACCCACAATCTAGGACTAGCATGTAATACTGGATCATGGTGAACTGACAGTGGAGCTAGAGGTAATCACACTACTTTGGCCAAAGTGTTCTCATTCAGTACTTTGAATGAAGGTCATTCTATCACATACACTACTCAAGGCCTATTTTACTTAAGGCCATCATAAACTATGCATAGGTATTTCCTTCAATGGATAATCTATAACCCCAACAATAGCCTATCACCATTTCTACAAATTTAGAATAAAACTATAACAAAGTAAATGTACAAGCTCCCTCCCATAATGGATAAAAATTACTAGAGGTAGTCACTAGCTATCCTAGTTAAATAAAAAACCTAGCTAAGAGTAGCACATATGTCACTCATGTTTAATCATATCTAGTATGTAATACCTATGATAAACACAAACCTCCTAATATGGAGTACATACAAGCACATCATAATAACTTCTAATTCCTTTTCCAAGCATTGCTATTTTCCCTAAATGCAAGTACTCATAATAAACAATTCAAAGCAATCATGGAAAAAAATCTTTCAAAAACTAAAAAAATAAAATCTAAGAAATGTCCTCATGCCTGTTTTCACTTATTCAATTGATTGATTGTAAGTTAGTTTCCCACAACAACAGCTAGCTTATATTTGCATCCTTCAACTATGCCACAGTAACTTCTCTCTCTCTCTCAAGTTGGAAATGTACTTCACTCAATATGATACTACTCTCACAATAATCACAACTCTCTCTCTCTCAAATAAAATAGAATATTGAAAAAATGAATTGTAGAGAAGAATGCATAAAATGCTGAGCACAAATACATATGGAATGCATCCCAAATAAGTGAGTTTTCTCTACTATTTATACAACAAAAAAGAGGTTTATCTCCCTATAGATTAGGCATGAGTGTTGACAACAATTTCCATGCATAGCTACTCACTCAACTTAGATAAAATGTGGTGCACTAAGAAGAACATACTCAAAAGAATGGTGCTGCAAGTCGACCTCTTTTGATGACAGCAATGAAAGACTTTCAAATCAGCACATGATGATAAAGGTGTAAATCGAATTGCCTTCCCAAAGGACATATACAATAAGTAGGATTCATAAGGTGGCACGAAAGAATCAAATACCTTCTATAGGTTTGGCACAATTCATCACTTGTTGAATCGGTCAATAACTACTATGCAACACATAATTCATATCAACTTAGTCTTACATGAGCTGACTCACTTCATTTAATAGATTGACCAAGTCATCGACTTGTTGTACATAACCTTCATACATTTAACAACCTTTGGTATTAACCAAATGACAAAGCATCACAGAGTTTACTAAGTCAAAGATGTATCCAAATAAGGTGTCGACTAAGTCTCCCTCACATAATGACTTCATGGCTGTAAGTTATTTTGTAGAATAATCATTCCAAATACATGGGCAACATGACTAATAATCAGCCTCTTAAAGTGCAGAGATAAGTAATATATAATCAGCCTTTGATTAGTTAAATAATCTGCCTCTATCATTGTTAATGATAGTCGATTTCCAAGCAATAGATATTATTTAAATATATTAATATATATATAATCACATATACATATATACATGTATATGTATATATATATGTTAATATGTATTTATGTATATATCATATACCAACTATGTATGTATACATTTTATATACCAATAAGAATAAGCAAGATAGTAATCCCATAGTAATAACAATATATCAATTGTATACACATATATATGTATATAAGTATATGCCTCTCTGTACATGTATACGTATGTATACATATATCGATACATTCATATGGGCATGTCCATTTTCCATCATACACATGTATCGATACATATATACATATGGATATATGTATATACTATACACATATATATACACATTCGATTCACACAATAGCCATACACAATTACTATTGCATTGATAAACACAACGCAGTAATTCAAGAAAGAACTTATAACCTCAAATAGATAAACATCACCCAATAATGCAAACATATCAACTAAGGCTGACCTACAACTTCCCACATAATGAATCGACTCAATTATTCTAGTGTGGTGTGTGTAAACTCAAATAGGTTACGTTATTGGTTACCCAACCAAGACCTTCTCTTGAGTGATACTTCACCTTCACCTGGAGGAATTTGAACATATACCTGCAACCACTAACACATGCACATGACAGTTAGTTGTTCACAAAATATGTAGTATACGTAATACATCTACAAGTTAGAATGTCAATTCGATAACCATCCATTTCGCATATATACAATAATTTTCATAACATTAAATGAGATAACATTCATTCATAATGCATTGATAACAAAGTGAAAGAACAATTTATTTATCTTTAGAATTCACATTACATTCATATTTACCCTACATAGTAATAGTAAATAGTAATAACACAATCGGGGTGTAACAAACTAGCCATAATCAAAATCTATTGTACTATCCTACAACTAATGGGAACACCTTTAAAATGAATAAAATATAAAAATAAATTACCATCCTAGATTTTAATGCTCAAGATACTCACATTCTCAAGGAATAAAAAAAAATTAGCCAAAAATAAGAGGAACAATTATCCAAAACAAATTCATTCTTGATTTCTATTATAATATTTTTTTAACAAAATACAAAGAACTCAAGTTGCACATATGAGGGTAATGGGTTACATAGTACATATAAGACTTCATTATAAATTTATGACCACCTTCCAATAGTTGTATGCCAAGTTTATTAGTAGACACATTCATGCCATGGATTGAGTATCATAAACCCTAGCTAAGTTGTTTTAGTTCCCAAATTTCAAGCAAACATGCATTGAATATTTAGTTCGCCAACCTCTTCATAATACAAAAAATTATATCTTTCCCTTTATAAATTTACTATCAAACTTAAATTTAAGAAATATGTATCTATTTACCCTTATTTCATTCATTACATCTAAATAAACAATCTTCCCTGCTTCACTATGTGCAACTTGATGTATAAAAATGAGATTGGTTAACAAGGATGAAATACAAAGTATATTATTCGATGTTTCTTATCCAAAATTAATATAATATCTCTCATAAAAAAATAATTATGTGTTATTCCTCATCAACATGTGTGGTAAAGTATATGACTCAAATGAAGAGAAGATACCTTATGATGAAGCTGTATGATGTGAAGCTCCAAAACAAGAAGACATCAAACCCTAACTTTGGACTTGTGGATGTAAGAAGTGCCTTACCTTTCATTTTTTTATATCTCATTAAACAACCCATATGTTCTTGATCATATAAATAATGAGCCATAATATATTATTGAAGGAAAAAAATGTATTGTTCTTTAGAAGAAGGGTATGTGTAGGATCATGATGGGCCAAAAAGTGGTGATATGTAAGTGATATGGCCCATGTGGCTGACAATTGTTTTTTACACAAAATTGATGAAACGAAAAGGGTTTTTAAAGGAGATTCTCACCTTTCCAAAAATATAAATTATGCTTTACTTTGAATTTAATAAATAATTATTATTTATTTTCTATTTGAATTACGACTAAAGTCCTAATTGATAGCTGAAAAAACATCTATAGCTTTCAAACGGTATCACATTTTTTGAATCTAAAACATGTGTCACATTCTATGCTTCACATACTATAGGATTAAAAAAATTGAATTTCATGAAGTTTTGACCAAGTTAAGGTGGTCATACATACGAGTTTTTATATTTTTAAAAGTTGTAATAAAAATTCATAATTAATTATTTACTTGGAAAAAAATTACAAAAAAAATGCATCACATCCGGACATGAGTCCTCTAATTATATCTAAAATCTTATAAAAAATATTATCATTTTATTGTGGTTAGGGTGGTCAGACAGACACCTACTTATTTTTTCCTAAAATTTAAGTACTACTGCATTAAAATTTCAAATTTTCACCATATAGATTTTTTTCTTTTTTTAAATGAACCTAGTAGTTTAGAAACTACATTCAATTTGTTACAAATTCTATTCTTACATATTTTTGAAATAATATAGATAACTTATTCAAATTTTTACGTCAAGTTGCCTAACTTTTATTTTTCTGAATTTTTCACCACTTAAGGGCCTATTTTTTCCATGATGATCTTGCACATACCCAGAAGGTTCCCCAAGTCTTTTGCAATATCACATATAGGTTTCTCCTTCTTAGGTTCATCTACTTTAGAAAAATTGGGAGGATCATTAGATTCTATCATAAATTTTAGATTCTTCTTACCTTTTCCTTTGTGTGATCGGGCCACTAATGCCCAACTTCTAGAAAGTGTATCTAATTCGGTAAGATTATCTTACTCTTTGGTCAAAATATCTTAAAAATTGTGGACACTAAAAATGGAATACTTCACTTCCTTATCTATAATAAATGGGGATTAGGAGGAATGGATCTAATTTCACAATATCCAGACTCAAGGGTACCTTAGATATCCTTGGAGATGAATGAGACAAGAAAGGGGTTCACCACCACCAAGTGTAAACTTGGAAAATGCAAGATGATTGAAAACACAATGTGGTATGCAAAAAGACATATAAATGCAAGTAGAATGTAACAAAAACTTATGAAATTTAAAGTGTCCGCTTGGAGACTAGAGAGAGATGGAAAAGATCTTTGGAATCCTAAAGAATTCACTGTTTATGCCAACTGGGACTCATACGCCAAGATGGGTGACTTAGTCCTGCTTTGGGAAGACTATGCTAGAACAAGTTTCAGACAAATGGGTACTCAGATCTACAAAATTCCTATTTAGGCCTGGGAAATGGGACTCATTCACCACTAATGGAAAATCAGTCCACCTTTAGTTTTCTGGAAATTCAGAAAAGGAAACTGTATCCCTCAGTCTGCTTTTGTGTTCCCAATTCATATCTAGGCCTGAAACTACCAAATTCAATGTGTAGGTCTTCACCAAGTCTTGTTTGTAACTTTGACACCTTTGAATGCTTTTGATAACTTAATAAAAACTTTTCCAACCTTTCTCTTTGACAAATCTGTAACCTAGACCTACAAATCACATGCAAAGAGGGGAAAATGTTGTGGGGCTAGTGAATAGGGGTTTTCCTTGGTCAAACCCCGTGTTGGTAATTAAACCCTTGAAATGAGAATGAAATATGGAAAGAGAATGATGAATGAACAAAGACAATGCTAGAACTCACAAAACCCTTAAAGTAGAATGCTACAAACATGTAAGTGATGGCTCTAAACTACTTGAATGCTAGGTCACTTGATTGCTTATTAGATTGATTGGGGGTGAAATGAGTGAAATAACCTTATATTTATACATAATTATGCAATAATTCCCGAAAATACATCACATGGGCCGACCTTAGATTTTCAAAAATAAAAAACCCACTAGAAATTTGAATTAATTTTGAATTTTGAGCCAAAGGGGACTCATTTTCCACTTTGGTTGAATGGGTCCCACCTAAGGGGACTCATTTGCCCAAAATTGTGAATGGGTCCCACCTTAGGCATTTAAAGTGGGTTTTAGGATTTAAATGTTTTAAATGATGTTTATCGAGTTTGTTCTAAAAAATACACTTAATTAAGGCCTATAGATGTAAAATGGGGCCAATTAAAGCATAAGAAGGTCCAATTATTAATGTCAAGCCTAGAAAAGTGTGAAAGTTTGTTACAACACTTTACAACACTTTGAAATAATGCTTGGTAAGAGGTTATTTAGGTGAAATATATAAGTAAGACACTAGAAAAGTGTGAAAATGTGTTACAACACTTAAGTAAGGTACCATTTAAGCCTTTTAGTTTACAAGGGCCCAAGACCTAATGTGAATGTGTTATTCACATTACAAAATTAAATCAAGGCAACATTAATCCAAAATCACAAGGAGGGCCTAAATGAGAAGAAAAAGTAGAAGGGTTAATTTTTTGGTGTCCACATTTAGCCCCAACTTTAGTGAGAGGATGAAATTGCTTCAAACTCACACTAAATTAGATCAACGCACATCAAGAGGGGTTCCAATTAACTAATGCTAGCAATATTAGATGACAATGATCAAGAGGGGTGATCAAGCCCCCAAGATAAGGATCCCATGACAAACCAACATAAGCACAAGGGAACACACATGAAAATGATATCAAGAACAAGAAAAAGGAACAAGAATACTTGTATGAAAAAGATGAAGTAGAGAAAAAGAAAAGGAAAGAATGAATTGGATCAAGATTCAATCGTTTGTCCAGCACAATGTGGATTAGATCTAAGTTGTTTGTCTGAGAAAATGCATACTCACTCTGAGGTGATGAAACTCATGTCTGTCCACTAGGTGAGAGGGCCTAAAGGGTGAGAGACATACACTCATGGTTGGTATACACTCACACACACGTAGGTGGCTATGGGGAATGCCATGCCTCAAAATGGGCTTCCCGCTTAACCATACCAAATTTATACCTCCTAATAACTTTAATAAGGCATTATAAAATAAAATGACTTTTCAAGCTTCATGAGACAAGCAAAACTTTGTATGCGTGGAGCTCATGAAAAAACACAATGGCACCGTAGGCATGCAAGCTATGTTATGCAAGGTGGCCATATAAAAAAATGCAAAATGTAACATGCAAAGAATGTTCAAAGGAGTCTTACTTATGTCATGCGAGGTCTTTAACTTAGGGAACATTGTGCCTAATGTCTCCAAGAGAGCACCAATCAAAGAATACAAAATTCACAACTTAGGGGATGCAATGTGTCACACCAAGCCACTAAGAGGAAAGCAATATACTAAGATAGATCACACTCATGAAGGACACTATACCAAATGTCATCCACAGAGTGAGAAACACATCGTATGAAGTAAGAAGGGTGCACAAAGAACCATGAAAAAGGAAAATGGAAAGGAATAATTCTAATGTATTCCCCCACTTTAAAGGAATTGATAACACCATGTTGTGAGAAATTACTTTAAAGTAGCAAATGAAAAATATAAACAAGAAAGAAGACATGAGACCCAACTTGGAAAGCCTATGCCAAGTCATATGTTTTTGAGTAAGGCTACATCATGCGAAGGAAGGGAAAAATAAAAGGAAGGGATTTCCCTTAGAATGAAAAACCAAACACATAAGGGATCTATGGATTTGGGGTCAATATGTTCATTGCTGCAATGTTTTGTAAGGAGCTCAGAACTGTCATCATCCCCCAAATACATATAGAACTATAAGAATTACACAAAGAGATTGAAAACAAAGAAAAACCTTTTGGGTCAACATGGAAGAGACATAGGGTGTCTTGATTCCTTGTGTCATCCCCAAAAAGGAAAACATGAGACAAATGAAAAAGAAAAGGTGAAAAATAAAGGAAATAATTTTGGGTCAACATGAAGGAGACATGGATGTCTCGATGCCTTACATCATCCCCAAAAGAAAAACACAAGAAAATGAAAAGGAAAAGGCAAAGAAAAAGAAATCCTTTTTGGTAGACATGAAAGAGACATGGATGTATCGATTCCTTGTGTCATCCCCAAGAGGAAAACAAAAGAAAAGGAAAAGGAAAAGGAAAAGGAAAAGAAGTGAAAGAGATGCACGACATAGAGAAGAATGAAGGTACAAATAGAAGAATGTCACAAAGAGAGAGAACATACAAAAAAACATTGCGGGGGATCACATTACACACATGCAATTACACAAAAGAAAAGAAAAAGAAAATGCAAAAGACTAGTAAGGAAAATGCAAGTCAACCTATGAGCAGGTCATCTACCACCCAATCTAAATTGACATAAGTGGGAGGTGAACAACATAGCTAAGGGATAATGAAAAATGTATTAATACGAAAAGGCTAATTTTTTTTTTCCCCCACTGAGTGCAAGATAAGAATGAGCCAAGGGAGGTGATGGGAAAGGTCATGGAATAGTGAGAATGGAAGATTCTACAACTATTGCATGAAAAGGAGTAGGAGAGTATGTTATGCGATCACTGGATATCAATCATTACCATCAAAGTGATACTTGCTCAATATTTATTTCAATGTACAACACTCATCACTACTATGTCCACGAACTTGATGATATGCACAATGTGGAACTTTGGAATCTTTAGGATATATCACAAACCTATTCATCAATGGTAATATTAGATCAGTTCTTTGTTTAAAAGTATTTATAATTTCCTATCACTTTCAAGTGGTGGACGAAGAGGAAAATTTAGTTTTTGTAATTTGTAAGGCCTCTTGCATTTTCGAGACTCACCCTTTTCTTTAGTTGAAGGAAGAGGACCTAAGGGGATCCTTGCATCCTTGTCATTGTTATTATTCAAGGGTTGCTCCCTAGGAAGAAGGGTATTCAGATAAGGGGGAGAATCAAATATCACTGTACCATCATCATGAAGCCTTAGATATTATCTAGGAGGCTTGCTATTATGAGAGGGATCTTGATAGCCTATCCCCTTTGTGGTTTCATTGGTTGGTATTTTCTTTAAGAGTTAATTTATTTCATACTCACTTGTTGTGTCACATCCTTGTTTACTCAAGATTGTGAAGCCTTTGCCATATGTTTCTTCAAGGTTGATAGGAGTGTTTGTTACTTTGTTATCATAAAATGGTTGAATGTTTGTTTGTCTAGAGGAACTAGGTTCACCTTTGGTAGGGAACTTAGGTTCAAATTTTGTTTCAGGATGTAAGTAACCAAACATTTCAAGAGGTGGTATTGTGGGAAGATCTTGTTGTTTCATGGATGGATAAAAGGAGGCATTAACTTCGAGGTTGTCAAGGAAATTGTTTAGGAACTTATTCATGTTGTCATCATCTTCTCCAATGATGTCAACATCACGAGGACATTCATTAGGAGTTGAAGGAGCATGAGTGAGTTTAATGTCATTAGGATTAGTTCCAAAGGCACAACTTGACACATCCACCAAGGACTTTAATGACATCCAAATCTTATAAAAACACATATCCATGATGTAAATTTTAGATTGCACAAGATGAATAAAATTAAATTGGATGCAACAAATTGAATGAAACAAAAAATATGAAAACATAAACATAAAGGTAACACCAAAAATTAGAAACCCAAAAAATGAAAATTAAATGCCAGAAAATGCAGTGCAGAATGTGCAAAGGAACTAATTCGCCCTAAGTGGCGAATGAGTCCCGATACTGATTTTTTTGATTTTTTTTGAATTTCAAGAGTGAATTTTATGCCTTTTATATTTTTTGATGCAAATATGATATGAAAATGCACAATTTTAGTGATTTTCAGTGAATTTAAATGCAATAATGCAAGCTATATGAGCTTTTTCATTAATGCAAAATTTGAAACCCTAGAATGCAAATTAACTAATTTAAAACCTAATGCAATGTTAATGTAAGCTAAATGCACTCCAAATCAAAATATGATATTCAAAAGTTGGGTTCACCAAAATGTGGACACTAAAAATGGAATGCTTCACTTCCTTGTCCACAATAATGGGGGATTAAGAGGAAGGGATCCAATTTCACAATATCCACACTCAAGGGTACCTTAGAGATCTCAACCCCATGAAGGATGTGAGAGATCCAACTATAAGATATCCTTGGAGATGAATGAGACAAGAAAGGGGTTCACTACCAAGTGTAAACTTGGAAAATGCAAGATGTTTGGAAACACAATGTGATATGTAAAAAGACCTAGAAATGCAAGTAGAATGTAACAAAAACTTATGAAATTGAAAGAGTGCACCTAGAGATTGGAAAGAGATGGAAAAGAGCTCTGGAATTCTGAAGAATTCACTTTTGATGCTAACTGGGACTCATATGCCAAGTTGGGAGACTTAGTCCTACTTCAGGAAGACTGTGCCATAACAGGTTTCAGACAAATGGGTACTTAGATCTGCAAAATTCCCATTTAGGCCTAGGCAATGGGACTCATTCACCACTAATGGCGAATGAGTCCACCTCTAGTTTTCTAGAAATTGAAAATAGGAAATTGTAGCCCTCAGTGTGCTTCTATGTTCCTAATTCTAATTCGGGTCCAAAACTGTCAAATTCAACCTATAGGTCTTCTCCAAGTCTTTTTTGAAACTTTTACACCTTTGAATAGCTTTGATAACTTAATGACAACTTTTCCAACCTTTCTCTTTGAAAAATCTGCAACCTATACCTACAAATCACATGCAAAGAGAGGGAAAAGTTGTTGTGGGGTTAGTGAATAGGGGTTTGCCTTGGTCAAACCCTGTGTTGGTAATTAAACCCTTGAAATGAAAATAAATATGGAAAGAGAATGATGAATGAAAAAATACAACGCTACAACTCACCAAACCCTTGAAGTAGAATGTTGCAAACATGTAAATGATGGCTTCGAAGTGCTTGAATGCTAGGTCACTTGATTGATTGTTAGATTGATTGGGGGTGAAATGAGTGAAATAACCTTATATTTATATGCAATTATGCAATAATTCCCAAAAATACATCACAGGCCGACCTTAGATCTTAGAAAATAAAAACTTGACAAAAATTTGAATTAATTTTGAATTTTGAGCCAAAGGGGACTCATTCACCACTGTGGGTGAATGGGTCCCACCTAAGGGGACTCATTTGTGTTGAAAGAATGAAGAAGAATGATTATCTCTATAGTTTTGTGTTATCATTGATGTCACCATGTTATTCATGTTGTGACTACAAAACTAAGTTATTGCTTGATCCGGTATCTGAACTAGTATTCAAGCTGCACCCTTTGGTATTTTAGTCAACAATCCTTCATGTTTGATAGTTGTTGCTTGCAGTTTTTGGAAACAGTTTATGGTTCTTAAAAGAATGCATGTTTAAAATCTCTTGTGCTCCAGTGCTCATATGGTGAATCGACATTATTCTATTGGTAATTTTTGCTATTAAGTCTATTTGTGGTCTACTTCATGAATAATTGATGGTATGGTGAATTAAGTTTTATTATGTGGATATATATGTGTGACCTATCTTAGGTCTGTGTTGGCACAATCAAGTATGCTAAACATTTTTATTTATTGGCTAGAAATATTTTGTGAGAGTTTGGAGCTGACAATTGGTGATTTTTGGAAAATAAACGATTGCATTTAATTAGGCCGACCTAATTGATGCTTGTGGATAGATCAAGTATATATATTGGATAGTCTTGGAGATTGAAGATGCGAGATGAGGAAGTTGTGAATGTGAAAGTGTATAAGAGTGGAAAATGATGAAGTGTGTTAAGTCTATCTATTGAGCATCACTGGAACTATATTGGCACTTGTTAGGTGTACTCTTTTTAGTTCATTTTCACTGTGAAGCCCAATTTTGTTTTGTAATCCATCTTGTTGGTAGTGAGACTCCCTATTGGACAGTGAGTCCTTTCTGTAGGTCGTGAGCCTTTGTATTTGGATAGTGAGTCCTCTTCTAGGCAGTGAGCCCTCGGAAGTGAGCCTTTTTGTATTCGGTTTTTCTATCTCTCTATATTGTGAGTAAATCCCCACCATGGTTTTTCATTCATTGGGTTTTCCACGTAAAATATCATGTTCATTGTGTTGATTTTTCTTTATGTTATCTGCATTTCTTGTTCATATTTAATAATAGAATAATGTGGTTGTGAATTTAAGAAGTATTTGAAGTTTTGAAATTGAATTTGGTGACAACTAATTCATCCCCCCTCTTAGTTGTCCTATGCCCTTTAACAATTGTTATTAGAGCTTTGGTTCCTTGGTGTAGAGATTAACCACTTGAGGAAGATCCTCAAGGTTGATCTGATGGATGATAGAGAAGAACTCTGAACTACTTTGGAAGATTTTTGATAAGGCAGACAATCAGAACAAAGACTTGAAAGGGAATCTAGATGAGGCTAATGAATGTATCCAAAAACTAAAAGAAAAACTAAAGAAATTCAAGGAAAGGAATAGAGAGGTAAGTGAGCAACAAAAACAAGAGATCATTGGACTAAAAGTGCTTACAGAAGAAAAGAAGAGAATTGAGGAATGTTTGAATACAATGGTGAAAAAAAAGTCTGATGAATGAACTAAACTTGAACAAGAGGTAGTAAACTTGAAAGTAGAACTCGAGAAGGAAAAAAATTGTGAGAACAATTTTAGATCTAGCTCGACAACCTTGAAGAATTGCTTGCGGGATAGAAACCAAATAAAGACAAAGGTGGCTTGGGGAATGAATCAGGTGAAAAATCAAAAGACATTCAAAATACTTAGAATAAAGGAAAGAAAAAAGGAAATTCAAGAAATTTTTCAAAAAGAACACTGGTGAGACAACCTAATGCACAAAGATATTCCTCTTTCATTGGTGTCTATTTTTCATGCAACAAATATGGTCACAAAGCAACAAAATGTAGGACTAGGTTGGATCAGTTTCCTAGTTCTTTCTCTGGACAATGTTTTTCATGTAAGAAGGTTGGAAATAAAGCTATTGAATGAAAATATTAGGTAAGAATGATCAGTCCTGTGATGATGAATAGGTTTAATGAAGGTAGAGTGAATCAATTCTTTAATGGCTACTACTATACCTATACAAAATTTAGACATAAAGTAAATCAATGTAGATCAGGAGGTAATGGAGGTCAGAGTAATCAAAAAGGTGTTGTCTGCTATAATTGTAACAAAGATGGACATATCTCGAAGGTTTGTAGAAGTAAGAAAGGAAAGCAGTTTGCTTTGGTAAAGAAGAATGAACTGGTAAAGAAGGTTGAAAAAGAAGATATGAAGCAAGAGATGAACAAGATATGGAAGAAGAGAGATGAAGAAGAAATTGAAAATACTAATGTGTCTGTGCCCTCATCCAATATGAACATTTCCTTAGGGAATTAGACCTAGCATGGTCTTAGGGGGAGCATTATCAAAAAATTATAAAAACCCCCTAGATGAATGGTGTGCCAGAGTTTGGCATGAGGATGTATTGTGAAGAATGAATAAGTAGATGTTTTGGAAAAGAAACTGGAAGAAAATATGTTGGCATGCTGATTTGTGGACCAAATTAGGGATTTCTATGTTGAGAAGAGCGTTTTTAGCAACATTTTGATGTCTGCCACATTTAATGTGATTTAGGGAAAACCGATTGCATATAAAGAAAAATTCGTAAGTGTTTCTAATCACTTGAGCATTTGAAGAATTAGAAGGCATCTTGGATAAATCTTGAAGCAATTCCAAGGTAATTTGAAGGAATTACTACGTATACTCTAGAATTATTTCTCAATCTGCGAAAGAAAAAGGAGTTTTGATTGAGCAATAATGAATTCAAGAGGGTTAATCATGTCAATGGACAAAGGATTGAGCGGCATCCCATTGAAGTTAAAAGAAGTTGAATGGAACTAGGGCTGAAGGAAAATGAATTACAGAACATAAAAACCCTAGGTATGGATTTATGGGGAGAATTTCCTTGGTTTGTTGATAAATATTTTATTTTGTTCTTGTTGGGTTGATTCAAGAATGACGGTGTTATGTTGGAAAAAACCTACTTGATCACGAAGGAAGTGATCAAAGCAATCACTAGTTTATGTAGTGTTGGGAACTCCCTGGGAGGAAAACTGTGAGATACAAGGAAGTGGAGAAACTTACGAGCATTGATAAAGACTCTCAAGCTCTATTGATAAACACTCTTGCATATTCTATTGTAAGGTATGTTGCGTACGAAATTTCCTATAAAATCTATTTGAGAAATCGTGAAGGTTCAACTTTAGCTATTGCTATATATCTTGCACACATGATGGTTAAGGAAAACATGCAGTTTGATTTGTGTAGCTTATTGCTTGATAACCTAATTGAGAATTCCCAAATCATGTTGGTTGAGGGTTATCATTTTCAATTTGGATCTTTGCTTGCGTGTTTGAAATTTTACTTTTTGAGCTCGCTACCGAGAAGAGAAAATTTTGTGTGGGAATCTGGTATCCCTGTTGGGAAACTAGTTTATAGGTACTTGGAATCATTGGTGGATAAAGTAAGTGTTCGCATAATATAATTCACATTCATAAATACAAATATATGCTCTGGTATGTCAGTATCTAGTCAGTTTGAAGTGGTTCATCCTCTGGTAAGAAAGAGTTGGAAGTTGTCATTTGTGAATCCCCTCCAAAACCTAAGAAGAGGAAAACTATTGTAATGGATGTCTCGAAAGGAAAGAAGAATGAAGAAGAATTTCTGTTTGGGTCTAACTCCTTTGATCCAAAAGATATTCAGATGATGCTTGACAAGGGTGAGATGAAGAAGATTGGTGAAATGTGGAATGTGTGCTCTCTGATTGAGAGACCTAAATTGATGATGTATTGGTTGATTATTTACTCGATAAGGGTATTTTAGTTTCAGATGTGTCAAATACTTCTCCAAATAATCTAGTAGAAATTATTGAAGAGAGAACATTGTTGGAAGGTCCTAAAGGTCATAAATTTAATGCTATAATTGAGAGAAGATGTACCAAAGAAAAACAAGTGTTATCTAAACATATTAATGAGACAAAAGAATGCATCAAAGAATTATCTAACATCTACAGGTATTGTCTTCAGTGGCCAACAACTATTGACAATTTCAGAAGTAGAATTGAAGCCATTGAATTTGAGATGAATAGTATTGGAAAGAATTTTGATTTCTTCAAAGACAAGGATGGAAAATAGAGAATAAGAGCTGGAGAACTGCAAGTGGAATTTCCAACTATTTAGAGGAAAAGAGAAGACATGGTTAAAACCTTTTGGTTGGTTAAGGAAATTGCTAAGGTTTGATTAGATCATCTCTTTGGAATTCTCTCTAATGTAGAAAATTGTGAATGACAGTGTCTGTCTTCTATTCAGGCATCATGCTTTACACAGTTATCTTTATTGGAAGGTATGAGTACAAGGATGAATTTGGTTGTGATTTCATGGAAAAGGATTCTTTCGATCATAAGAGAGAGGTACAAGAAAATCTTTCATGTAAAAACAATTATTTTCACTTGAAGGTTTGAAATGGAGTATTCGAATTTATTTTGTATATACATATTTGGCCTATACAAATGTTTACATACTATTTTTTGGTCGCCATTTTCCATTAATGTCAAAGGGGGAGAGAGTCATGTGAGCATGAAGAGATTTATGGTAAAAGAACAGTTATGGTGATAGGGGGAGAAGTGGAATATTGTAGGGAGAGAGCTGCACATGTTGCCATCAATGACAAAGGGTGAGATTTTTGCAAGAATGAAGAAGAATATTATCTCTATAGTTTTGTGTTGTCATTGATGTCACCATGTTATTCATGTTGTGACTTTGAAAATAAGTTATTGCTTGATCCAGTATTTTGGTCTAGTATCTGAATCGGTATTCAAGCTGCACCCTTCGATATTTTAGTCTGTAGTCCTCCACATTTGATAGTTGCTACTCATGTTTTTTGGAAACAGTTTATGGTTGTTAAAGTAATTCATGTTTAGAATCTCTCATGCTTTGGTTCTCATATGGTGAATCGACATTATTTTGTTTGTAATTTTTTCTATTAAGTCTATTCCTAGTCGACTTCATGAATAATTGATGGTATGGTGAATTAAGTTTTATTATGCGGATATATGTGTGACCTATCTTAGGTTTGTGCTGACACAATCAAGTATGCTACACATTTTTATTTATTGGATATAAATATTTTGTGAGAGTTTGGAGCTGACAATTGGTATTTTTGAAAAATAAAGGATTGCATCTAATTAGGCCGACCTAATTGATTCTTATGGATAGATCAAGTATATATAATGGACAATCTTAGAGATTGAAGCTGCGCGATCAGGTAGTTGTGAATGTGAAATTGTAGAAGAGTGGAAAATGATGAAGTGTGTTAAGTCTATCTATTTATCATCACTAGAACTGTATCAACACTTGTTTGGTGCACTCTTTTTAGTTAATTTTGGTTGTGAAGCCCAATTTTATTTTGTAATCCATCTTGTTGGTAGTGAGCCTCCATGTTGGATAGTGAGTCCTTTCTGTAGGCAGTGAGCCTTTGTATCTGGACAGTGAGTCATCTTTTGGTTAGTGAGCCTTTGTATCTAGATAGTGATTCCTCTTCTAGGTAGTGAGCCCCTAGAAGTGGGCCTTTTTTTATTTAGTTTTGCTATCTCTCTATATTGTGAGTAAATCCTCACCATGTTTTTTCCCTCATTGGGTTTTCTATGTAAAATCCGGTGTTTGTTGTGTTGCTTTTGCTTTCTATTATCTACATTTCATGTTCATATTTAATAACAAAACAATGTGGTTGTGAAGTTAAGAAGTATTTGAAGTTTTAAAATTGAATTTGGTGACAACTGATTCACCCACCCCTCTTAGTTGTCCTGCTCCCTTTAACAATTTTCCCAAAATGGTGAATGGGTCCCACCTCAGGCATTTAAAGCGGGTTTTGGGATTTAAATGTTTTAAATGATGTTTATCAGGTTTATTCTAAAAAGTACACTTAAGTAAGGCCTATAGATGTAAAATGGGGCCAATTAAAGTATAAGAAGGTCCAATTATTAATGACAATCCTAGAAAAGTGTGAAATTTTGTTACAACACTTTACAACACTTTGAAATAAGGCTTGGTAAGAGGGTATTTAGGTGAAATATATTAATAAGACCCTAGAAAAGTGTGAAAATGTGTTACAACACTTTACAACACTTAATTAAGGTACCATTTAAGCCTTTTAGTTTTCAAGGGTCCAAGACCTAACATGAATGTGTTATTCACATCACAACATTAAATCAAGGAAACATTAAGCCAAAATCACAAGGAGAGCCTAAATGAGAAAAAAAAAGTAGAAGGGTTACTTTTTCGATGTCCAAAAAATGTTGCAAAAATATGTCATGGTAATTACATCACCTAGAGCATTCATGGTGGAATAAAAGGTAGAAGAAAAGATAAGGGTAAGTGCAAGAAGTTGGCTCCATGAACACTTAGGGAAGTTTTAGCCAAAAAAATGCCAACATGAATGGGATCCCGAGTCTTAGATCAAGATCTCATTCCTAAATGGGTACCTATTCTGAAAATAGAATAGCTACTCGTTTTAAAATGGGTATTTTTTCTAAAAATAGAATGGGTTCCCACTTTAAAACAAGTACCCATTCTATTTTAAAATGGTTACCCATTCTATTTTTAGAATGAGTACCCATTTTAAAGTGAGTACCCATTCTAAAAAAAATGAAATCCCAACCTTTTTTTTTCATTTGGTTTTAGGCTTGAGAAAAGTATGGTAACCCAACCCTTAGCCTTTGACTTGCAACTAAAAAACTAAGGTAATGTCAAGAAAAATATTTGACTTTGGCAATATAGTTGATGGGTTTTTTCTAGAATTGGTTTATGAAATTAAAACCCATTATAGATCATGATGTCTAGTTTCTAAATATGTAAAAAAAATTATGATTGGATAATGTTTTCTATTTTTTAATTAATCTCTAAGCAAACAGGTCAATAAATTTTAAATGTCAAACTTCTTAGTTTTTAACTTTTAATCTGATTTTTTTTTTGTAAAAAAATTTATATGACATCAATCTACAAATAATTCTCTACACAATGGATTTTTCTTTTAAAATGATTAGTTTTAGTCAAATTATGGTGTTCATACATGTTGGTTTTCAAAAATAGCAATTATGGAAAATAAAAAATTAATTAAAAATATTCAGAAAAAAATTATAAAAATATCCTCATCAATCTTAAAATTTTTACACAACTTTCCCGAAAAGGAATTAGAAAATAGTTTTATTTAGTTCAAATAATTATGCCTATACACATGTATGCTATGGTCCTAAAAAAAGTGACTTAAAAAAAAAATTTATACATGCCTATTAAAAATTAATTTTCTTCATATGGGTATTAGAATAAATTGCATATTTGGAAACTAGACTGGAAATACTAAATTTCATATTACTAAAATTTTTAAAGATTCAATGTGTAAGTGCTTCAAATTTTTAGTTTAAGTGTGAAAAACTCTAAAAATCAGGAAAAACACCCACTTTTTGAACATTTTGTGGACCCAACTTCTTGTACATGCCCATAATAAATGGTACTTTTCACTTGGAAAAGTCAAGAATATAGATTCCTTATCAAATTTCTCTTTCCTGCAACTAGCCAATTGAGATCTCAAATATTTGAACCCATAGCCCTAATCCTATGATAAAATATATCATAATCCCTATTGAAATCTATAAACCAAGATTTTAGGAACCCTATTGGACACTTACCCTTATAGGATATTTCACCTAAAAGGGAAGAAATAGGGTTAAAATCTATGTGGTGTTTACACTCAAGACTAATGCAAATGAGATGAATGTTGTCTAATTAAGATGTACTAATGCAACAATCTAAAAATGAGATGATATTATAATGCAAAACTTAAGAATTATGAAGTGTTGGAAAATATAGTGTGATATGCAAACATGAAATAAACAACCTAGAAATGCAAATAAAACTAAATAGAAAGCTATAAAACAAAATGTGTGCACTTAGAAGGTGATGAAGAGTTGAATGAAGATTGCAGAGACCTCTAGATTCTGGAAATTTTGATATGCAAGTCAAATGGGACTAAGTTGCCAGGTGGGGCAATTTGGTCCTGTTTCCAGGAAAACTTTATGAAATTGGAATCTTCCAAATGGGTGTCCAAAAATATAGAAACCACTATTCAGGGTTTAGGGTGGGACTAAATGACCAGGAGGGGCAATTTAGTCCTCCTGCAGATTTTGGGAATCTCGGGACAGGATCCTATAGCTTTAGGTTTGCACTTGCTTTTCTGATGTGGTTCTAGATCTGAATCTTCAAAAAATGACCTATAGAATATGTCTAAGCTTGATTTAGGGCTATGTTGACTTGAATAGCTTTGATTGATTGAAGACACCTTTTTCTCACTTTATCCTTTGACAAATCTGCATACAAAGTTTGCAAACACACATGCAAAGGGGGGAAAATGGTTGAGGGTTAGATTATAGGGGTTTTCCTTGGTCAAACCCCACTTTGGTAATCAAACCCAAGATAATGAAATGAAATGTAAAGAGAATGATAAATAAACAACATGCAAGTGTTATCAACTTACCAAACCCTTGTTGATGAAAATCTGGAGATATGCAAATTGAAGTGCCCCAATAGATGACTTGATTATGCTTAGAGTACTTGAATACTTGAGAATGATTAAGATTATTTCTTGAGAGAATTCTTGAATGAATTAGGAGATGTAAAATGAGTGGAAAAACCCCTATTTATACTTGATTTTACTAATTTTCTTGAAAATAACACATCACAGGCCGACCTCAAGGGTTAGAGGACAAAATCCCACCAGAATTTTAAAATTATTTTTATTTTTATGCCACATGGGACTAAGTCACCCAAGGTGGCGACTTAGTCCACCTAGGCAATTTTGATTGGCTGTCGGGAACTTTAGGGCATTAAATATTGTTTAATGGGAATATCCTCAATAAGACACTTAAGGGGGGCTAAAAAGTGTATTAAATGGTCATTTAAACATAAGAAAGGGTTAAATTAATGAAGAAAAGTCTAGAAAAGCATGAAAGTGGGTTACAACACTTCACAACACTTTAAAATAAGACTTGGTAAGTAATAAAAAGGAATTATTATGATGAAGTATGATAAGAAGAGTCTAGAATAGTGTAGAAATGTGTTACAACACTTCACAACATCTTTACAAGAAATATTAGAAGTCTTAATGAATTAAATATTCAAGACCTAATGTCATATTTTAACATTAAATCTAGGAAAAATCAAGCCAAAATTCACTAGGAAGGCCTAAGCATGAGAAAAAGTAGAAGGGTACTTTTTTTGTGTCCACGTTTAGTCTGCACTTTAGTGAGAGGATGAACTTGCTTCAAACTCACACTAAAGTAGCTGATCATGCAACCAAGAAAGGTTCAAATGCACTAATGCTTAGTAAGATGAGACACCAATAATCAAGAGGGATGATAAATCCCCCAAGATTACGATCCCATGGTAAACCAATCATAAGCACAAAGGAACACATGTGATGATGAGAAAAGAAGAAAGAGCTTGGGTCATGTCTCCAACTTATTGTGGATTAGATCTAGGCTGCTTGTTTAGAAAGAAGGAATGTGTACTCACTCTTGGGCGACGAGACTTTTGGCTGTCTGTTGGGTGAGAAATCCCAAGTATACTCACTCTGGGGCCATGGAATTTTTGGTCATCTGTGGGGTGAGAGATCCACAAAAAAAGTGGCGATGGGGAAAGTTGTGCCTCAAAATGGGCTTCCCGCTCAACCATATCAAAGTTATGCCTCTTGATAACTTTAATAAGGTGCCACAAAGGATAATTTTGGTTCATGCTTCATGAGACAAGGAAATTTTTGTATGCTTAGAACTCATGAACAAGTGAAAAGGTACCATAGGCATGCAAGCTGTGTTATGCAAGGCAGCAATGCAAAATGCAAAAATGCAAAATGTAAAATGTAAATACGTAAAAATGTAAAAGATGTTCAAAGGAATCTTGTTTGGTTCATGCGAGGTCTATAACTTCGGAAACATTGTGTTTAATGTTTTCAAGAGAGGAACAATAAAAGAATATAAAATTCACAACTTAGGGGATGCAGTGCTTCACATCAGGCCACTAAGAGGAATGTAATATGCTAAGGGTATGTGCAAGATCATAATGGAAAAAATAGGCCCTTAAGTGGTGATAAAATTCAAAAAAATTAGAGTTGGCAACTTGGCGTACACATTTGAATAAGTTATCTATATTATTTCATAAATATGTAAGAATAGAATCTGTAGCAAATTGAATGTAGTTTCTAAACTACTAGGTTTATTTAAAAATAATAATCCATTTGGTGAAAATTTGAAATTTCAATGCAGTAGTACTTAAATTTCAGGGAAAGAATAAGTAGTAGGTGTCTGTCTAACCACACTAACCACAATAAAATGATAATATTTTTTTATAAGATTTTAGATATAAGTAGAGGACTCATGTCCTGATGTGATGCATATTTTTTTGTAATTTTTTTCCAAGTAAATAATTAATTACAAATTTTTTATTACAAATTTTATAAAATATAAAAACTCGTATGTCTGATGACCTTAACTTGGTCAAAACTTCATGAAATTCCTTATTTTTCATCCTATAGTATGCGAAGTATAGAATGTGATGCATGTTTCAGATTTAAAAAATGTGATACCGTTTGAAAGCTATAGATGTTTTCCAATAAGCCTATCAATCTGGACTTTAGTCGTAATTCAAATACAAAATGAATAATAATTATTTATTAAATTCAAATTAAAACATAATTTATATTTGTTGAAAGCTGAGAATCTCCTTTAAAAACCCTTTTTGTTTCATCAAATTTGGGTAAAAAAAATTTCAGCCACATACCCTACACATACCCATCATATCGCCACTTTTTGGCCCATCATGATCCTACACATAGCCCTAAGATAGATCATAGTTATGAATTCCAAACTACACCCAATGTCATCCACAAAGTGACAAATGTATCGTGTGAAGTAACAAGGCTGCACTAAGAATGAAATACAAATGAATAATGCTAATGTATGCCCCCACTTTAAAGAAATTGCTACACACCGTTTTGTGAGCAATTGCTTTAAAGTAGCAAAGGAAAAATGAAAACAAAAAGAAAGAAGACATGAGAGCCAAAATTGAAAATCCCCTATGCCAAGTCATATGTTTTCAAGTAAGGTTGTGTCATGCAAAAGAAAAAGAAAAAGAAAAAGGAAAGGGAAGGAGTTGCCCCCAAAAAGGGAAAACACCAAACACATAAGGGATCGATGGATTTGGGGTCAGTATGTTTATTGCTGCAATTTTTTTCTTAAAGAGCTTAGAACTGTCATCATTACCCGAATACATAGAATGAGAAGAATGACAAAAAGAGAGCGAAAAAAAAAAAAATTCCATTTGGGTCAACATGGAAGAGATATTGTGGTCTCAATGCTTTGTGTCATCCCCAAAAGGAAAACACAAAACAAAAGTGAAAAGTGAAAGAGAACAAGGGAAATTTTGGGTCAACATGAAGGAGACATTTTAGTCTCAATGCCTTGTGTCATCCCTAAAAGGAAAACACGAGAAAAGAAAATGAAAGTGAAAAAGAAAAAGGGACCTTTTTGGACATGGAAGAGACATAGGGAGTATCAACACTTTATGCCATCCCAAAAAGGAAAACACAAAAAAAAAGTGAAAAGCGAAAGAGAACAAGGGACCTTTTGGGTCAACATGGAAGATACATAGGGTGTCTCAACACTTTGCGTCATCCCCAAAAGGGAAAACACAAAAAAAAAGTGAAAGCGAAAAGCAATGTACGACATATAGAAGAATGAATGTACAAATAGAGGAAGTGCACAAAGAGAGAGAGAACATCAAATGCACATTACGGGGGAACACGATATGCACATACAATCAAAGAAAAAGGAAAAATGACTAGTAATGCCAATGCAAGTCACACAAGAGACAATTCATTCACCTCCCAATCTCAGTAATGGTAAGCGGAAGGTGAATAACATAACTAAACGACAAAGAAAAATGTATTACTAGGACAAGGCTAACAACTTCTTGCCTCCACTAAGTGCATGGCAAGAGTGAGCCGAGGTAGGTGATGGAAAGATCATGTAATGATGAGAATGAAAGATTCTATAATCATGGCATGATAAAGGAATGGGAAATGTTACATTATGGAATTACAGGATCATAGTTGGTATCAGTAAAGTGATACTTACTCAGTACTTCCTTTAATGTCCAAAATTCTTCATTGTGGTGGCCAAGAATGCGATGATATTTGCAATATGGTACGTTTGAATCTTTAGGACATATGACCAACCTATTTGAAGGTGGTAGTAATATAAGACCTCTATTTAAAATAATTTGGAGTTTCCTTTCACATCTAGATGGTGGATGGAGAGGAAATTTTATTTTTTTAGCTTGTAAGGTCATTTTTGCTTACTTGATTCACCCTTTTCATGAATGGAAGGGGGAGGAGAACCCATGGGGACCCTTGTTTCCATATCATGAGTATCATGGAAGGGTTGTTCTCGAGGAATAAGAATGTTCAAGTCAGGAGGGGCTTGATAGCCTATCCATTTAGTGTTTTCTTTAGTAAGAGATTTCTCAAAAAGTTGGTGGATTTCATGTTCATTTGTAACGTCACATTCTTAATTTCATAAGATAGTAAAACCTTTACCATAGGTCTCCTCAAGGTTGATAAGGGTATTGATGAATTTAGTAACATAGGATGGTTGTGGAATTTCTTGTGAAGAAGAACTAGGTCCACTGGTAGGAGGGAACTTAGGTCCTTCATTGGTTTCAGCATGTAGGAATCCATTAAACATATCAGGAGGAGATATGGTAGGGAGGTCTTGAGACTTCATGGATGGATAAAATGTTTTGTTGTCTTCAAGGTTGTCAAAGTATACATTAAAGAACTCATTCATGCTAACATCATCTTCTCCTATGATGTCAACATCGCGAGGGGGACAATCATGAGGAGTTGAAGGATCATAAGGAAGCTCAAGGTCATTAGGATCATAGCCAAAGGTATAATTGGACATGTCAACTAAGGATTTTAATGATCACAAAAAAATACTAAAGAAAAAAGCCATGATGCAAATTGATGAAGCAAACTAAATGCAAGAAAATGAATAATATTTTTGTAATTCTAGAAACAATGAAAGAGATGCAACTACAGAAAACTAAGATGCAAAAAATACCTAGAAAATGCCAGAAAGTATAATGTAGAATGTGTAGAAGAACTAAGTCACCCAATGTGGTGATTTAGTCCCAGCGATGATTTTTTTAATGTTTTTCAAAGATTGTGATTACAATTTTATGTATTTCAGATGCACAGATGCAGCTACAGAATGAAAATGGAGAATTTTTGTTGTTTTCAATGCAAAAAGGATGCAAAAATGCAAGCTATTGAAAATTTTCACTAATGCAAGTTGTAAAACCCGAGGATGAAAGTTAAACAATGCAATAACTAATGCAATGCAAATGAAACCTAGTATGCACTTAAAATCAGAAGGAAATAGGTTCAAAATGAAGGTTCACCAAAATGTAAAACAAGATTTTAGGAACCCTATTGGACAGTTACCCTTCTAGGATCTTTCACTTAAAAGGGAAGGAATAGGGTTAAAATCTATGTGGTGCTTAGACTCAATACTAAATATGAAAATGAGATGAATGTTGTCTAATGAAGAAGTACTAATGCAACAATCTGAAAATGAGATGATATTATAATGCAAAACCTAAGAATTATGAAGTGATGGAAAACATAGTGTGATATGCAAACATCAAATAAATAACCTAGAAATGCAAATAAAATTAAATAGAAAGCTATGAAACAGAATGTGTGCACCTAGAAGGTGATGAAGAGTTGACTAAAGATTGCAGAGACCTATGGAATTCTAGAAATTCTGATATGCAAGTGCAATGGGACTAAGTTGCTAGGTGAGGTGATTTAATCTTGTTTTCGAGAAAACTTTATGAAACAGGAATCTACCAAATGGGTGTCTAGAAATTATACAAAAACCACTGTTCAGGCTTTGGGGTGGGACTAAATCACTAGAAGGGGTGATTTAGTCCTCCTGTAGATTTCAGGAATCTCAAGACAGGATCTTGTAGCTTAAGGTCTTCACTTGCTTTTTTGATGTGGGTCCGGATTTGAATCTTCAGAAAATGACCTGTAGAATATCTCCAAGCTTGATTTAGGGTTGTGTTGACTTGAATAACTTTTATTGGTTGAAGACACCTTAAATTTCTCACTTTATCCTTTGACAAATCTGCCTATAAAGTCTGCAAACACACATGCAAAGGGGGAAAAATGGTTGAGGGTTAGATTATAGGGATTTTCCTAGGTCAAACCCCACTTTGGTAATAAAACCAAAGATAATGAATTGAAATGTAAAGAGTGATAAATAAACATGTAAGTTTTATCAACTTACCAAACCCTTGCTGATGAAAATCTGAAGATATCCAATTTGAAGTGCTCCAATGGATGACATGATTAGGCTTAGAGTACTTGAATACTTGAGAATGTTTAAGATTATTTCTTGAGAGAATTCTTGAATGAATTAGGAGATGTAAAATGAGGGGAAAAACCCTTATTTATACTTTATTTTACTAATTTTCTCAAAAATAACACATCAGAGGCTGACCTCAAAGGTTAGAGGACAAAATCTTGCCAGAAATTTTTTTTTTTAAATTTTTATACCACATGGGACTAAGTCACCCAAGGTGGCGACTTAGTCCACTCACTACAGTATTTGGGTCCAATTTTTAACAAACATTTGTTGAATTTTTGACAAAAGATTGTAAGAATATCGACAAAACACTGAACCAATTTTCGTCAAAAAAAATTTGTCGAACTTTCGACAGACTCTAAAAATGTCGAAATATCGACCTAACTTCGTCGATTGTCAAGGGATCATGTTTTCATCAAAATTGAGACAAAATTTCTCTTCATCGGAAACTTTTGTTTGTGTATTTTGTCGAAATGTCGACGATTAGGCACTGCTATCTTTCATTAGAGGTACAACAATTGCGTCAATTTTTTTTGTATTTCATCGATGGTTTTTGTCAAAAGTTCGATGAAACTGTGCAATTTTTTTTGTAAAAAAGTATCTACATCATAGATCATCATGTCAGGTGAGCTTTGGAACAGGGTATGGACATCCATCATGTCATCTCTTGGAATGCAATGATTGTAGGATATGCTAATGATTTCTACCCTTTTGACAGATGGTTTTCCCTTCTATCATTATGACTATCCTATCTATAATGTCTATTGTTACTTAATGATTATGGCTTAACAAAGTTGTTGCCCTCTTGTCCATGGCACTCTACATAGTGATGGAATAAATTTGATAAGCAAAAGGTCTAGCCCTTCATGGCTGTCACATTGATAACTCTATACTCAATGTTATCCCTTTAATTGTCCAGGTGAACTCCTTGGCCTTGGCTCTATCTTTATTGTGTACATGGTGCGTTGTATTCAAGGTGGCTGTACTTATCGTGGTTTTTCCATGAAGTCTTCCCTTAGCATGCTCCTTTAGCTATCTATGTATCTAATAGGCTTGTAATAGAATTTTGTTAGTCATATTTTTACTCATGCCATTGTCCATGTCAACTGTGTAAGGTCATTCATAAATATAAACCTCTCTCTTGGAAACCCTTAATTATCCTTTAACATTATCCTTGACTACCATTTGAAGGTCTTCCATGTATTCATTAAAAATACTGCCCTCATAATGTCAAGAACCTATCCTTTGTGTACTTTTTCCCTTGCAAGGTGTCTTGAATTACTCTTGCCATTTAACTTATGAAAGTTCATAAATAGCTTATGCTTGACCATCATAAAAATGTTTGTATCAAGCTTCATTTACTCTTACTGCCCTTGATAGTCAAACACTGTCATTTTCAAGGTATGAATGTCATGCTTTATATACCTCTGCCTCCTTCAAAATTGTGCATTTGGCTTTCAATGATCATAGTCATGGTGTTGTTCACAATTCTTTTGTTTAAGCATTTAAAATATTTACCAAGAATATGGCAGTGTCCTTCTTTAAAGTGTTGTCCTCTGTCAACCATGTAGGAACCTTACCTACTATCACAAATCACTGGTTTATGCATATGGTGGTCTGTACATACAAAGGTGATTGCCCCAAGCTCTTGTCAATTTAATATATTCCTTAGAACAACCTATTTGAGCCTTCATAGTGATTGCCTTCTTTGCTTCTCAATGATTCATAGTCACTATCATAGTTCATTTGATATTCCTTAGCCTAAAAATTATGGGATTTGTTTCAATATGACTGAGAGTCACATTACATTTTTTCCAAGTCTTTGTATAATGGTATAGTTAAATTCCTTTATAACAATCTTCTAAAAATTCCTCCAAACTACCCTCATAACTTAGTTATACATTGATTGTTCCTTTTAATTTGTTCTTAAATAAGATTTCTCCAAGACCCTACCTAACCATGAACCATAATTGTCTCTCCTTAATACATGACTTCCCTTGGAATGTTTTATATTGTATTTCTTTGTGCCTCTTTTTCTTGCATTCTGGATGCTCATAATGATTGTTTTCAACTATTTTATTTGTCCCTTATGTAAGAATATCCTCATGGCTTTTAAATTGCACTTGATTTTAATACAACTAGCTATGATCTTATTTTTATGACTATGATCCTCTTGAATGATAGTGATCCTCTATGATCTACATACCTATGAAAATGATCTCTTTGAACTTGACTTCCCTTATGGTATATTTCAAGGTTATATCCTTTGTTCCATGTGAACTTAGGACTACTCATTTGAAAGTACTACCCACTCTTCCATGTACATTGTGGCATGACTATCATTAGAATGCCTTTGATTATCCTTCTTGCTTCATTGCCTTCTACCTATGAGCAAAATTATCACATACTTCTTCCCCTCTTTAGACCGTTTGGAATGACTATCCTTTTGGTAATTCCAAAATTACTAGAACAAATAATTTAGTAAGTATAGAATCTAAAAGAAAACTCATCCATCCATCAAGGTGTAGAATTCAAGTAAAGGAAGTAATATATATATATATATATATATATATATATGTATGCATTTTCTACATCTTATACCTTCCAATTTATACAAAGGAATGCATCTGAGCCATAGGTGTATTCTCCTATATGAGAAATTGGAAATAAATCCTATAGTCCTAGCAATATGAGACATGGAGAATAAGAACTGGAATGACTTGTATTTTGTTACATCTGAATTCCTTTTATGATAGTCATAAGGACTTATGACTATCCTTTATTTCAATATATTGAGGGAAGTACATGTTTCACTATCCATAATTTTATTCATACTTGACTGCCCTTTTAAACTTTTATCTACACTCCATGGTTTCTTTATAAAATGGTCTACGTTTTTCCTCTACTAAAATCTGATTTGTTTGAGTCTCCTCCACCTTGACTCTGCATCAGCTAGTTATGATTGTGGCTTAACAAGGGTAGATTTTGGTAATGAAGACAATAAGTTGAATGAATCTAAGTAGAGAAAGTTTTGCATACCTACAAATGATACAAAATTTCATAGTTAAGTGGAAGCCTCTCATCAACAACAAGATCCAAATATTTGTGTATCTATCTCAATCAAGCCTCTAAATCCTTCAGAGCTGTTAATTTTTCCACTATCCTATTATGCACAAAAGTCAAATTTTAGAGATATGTCACCACTAAAAACCATAGAAATAGAGCTTTGAAACCAAATTCACACACAACATAATGTGGTATTCATACAAATCCATACAAACAAACTAAACTCAAAACATTGGAATGGAAACAACTTGAAATTATGATGTAGAGCATGGATTCAGTTTACTCAACTAGAGGCACATTTCACAATAATGGGTTCTTCATGTAAAACATTTGTACGAGGTTCAAATAGTAAAGAGATTGATGAAAAATAGAGGAATTAAAAAGATACTTGGATGTAGTTGGATTGAGCTTCTCTTTGTTTCGAGAATAGTTTAATATTCTCTACTTAATAGGGCCAACCACGTGATGATGGAAGCTCATTTGGCCCCTCCCCCCCACTCACATCACTCTCAATTCCCCATACCCAATCATATAATATTAATCATTCATTCATCCATTAATATCATATAAGATTCATTCATTAACATATTCACATTCATTCATTCATCCATTAATAACATATAACATTCATTCATTCAGTTTTTACATATCATAAAAAATATGCTTGTCATAATATGATTACAATCACTTCTTTTTTTTGTTTCTTTTTTGAAGCTAAAAAAAGTTGAAGTGGAGTGTCATTTTATAAATCATCTATGCCCCCTTTAGTTGTTCTGCCCTCTACTCATTATCTTAATGTACGCCTAGTCATGTACTGATCACGACTTGGAGGCCACTGCAATGGGGGATTAGCTGCAATAATAAATAAATGTTAAATTGATATGTTTTGTTATTATTGTTACAAGTATTTTATTAATTAAAATAACATTAGAGTGGTGCTCTTTACCTAATGGGGCAGCATCATGTTCCTAATCTTGTCTTATAGCATCATGCTCAACATGCTGAAAACCCTCTAAATCCTGATCTAGAGTTGAAACACAAAAGGTTACATTAATTAATTCACCAATTTCAATTAAATATGTTTAAAAGAACATTAGAGTGGTCCTCTTCACCTGATTGGTTCACATCATGTTCCTAATCTTCTCTATCTTGATCATGCTCAACATGTTGATCATGCTTTACATGCTCTAAAGTTGAAAAATGAAAGGTTACATTAATTAATACACCAATTGCAATTAAAGATGTTTAATAGTATTAATCCATACTACGTTTTGTATAGCACATGAATACATCCAGTACTGGGATGCACACCATGACCTTCATATATAGTTTGTTCTCCACCCTCACTAGGATGCATTCCAATGAAATGTGCAGTGGAAATTAATATTGAATAGATTGCACAAGTATTCAATTTTAAATAAAATTTATTGAGTTTATTTATCTGTGTATCAGATGCAATGGAAGATTGTGTTTTCCCAGTCAAGACTCTTAGGCATTCAGCCATGGATTCATAGCCATGCTGGAAGGAAATCTTCATTTCCTCTTATGTGGGCGCTCTATTGAATCCACAACCCTACATTTTTGCATAAGATCATGAATTGTGCTTCTATGGTGTGATAAAACCATTTTTTTTTGCAATTTATTATTTGGATGCAATATTTCATTTATTGATACTTACAAATCATGCGGCTAATTTCATATAACCACCAGAGCTAAGTTTGTGTTGCCCATGTTTTTCTAGTCTTTCCTTTGTTGCCTTCGATGTGTCGGGCAACCTATGAAAAATTTGAAATATGTTAGATTATGTAAAAAGAAAGAGTAACCAGTATATAATTACATTGTTGATAGTATCACATACCTTCCTTGGCCCAGTGGTTTCTTTCCTTTTTTCTTTTCAGCCTTCTCCTTTCCATCTAATACCAAGTCCTTCCAATCCCTCTCCGAAATCATAGGGGGATGCTCATACTTTTTGTTCTTCTCTAAATGTGACCTATATTGGTCCCTCACATACTTTAGATATGTACTAGCTTTCTTGAGGACCTTAGTTCAGTTGAATGTTTTATCATGGAACAACACAACTAAACAGTTAATGAGCACATCCTTTAAATCTTTATTTTAGGAATTCCACCATGTACGTATGGTGGGCCCGAAGAGCTCCAATGTTATATCACCTAGATGTTTATAAAAAACATCATTTCCTACAAAATGATCATGGGATCATTAGTCTAAAAAGAGTGATCAATAAGTAAATTTCAATCGGATTATATATAATAATAATTAAAACATTTTAAATTACCTAGGGCCTTCTCTATCTTTATGGGAATGAAATCCTCAGTCACCAAAAATGTGACCAGAAATGTTCCCGTACTAGTAATATGGGAAGATCCAAGAAATGTTGCTAAAACATCACCACTCCTAGTGGCCTCTGCATCACGAGTACTACCCGATCCCTACATGCTATGTGTTGTTGACATTTCAGTTGAAAATACAGGCACAGATGATGGGGTTGGATGATCTGATGTATGTGTAGGAAGATCAAGATGGACACTTGTACCAACCCTTACTCCATGGGTAGTACCTACAATACCCTGATCATGCACATCAACATCATGAGGATGCAAAAAATCCTATAAAAACAACACATATTTAGTTCATGACATAAAAGAGTACAAATTATAAAACCATGAATGAACTTATAATTAAAGACCTCATGACAGCTTACTTGCAATTTTTGTACTCTCTAAGTCAATATTTTAACCCTCTCTCTTATCTCATCTGTTTGAGGCACTATGAATAACAATTGAAGGATTTCTTCATTGCATTTTTTTTGTGTCTTCCTTATCATATCGTGAGGGTTTTTTGAATATGCGATGTCATCATCCAATAATAGTGACTGCACCTCGACCCTATGGATGCTCTCCTCTACTGCTGGTGTCTTTCCCCGATCAATCGACTGCAACAAGAATATTAAAAACATTATCGAAATTAACCCAATAAACTTATGAAAAAAACATAATAATAAAAAAAATTTCTCGTATCTAATTTGTACAATAATAATGAGGTAAACCTGTCCGGTAGATGTGCTTGAAGATGCATCACAATCTGTGGCCTGGGTCGGAGCCTTCCTCGTACAATCAATGTCCCGCTATGACAAAAATTAAATATAAAAAAACATTACCGAAATGAAACCAATAGACTTATGAAAATAATACTAATAATAAAATGGTATATTGGAATCATTAATTGGAGGTTGGGTAAAATGGTATATAGTACGTACCGCCCCCATAGTAACTGTGTTTGTATCTAAGTGATTCAAATTGTAATCGATTAGCAACTCTTCCCATGCAGTTATTGATTTTATCGCACAAGAATACATGGTTTCCATCTTGCGCCAATGTACATAGCGCCTTGAATATGTAATTGGGTTGCTTATTTGTTGACCCAGGTTGTGTACTATTTATAAACCCTACAATATTCCCTGATGCTTTTTCCTTCCGTCAATGTACATAGCCACTCCTTTATTTTGATCCTTATCTTTTAGCTGTATATAATTTTCTAACAGTGCATACCTATGCATACTTCATGTATATCGAACCAGTTGCATCTAATCTTTGTAACTATAATAGGGTCTGACATACTCCATCAATTTAGTAACTTTATCATAACAAACCTTTATGCCTTCCATGCAAAATAGGCCCAAACCATGTAATGACAATGGTTCTATGCGATATATCCCCTCGTTGACACCAAAATTAGTGTTTATTGGAGGAAGTTCCCTGGGTACCCATTGTTTCCATAGATGTTTGTACCTCAAGGGAACCTCGATGTTTCCTATGCTCTCATCATCATAAGAACATGACCCCCCTTCAGCAAGAAAAAATTCCATGCATTTACAAAATTTTCTTCTAATCTTTTGACCTTTAGTTGATCTCGCTCTTTTAGACCTACTACATGTCTCGCTTTCCTCTTCTCCTCCTGAATTTCCCTCGCTCGAGGAAGAAAAATCTGAAAAATACTTATTTGGTGGTACTTGCACTCATAAGGATGTTGGATGAAGTTATTTCATGGTGATGTGATCCCAAGGTGACATTATGATTAATCTATCATTTCATCTCTAGAACACTAATAGACATAATTCAGGTGCACATGTGAGGTGGTTCAGCTGTCCACTGATAAATTCCATATGTCTAAGTGGTTAATGGGGAGGGAGTGTGTACTAGGACTGGTTAAGTCATCATAAGTTTATGCTTTGGCAATAAAAATTGTTTGTCATCTTAAATCTTCATATGTTTAATTCCTAGGAGACTTTTGGTATGTTTTAAGGTACGATGAGTGGTTGCATCAATGTTCTAGTTCTCTTTGCCATCACCATGAGACCACATTTCTTTGAGGAATTCCATCGCCATGAGACCACATTTCTTTGAGGCATTTTTTCAAATAGTTCACTACCTTGTATATGGCTTGTCATGGCATTCCATCACCATTGAGGCATTTTTTCAAATAGTTCATTTCCTTGTCTATGCAATTGCATACTATTATGCTTAGAATTTTTTTTTCCAAGCATCCATAGCTTGTTCAAAAGCACTTGTTTTAGGATTTGAGCCATAGCATTAAGGCAGTGAATTGTTTGATAAAATTCTTTGGTAGTCATGTATGAAAAATGTCATAGCATAGCAAGGCAATGAACTGTTTGAAAAAATGCCTCAAATAAATGTAGTCTCATGAAGATGGAATGCCATGACAATCCATAGCCATAGGAATTTGTCATGGCATTCCATCACCATGAGACCACAATTCTTTGAGGAATTTTTCCAAACAATTCACTACCTTGTCTATGCTATTGCTATTATGCTTTGATATATTTTTTCCCATAGCTTGTTCAAAAACACTTCTTTTAGGCTTTTAGCCCATAGTAGCAAGGAAGTGAACTATTTGATAAAATTCTTTGGTAGACATGTATGAAAATTTTTGTAGCATAGACAAGGCGTTGAACTGTGATTCTCACTTGCAAACAACAGACATGCATTCCAACTTATGATTCTCACAAGAAAACAATAGAGTCACCAATAATGGAGTTGCAAAGTGATTGAAAGCACTGAGTTATGGTTTGTCCCACTAGCATTAAAGAAAATTATACAAAATACAATCACAAAGATTAATTGGTGTGATTCTTTGAACTTATATTTTTGTGTGTCATGTTTATTTTCTCAACCCTATTTCATTTCTAGATTTTTATGGGAATCTATGTTTCTTTCTATAGAATGATACATAAATATTTATTCACTTTCTTCTTCAAAAATCATGGTATGCAATCAACATTTTTAAAAGAAAGAGTTTTATAATATGGGAAATTTTTTTTTTAGGTCCATCTTTGAACCCTTGATTCTACCCTATGTAAGGCTTTAGCCAATTATATGTTAACGTGGTTAGAATTTTAAAATATCTCTACTTAGATGTGAAATTTTATCCTTGAAGTCCTCGAATCTTTAGGTAATGTGTTGCAAGTGCAAGAAACAAGGTCTACTCTTCCCCATCTTAACTCTAGGATTTTTATATCTCTCAAATCTGATGAGTGTATTCTGCATATTTTATGCTTTCAATTGAGTGATAATCAAACTAAACATGCTATTGAAGTTTTGAGAGGTTTGAATGCTTGTTTTCTATGTAAAATGGATGGCCATCAAAGAAGGAATGACCCAAAAATTCTTAAGAATATTAAGACTTGTAGCTAATATAATTTCATCCTTGATTGTGTAGGAAATAATAAAATAGACAATAGAAAAATTTACGAGAATGATTTTGATACTTTAGATGAGATTCTTGACAAATTGGAGGACTCTCATTCTAGTGAGGCATATGTTTTTGAAAGAGGAAAAAATGGGTTTTACAGGGACCCGAAACCACAAAGTTTACAAAATAAAGAGAAAGTCAGTAAAGACAACACAAACAGAAAGGCTGTAAAAAAGCAACAGTAAATGACCACAACCATCAAAAAGGCCAGCGAAGGCCACAAAACCAAAAAAACTAGCCAAAAATCCAGTAGCAGCTAAATTTGTGTGTTTAAAAGATCAACAGTTTTAGCTTCCAACTCATTCATATCTTGAACCCGCCTATTTAGGATCTGAACCATCTGTGTAGTGGGAGGCTCTTTCCTTTTGAGGTTGGCCCGAGTCATTTTAGAAATACCTTGGTCCTCAATCTTGCTTTCCTTTTTCGCTTCCAATTCAACAACCAACGAACCTTGTTGTGTTTTTTCCATCTTTTCGGACATAGTATTGATAATAATGGCATTGTGCCTAGCCATTTTATGGTTTTTTTCTACAACAGTTTTCAAATTATTTTTAATTTTAACTATTTCCTCTTCCAGAGAATTGTACTTTTCCTCATTGTCTCCTCCTTTCTTACCAATGTTCTTATTCTGTTTCCCTTCTTCATTGCTGAGAGCGGCCAACTTTAGCTCCAACTCCTCCATTTTTCTATACAGATCCCTGTTTCTTTGATTGAGCTCATTAATTTCAAGGTAGGCTCATTTCAAGACCTTGAATATGTCACTGATGTCATTTCTAGCAGAGGGAAAAATGTCACTAGACTGAACCCGGTCTAAAATGAGATTAACATCACCTAGGTTGGGTGAGCTAGTAAATCTGGTACCTTCAAATCTGAAAGAGGCAGGAGGGGAGGGCACATAATTTCTACTAGCTTCAGGGTTCTCAGCTTTGTCTTCCAAGGAGTCTGCAGAGTAGGAGACCAGCTTGTTGGCAGGGGAGCCCTTAAGAACAAGATTCTTTAAGGGGGAAGAGTATTCGGGGAAGGTCTCAGAGTTATCTTTAGCAAGCTGGGGTTTTTTAGACTGGGTTTTCTTACCAGACATCTCAGATGACAGGTGGGTTTCAAAAATTCTCTCCTGGTTTGGCTGAATCTTCGAACCCCCACTATCAGTGTCATAGTCCTTGAACTCCACAGAGGCAATAGGGTTAGATAAAGTTGACATTTTTTGATAGTGTTTATAAATTAACCTAATAAGACCAGGATGAAGAATAGGGTATCTCCTGGGATTTTTTCTATGGTCTTCCAAGCTATTAGTCAACGAACATAATAGGTAGTGAGGCATAGAAATCCATACCTTATGACAGAAGTGGTTAAAAATGGAAAAATGGTGTCCATACACTCTGGTAAATCTCTCGTCTAGAGTGATATACTCCATTATTACATGAAGTACCTTTCTCCACAGCGCCTTGATAGTGTCAATTTAGAAATAGTTGTTAGAGATTTTAACCAGTTTCAATTTCTCCTTGTCCTTCTTTGGAAATTTGATGACCGCCTCATCAGAAAACCTTCTGTCACGATAAAACTTCACTCCCTCAGTGGACAAACTAGTAATCTCCCTTATAATTTTCTCATCTAGCTTCACCTTCCTACCAAAGAGAATGATTTAGTCATTGTTCCAGTTCTTCTCGAAGTAGTTTGTGGCCACATAATTGGGCCCATGAAGTTTTTCCAGATATGGAACCAGGTCACCTCTTACAATCTGCTCCCAAAACTTGTCATTCCTAGTGTGCACCTCATATCTATTAGGCTCAACTCTTTTCCTGTCCCCCCCATATTCATTTGCTCCTTACTGTCAGCTCTACCAGTGCTGAGAACCTATTGCAGAATTATGCAGCTGTTCCAATGCACCCAAAAAGCATGTTGCTTTTCCTTCCCTTCTAAGTAACATTACGCAGCCCCATAAAATCTCTTGATTTTGATGTACCTGGCACCTTTCTCTTTAATCATTAAATATAGTTGCCTCTTTCCCATGCATAACATCATAATCTCATAAGGCCCTGACTTCAGTTCTCAAGTCCCTACAATTCTACCACGTGTTTAGTCCTTGCTTCCTAATCCCTTCATAATCTAGTGAGGCATATGTTGGTATCCTTGCATATATGCCTTTTGTCAACAATGAGCTTGCCCTTCTTGTTTGTTTTTAAGGATAATTCTAGGTAATAAAAGTATGCCCAAGAGCTTTCCTTAGAAAGATTGAAAGAGTTTAAGTTGTTTGTTAAAATGCTTTGGTAGTCATGTATGAAAAATGTTGTAGCATAGCAAGGAAATGAACTGTTTGAAAAAATGCCTCAAATAAATGCAGTCTCATGAAGATGGAATTCCATGACAATCCATAGCCATAGGCATTCATCATGGCATTCCATCACCATGAGACCACAATTCTTTGAGGCATTTTTCCAAACAGTTCACTGCCTTGTCTATGCTATTGCTATTATGCTTTGATATATTTTTTCCCATAGCTTGTTCAAAAGCACTTGTTGTTTTAGGCTTTTAGCCCATAGCAGCAAGGAAATGAAATGTTTGATAAAATGATTTGGTAGACATGTATGAAAAATTTCGTAGCATAGACAAGGTGTTGAACTGTGATTGTCACTTGCAAACAACAGACATTCATTCCAACTTGTGATTCTCATAAGAAAACAACAGAGTCACCAATAATGGAGTTGCAAAGTGATTGAACACACTGAGTTATGGTTTGTCCCACCAGCATTGAAGACAATTATACAAAATACAATCACAAAGAGTCATTGGTGTGATTCTTTGAACTTATATTTTTGAGTGTCATGTTTATTTCTAGATTTTTGTGTTTGTGGTTTCCCAAGTTTTATGGGCATCTATGTTTCTTTCTATAGAATGATACATAAAGATTTATTCACTTTCTTCTTCAAAAATCATGGTATGCAATCAACATTTTTAAAAGAAAGAGTTTTAGAATATGGGAAAAAAAAAATTTAGGTCCATCTTTGAACCCTGTATTCTACCCTATGTAATGCTTTAGCCAATTATATGTTAAGGTGGTTAGAATTCTAAAATATCTCTACTGAGATGTGAAATTTTATCCTTGAAGTCCTTGAATCTTTGGGTAATGTGTTGCAAGTGGAAGAAACAAGGTCTACTCTTCCCCATCTTAACTCTAGGGTTTTTATATCTCTTAAATCTGATGAGTGTATTCTACATATTTTGTTCTTTCAATTGAGTGATAATCAAACTAAACATGATATTGAAGTTTTGAGAGGTTTGAATGCTTGCTTTCTATGTAAAATGGATGGTCATCAAAGAAGGCATGGCCCAAAAATTCTTAAGAATATTAATAGACTTGTAGCTAATATAATTTCATCCTTGATTGTGTAGGAAATAATAAAATAGACAATACAAAAATTTATGAGAATGATTTTGATACTTTAGATGAGATTCTTGACAAATTGGAGGACTCTCATTCTAGTGAGGCATATGTTGGTATCCTTGCATATATTCCTTTTGTCAATAATGAGCTTGATCTTCTTGTTTTTTTTCAAGGATAATTCTAGGTAATAAAAATATGCCCAAGAGCTTTCCTTAGAAAGATTGAAAGAGTTTAAGTTGTTTGTTAAAATGCTTTGGTAGTCATGTATGGAAAATGTTGTAGCATAGCAAGGCAATGAACTGTTTGAAAAAATTCCTCAAAGAAATGTAGTCTCATGAAGATGGAATGCCATGAAAATCCATAGCCATAGGCACTTGTCATGGCATTCCATCACCATGAGACCACAATTCTTTGAGGATTTTTTCTAAACAGTTCACTACCTTTTCTATGCTATTGCTATTATGCTTTGATAAATTTTTTCCCATAGCTTGTTCAAAAGCACTTGTTTCAGGCTTTTAGCCCATTGCAGCAAGGCAGTGAACTATTTGATAAAATGCTTTGGTAGACATGTTTGAAAAATGACGTAGCATAGACATGTATGTGTTCTCCTTGCAATAGGGTAGCTTGTGTGATTATGAAAAAGGATGATGTCTAGTTTGGAACCCAAATGTCGTAGCATAGACAAGGCGGTGAACTGTGATTCTCACTTGCAAAAAATAGACATGCATTCCAAAATGTGATTCTCACAAGCAAACAACAGAGTCACCAATAATGAAGTTGCAAAGTGATTGAAAGCACTGAGTTATGGTTTGTCCCACCGACATTGAAGACAAATATACAAAATACAATCACAAAAAGTAATATTCACAAACCAAATCAAATCAAAAACCCTATAGCACTATGATTCATAAAATTCAAATGAAATATATAGACCATTTTGGTGACAGACGAGATGCAGAGGCCTTGACAGAAAAACAATTCACAAAAATTGTGGCTTCCTGCAACCTTTCCTCCGCTGGCACGTGACTCACTTTTCTTGATGAGCTAGGTTTTTAGATTATGTCAATGAAAATGAAAATTGTGGCACCATGTTAAATTTTACATAATAAATTATATATAATTAATATAATATTATAATTATTATATTATATATTAATATAATATATACTATTATAATATTAAAATAATATTATAATTATTATAATATAATTAATATAATTATCTCTCTATATCTCCCACTATCTATGTCACTCCCTCTTCCCCCTCTATCTATTGAGCTATCTCTCCCTCTCCCCCTTTCTCTCTCTTCCTCTTCAACCTATCTCTCCCTCTCCCCCTCTTCTCTATCTCTCCTCTACCTATTAATATCCCTTTCTCTCCCTCCCCCTCTAAGCTATCTCCCCCTCTCTATCTCTCACCATCTCTCCCTCCCTATATATTCCCCCTATCCATCGATTCTCTATCTCCACCTCTCTTCCTTTCTCTTCCCATATATCTCCATCTCTTTTTCTCTTCAACTCATATACCTCTATCTCTCTCTCACCATCCCCCTCTATAATATCTTCTATATCACCCCTTTCTATGTCTCTCCTCTCCTCTATATATATATTGAGAGCCATTCTCCTCTCTATCTTCTCTCCCTTTCTACATATCCTCTCCCTCTCCTTCTTTCCTTTTCTACCCATATCTATCTCCATCTCTTCTCTCTCTCCTTCAACCCATTCCTCCTCTCTTCTCTATCCTCTAATGTCAAGCCTCTAAAATAGTGCTCTATGGTCTCTTTAAAATAATTAGACAATATTAGGAGGATTGGGAAGGAGAAACCAAAATCCTTTCCTAAAAATAGTAGTTGTGTAATTTGTTCATTTTCCTTTGTATACCATATACCTAGTTTCCCTCTAGGATAAATACACCATAGAAATGAAACATGTTTGATTTTCTACCTTTAATATTGTTTTTAAGTTTTTGAAATGGAAGAGATCTACAACTCTATAGAAATTGCTCTATGCTAATGGTAAAATTATTAGACTATTTAGATCATTTTCTTAGTTGTGTATCCTAACTAATATAGAGTAAGCTTTTTCATTTTAATTGACTACTACATAATAATTTATGTGTTGAAAGAATTGTTTCCATTCTTTGTAGTTTTTACATTGGAATACAAATCATATTTAGTTTCACGCCAATATACTTCTTTCATAAATCATATTTGTTTAATATCTTAAAATTAGATGTTAGTTAAATTGGAAATTTTTTTTGAGTTAATTACTAAATTTGATCTAAAAATGTTCAACACTTTAGATATATTCAATTAGATATATATAGTTAAATTAGAGGTGTCATTTGAGTTAATAGTTAAATAACATAATAATCAATTAAAGCAAGGGACATAATTTTGGATGTGTTTGAATTTAATAAATTACAAATTAAAATAGACATAAATTGCTTGAAATAAGTGTTTCATAACCCATCTAATCAAATCATAACCTATCAAAATGCAATAGGAATTTTCTAAAGAAAAGAACACTTGACCCAATCATAAGTGTATGGCCTTCACAGAAAGGAGTGATCCACCTTAGCAATAGAAACTACCCCATCCAAAATTTTCTCACATTACACAAAGCCACAATGTTCCTCCAAGATAAGCCAATAAAATCCAACCTTATGTGTCCTAGTAATCAAATTGGAGATGATCCTAAAAATGACATTGCGAAGGGTGATTGGTCTAAAAAATATAAACAACTTTGCAATTATTTCACTACTACGATCAATGTGTCATCTTTCATGAAATTTCCCAAAAATCTATTCATTATGATCATATGGAAATTTCTAGGAGAACTAAAATAGTTGTAACATTATGAATTAAAATTAAACATTAAAAAGTACATCATGAATTAATTATGTAATGGCATAAAAATTAAAAACATCATGAATCAATTATGTAACCACATAAGTCAAATATAATTCTATCAAGAAATGAATATCAAATAGATAATACAATCACATAACTCATATATTTCAATGTCATTGATCTTCTTCTTCATCCAACTCTTTGTCTGTATCATCTGATCTAGATTCGACATTGTAAGAATTGGTCATATCACCATCATCATCATTGATATCAGTTTCAATAATTTTATCATCCACATGGATATCATCTTCATGAACATTAACTCCTACATGATCATGATCTAGTTCCTCCTCTTCGACATCTTCGTCAGGAACATCATCAACTAACTGTTGATCTTGATCATCATCTACATCATCTTCTAGTTCTTTGGTATCTTCTTCTTCCACCACATTATACTCCTTTTACCTTCCTCTTGAAGGTTTAACAACAAATGACCAACCTCGATTTACCTGTGTCCCCCAGTAAAATAATTGCCATCGGGTTGAAGAACATAGCTCATTTCCTTACCACTTGATCGACCTTTACAACTACGGTAAATATATTATCATCTTCAAAAATAGTTCTCTTGGGATCATTTTCATTCAATTGTAGCATGTACCATAGGACGATGAACATAACTAATTTAAAGGATTTAAAGTGACACTCAAGTATATCATCCAAAATCCCATAGTATCAATTTTTTGAGACTTCTGGATGTATGCCGCTTCTAGATGAAACATTAGTCACCTGAAAGACTGTAGTTATCCTAGAATCACAAGCTTTCTTCATGTCATCCAAATTTTTGATTAAAAATGTATGACCATTGCACCACATAGCCCTGTAGTGTTTCACCTACAATATGTCAAACATGAAAAAATTATTGCAATATCATCAGTCGATAAACATATTTATTCTTGGCCGAATGTATGCAAAGAAAAAAATCTCAACATATATATACATCAATATAATTGAAAATAATTAAATAATATGGGTGATTAGTATATTTATATGTATCTTTTTATCTCTTAAACCATATGCTAAATCAATTTCCCTTGGTGTAACATTGGAATCTCCATTACGATGAGCTTCTTTAACCAATGAAGCCACACCTTCCCATGTTAATGCGCGACCAAATTGTTGACATCGTTCAATCCATACCATCATCCAATCAAGATTTTTTGTGATGTAAAAATGTAGAGCATCCCACTCTTGACCAATTGTAAATTTTTTTGAAATTATGAGTTATGAGTTTGAGTCTTGCACTAAAGAGTTTTGTAGCCTTTTTAAGGCAAATTGGAGAATT